>JARJCX010000026.1:1200000-1532509 GCA_029282285.1 Mycena rebaudengoi
AAGGAGGTGTCGCTGAGGCGCCGAAAAATCAGAGCCACGGGTTCTGAGGTGGTATTTTCCATCCGGAGAGACGTCAGTGATGGCAGTTCATTGAGAAGGGTAGGCAGATGGTCGGAATCACGCCCAAGAACCAACTCCGTCAACTGACAGCGTGACCGGGACAGGAGATCCAGCACGGCCGATACTGAATCCCGTTTAAACCAGGCATTCGATAAATTTAGAATCCGGAGAAGTGGCAGTGTGATGTGCGGCAGGACGTCGAAACTGTCCAACATAAGCTCGAGGGATCGCAGGAGTGGGAGTGATATGCTGGAGGAATTCACAGGGGAGCTCCAGGTCGCTTTCACGCCCCGAAGCTTACAGTCAAGTAGCGACGATGCCTCGCGGAAGATGTCAAGGCACTCGAGGACAGTGAGAGCGGTGCACTTAATGTTCGTCAATTGTCTCCAAGGAAGAACAATAGTGGCTGGCGTTAACGCGAAGAGATCAACGTTTCGCAGCGAGGGGGTATTCTTCCATGCGGTGATGCAAGTCACAGTGGGAGACAGCTGCACCGGGATCTGTAGTTTCTCGAGCTGAGGGAAGCAGATGGTGGAGGGGAATGATGCCGGTGAAATGGTTAAAATCAATGTTTGCCATTGCCGCGAATAGCGTTCGATGAGATCTAGGAGACTCTGACGCGACTCCGTCAACATGCTAAACTTCCTGTGGTTTGCTAGTGGCATCTGGAAGTAAAGTGGCCGCTCCGCGGCTCGAGAAAACCACATATTGAGCATGTCGATATAGGTGTTCATGGAGCTATCGTCCTGTCTGGCGGGTCCCATCGACGCGGAATCCCACAGTTCCGGGGTGGAGATCGCGATAATGCGCCAAACACGGCAAATGCGAGTAAAAAGGAGGGGCGCATCGTTTGGGTTCGGCATTCTTTGAGTGGGCAGGCAGCGGATGAAAACCTCCGAGGTCATCTCTGGCGGTAAAGCGAAAATCCTACATTTGAGGATCGAGTCGAAGGCATCAGGAATTGTCCTCGTACACTCTTTCGATGCGTCGGTGGACAGAGCACAGTCTAATTCCGATTGTTTATCTTCCTCTTCCATTGCATCCAATGGGGAGGGTTGCCGACTCTCCGGAGGTGAATCTGGTGTTATCATCGGTCGGTCGTCGGTCCGGGCTTTTGGGTGAGAGGGAGGAACAGACCGAAATTCCACTCGTTTTGCAATGGCGAACGCTTGTAATTCACGTTGCCATTTTTTTCTGGACTGCGAGGCGCGTTGAAGGACATCGTGGGTGTGAACTGGCACTGTTTGTCGAGGCTTGGCGCCGGCCTTGATCCCATCTGCCGTGTCCAAAGTTATCCTAGGTTCGAACGAACTAGGCAACTTTCAGCAAACTTTCAGTCTTGAATCGTTCATCTCCTGAAATCTTCTGGAAGTTTAACCCTACCTGAGTACTCCTGCAGTACAGAAACCAACTTGGGTTCTCTTTGGGGCGTTTTGGAAAATGGATAATCATCGAGCGCTTGCACCAGTGGTAACTTCACAGAAATTCTTGGACACTTGAAGCATGGACGACAATTATATATTTTCCCTGGCATACAATTGCATCGTATTGGATCTGGACGGAAAGGGGCTCGTACCACTCCTGAGGCAAAAACTATAACAATATCCAGGCACGGGAAGTTGCGCTCCTCCCTTTCCCCCTAGGCATGCGCTTCACATCTTGGGCGTTTGTCATTTTCTCGCTGCTCACAAATGTGGTTGGGCTGCAACTTGTGGGTCGCGACGCCATTCCGGACGACACATGTGCCTCTTTGAACAACGACCTCTCCATTTTGGGGATCGTATTCGGGAAACTCAGTGCGTCTGGCGGCCCACAGTGGCTCGCCACATACTGCCGTTGCTGACAATTCAATGATTATTGACATCTCCTTTGTAGACACTTGTCTATGCATTTCCCAAGTGCCGGCGTTCCTCACAACCAATCTGGTCGCCCTCGCCGCTGTCAAGGTTTTTGGGAAACCGGCCGTAACTTCGGCAATAATAAGCCTGGCAAGTTTCTCGCATTCTTATTCGCTTCTAGCCTGCGTCTAACGTCAGCATATAATACAAGATCAACATCCAAACCGGCCACATGCTATGCAAGTACCCCGATTCCGTCACGCCTATGTGCATTACCGGTAACGTCTGCTACTTCACGTGCAATGTATGTACACACGCGCTGAGATATCCTCGACACTCACCCCCAACATATTTAAACAGAATGGGTTCGACGCCGTTCCCACCGTGAATCCGACCACCTGCAGCTGTGTTGCGCCTAAGATAATATGCAATGGCCAATGTATCGACGGGCCCATCTGTTCCAGTATCCTTCCGCGCAGACGCGAGGCGCGGGGCCAGTGCCGCAGGGGGTTGATTGCATGCGCTATACCCGGGCGAAACATGCGCTTCTGGGAATGCGTGGACACGCAGAATGATCTCGAGAGCTGTGCGTACCCCATTTTTTTCATAATCTATAAACCCACGACATGAACTGACACGACTCCACCCCGCAGGTGGTGGCTGCGTATATTCCACGGGCGGTTTGGAATCTGAATCGCCGGCAGGGCAAGACTGTACCGCGCTGCGCGGTGTGTCGAACGTTGCGTGCGTCAAGGGCGCATGCGCGGTGCGTAGATGCATGCCTGGATACGACCTCGCCCGTGAGGGCCACGGCCTTTTGGGAGCGACGTGTGTTCCGTCTGCGGAACGGGAAAACAAGATCCTTGCTGTGCAGCAGTATGGAAACAGGTTTTGAATTATAGATTGAAGTATATTATTATTTTCATTGGGTTAATTGGGCCATACTTACTGTCGTTTCTATACAATACATCGTGCACGATATCATAACAATTATTCAGCCACTGCAAGCAAAAGCAGCAGTTAAAACGGCGATGGATGGCTCCGAAAGAAATGAATAAATCACAACGACAAGGCCTTTTTTTTTTGGCAACTGCGATCGACAGCAATTTCTCCCACAGTGTGGAAGACATTGACTGAGCGCGCGAAGTAGCTGGGGCGGTGTCGCGCCCGAAATAGATTCCATATATCTGATCACGGGATCGCGGCCACGCGGAATGGTGACCGCCAAGCAAAAGTTTGCATAGGTTCCATCTGGTTCCATCTTCCAGGAATAGGAATCCAAGCTTTTTACAATTATTCAATTGTCGATACCTCGCTCTTTCAATTTGCCTCCGCGAGAACAAACGGTTCCTCTCTGTTCCGTTCCTCTGCGTTCTCCTCCGGACTTCCTGCTCGCACGGCAACGCCTTGTCAAAAACAGTTCAAAAACCGAGTTGCTGAGATCTGAGATACGGCGCATGCATTCGCAATCAACCCATGCTTCACTCATGATAACCCAGCTCGGGGTCGGAATCCCGCATGCAACAGACCGGAACGGCCAGGTGTGCGTTGCACTGAATGGAGGGTTCTTGATGAACGGCCAGTTGTCCGTTGTGGAGATGTATTTAACCACTTCACCCAAAATCCCGTACATCCCACACCACCTTCTTCGCCATGTTGTTCTCCTCCTTCCTCCCTGCTCTCTCGCTGGCAGTCAGCTCTATCGTGACGGCAACGGCGCCGGCGACGCCTGCAGAGGCGACATCTGACACTGCCCGTCTAATCCAGTTCTCCGATTCCCATCTGGAATGGATCAACGCCGACGCGTTGGAGTTCCTCCTTGAGCTGCGGCATGAGGAGACAGATGTCTCGCCCGAAGGCCTCCGAGCGTCTGACTACGCCGCATTGCTTGAGGGCGTCTCGGATGGCGCTATCAAGACTTTGGTGCACCAGGCTGGGTTTGCCATTGGTTACCGCGATGTCACCGAGATCGATAGACCTGCGACGGGGATAAAGGCCGCGGCTGTCGTCGTCCCGACGTACCCCACACCCTCGAAGGCAGCCCATCCTGAAATCACCGACCTGTTTGCGAAGATTTCGAAAGATGAGCTGAGAGGAAGTGAGTTGCCTGCCAGCGTAGAGCGTACTGCAACTAACTACGCGATATTTCCCGCCAGTCATCGGCAACCTGTCCACTAACTTCAAGACCAGGTACTACCGCTCCTCCATTGCACGCCGCAAGTCCTTGCTACGTTCAATATGGTCTCGTTGCTCACACGCACTTATATTATAGAATCATCGTTATGGATTCAGACCAAGCTCGCGTCTATGCCCGGCGTGAACGTCACCCTGTCCGTCTCAGTTACCCTTATTCTCCATCGCTTCCTTTGACCCTGATTCCCGACAGCTTCGAGAACACCTTCGACCAGCCCAACGTCATCGGCCGTCTCGAGGGCGACGGCTCATCCTCCCAAATCATCCTCCTCGGCGGACACTTGGACTCTACCTCCCAAAGCGCGACTACGCTCGCGCCTGGTGCGGATGATGATGTGCTTTCTGCGAACTCCATTAATGCAACAGTGGCTAACGATATTTATTTTTGTGTTTATTTTATATAGGCCTCCGGTACCGCAATAGCCATGCACACGCTCAACATCCTCGCCAACGCGGGGTACAAGGGCAAGTACCCTATTGAGGTGCACGCGTATGCGGGAGAGGAGGGGGGGCTGCTCGGTTCGGCGAAGCTGGCGCAGTCGTACAAGAATAAGGGCGTCGTTCTGAGGGGGATGCTTAACCTCGAGGTGCGTGAGCATGTTTTTTCTGTGTTTTAATGCATCCGTATGTGCGAACTGCTACCCGCGCGCGCGTTTTTCGTGCTTATTCTACGCGCCCGGTTGTCATGTTTCGTTGCGCGCTCGTGTTTTTTTTTTCTTCTTTCTTTTATTCCACCGAACTGCGACTAACCTAACGTCTTATTATAGATGGTCGGCTGGAGCCCCGCCACGAGCTCCAACACCAACAAGAGTTCCACGATCACCGTGTTGACGGACCCCGTACCCGCGATGTGCGTACACTCACTCAGGCTCTCAAGTTGTATTGCACTTGCATTTGACTTACAATTGACAAACCATTGAATCTCGCAGGGGAACCCACATGACCAAAGTCATCGCAGAGTACATCCCCACCGCCGAACGGCGCGCGGTCGCTTGTGGGGTGCGTTGCATGTCTCTTTTTAAAATCAATGTTCTCTTCCTCTTCTCTCCCGTCGCTCCCCCTCCCCGTCACTGCTACATTTTTTACCCGCATCGTCGTTGTTTACATATTCCAACTCGTGTTTATCTTTGTTTCACTCACTACGTCTTTATGTTCATTTCACTCACTCACTCACTCACTCACCTCGTTTTTTTTCAGTTCGGCTGCTCAGACCACTACTCTTGGTCCGCGCTCGACTACCCCGTCGTCTGCATCGCGACCTATGGGCCTAACGACGCGAACTTGAACCCGAACTATCATACTACTGCCGATACGATTGATCACCTCAACTTTGACAAGATGACAGATTTCGTGAAGGCATCGTTGGCGTGGATTGTGGAGGTTTCGAGTACGTAACATAGGGGAGTGGCATTAGGCTAGGATGGAAGGAGCACATCGTTAAATTGTCAAATTCAACCAACCGTACTTTTAAGGGATGGAGTCGAGTTCGATTCAGAAGGATTGCCGTTTTCATATGTATCATTTTTATCTATGTTTTTTTATTTTTTTATTTTGCAACTGCGTTCAAGGTAACAAAGGACGCTACAGGAATTGTTCCCAAAGGAAGAAAAAAATTGTGGAAGGCGTTGACCGAGCGCGCGAAGTAAACTAGGGCGCGCATGAGAAAAAAAAAGTCTAGAAAAAGACGTGACGAGCTTTCAAATAAACGGACTTGGCCAAAAAAATGATGTCCAGCTTGAACTTCGAGGGCCATGACAGTTCCTGGAGTTGGCCGACTGCGTAAGAGGTCGATATCGGTAGGAGTTGAGTATTGGTTCGATATTAGCCGACGTTTGCGTGACTGCCGAGTTCGTACCGAGGTCAAATTCTCGCCGCCAAAAACAAAATTTTGTAGCAGAGAAGAAACAAGTAAATATATCTTCTCTACCAGAGAGACGCTTTTCTATATACTACAAACACTTTTTTAAGTAATACAAACAGTAAAACGCTTCTACCCCTGTCCTCCCGCCTATATCTATTTTGGATTTTCTTCTTGGAATGAGTCGTCAGATTGTGGGATTTTTTCATGAATCGTTTTTTTCTTGAAAATGGTTTGAGAGATCGATTCGGAAGGATACTTTGAGGTTGATGTTTTGCAGACGACGTGTCGAAACTTGATAACTTGAAGGTTTGAATTTCCTACACAGGGGAGAGTGCCATCGCCGCATCGTAGCGGGCCGAGGCGCGCCGCCACTGCGCACTTGCCATAAGGGTGTCGAAGGACGCAAGAATGTCGCCGAGGGAGCGAGAGCTCGCGTTGGCGAGGGCGGTGAGGGATCCAGAGGCCGAGATGGATGAGATGAGTCGGCCCAACGGGTGGATGGGAGGAGCAGTGACGACAACGGAGACACCCAATGGGGCTGCAGGGGCAGGAAGCCTCGACTTGAAGAGCGTGAGGAGGGGCGTCCGCCTCGTCCTCGTCGTCTTCGTCTTCTCCGATTATGAACACCGACTCATCTTCTTCTAGAGGCTTCATAATCTTGGCCTTGCTCTGGACCTTCTCCGTATCGATACGGGCTTCCTCGTCCAGCGCCGCCAGGGTTTCCTGCGCCTCCAGAGCGAGCGCGTCGAACGTGTCCGCGAGGCTGAGGCGCCATGCGTTGGGGGCGAGGACGGCGGGGGCGGAATGGCGCTTCCGGGACGCAACGGCGGTAGACTTGGCGGGGAGGGGCACGGAGTGGCGCTTGGATGCCGATTCTTCCTTTCTTGAGGTGCTCGGACCACACGCGCGCTTGGTTGAGGAGGATGGTCTTCTCCGCATTCCATCCCGCCGATCCAGGAGCAGGGGCCTCTTCGCGTGCTGCAGGGGAGTCGCCGCATGTCGGAGGGATGGAACAGAAGAGTCCAGGGTCGGGGCTTGGAGTATCGTCGCTGGTAGCGGGAGCCTTGGGACGCCGCTCACGGTGCGAGCGCCTTTGCCGTACGGGCCGCGGACGACGGGGCTCTTGGTGCCGCCGAGCTGCACTTTCGACACCGTGGGACGGGTGAAGTTTGTGATCGAGCTCAGCGGCGCCCGACGCAGAATAACTTCAGGGGCGTGGTGGCTGACCCCGAAGAGCTGCTTTTGGATGATATCCGTTGTGGGGACGTCCTCGAGCGGCGTGACCGGGGTCATGGAAGATTGCTGGCAGCGGTGGGAGGGGAGGCGAGAAGGCCAGGGCTGCGCCTAGCACGTAGGCAGCGTCGAGGACTGTGCTGGTGGTGTACGTCGGGAAGGGGCCTAGAGAACGAAAGAATTAGTTGAGTGATGACGAGAGTACAGTGGAGAGGAAGCACCTTCGTCGGGGATGGGCTCGGACAGGACCTGGATGGGCGGCTCTATGTGTGGAGGGTGGTCAGACATGGAC
This sequence comes from Mycena rebaudengoi, assembly GCA_029282285.1. Lineage (NCBI taxonomy): Eukaryota > Fungi > Basidiomycota > Agaricomycetes > Agaricales > Mycenaceae > Mycena > Mycena rebaudengoi. Next base: position 1,207,478 of record JARJCX010000026.1, read on the forward strand.
CGTGATATTGTGGCGACGAGGACTTACCAGGGACCTTGAGGCCGCTTTCCAGATCCACGTCGCTTTGGAGGAACAGAGACAACACGCGCGAGAGCGCATTGCCAAAGTAGGACTTAAAGAGTGTAAAGATTTCAGTGAAGGTGTTCATCTTGTGGGATGTGGTGGTGGTGGTAGAGGACAGAGTGCGAGTGAAGAGGCTGACACGCCGTTCGAGAATTTATGGTGTGCCGTGCGGCTGACATCCGCGATCTGGGTCTGGCTGAAGATAAGGGGTTCCGCCGCGTAGCCGGTTCGGTTGCAAAGAAGTGCGATGGAACAGGTAAAACAACTGGAAACCTCCAGGCGACATTCGTCCAGGTTGCGAGACAGAAGTGAGACAGAGACGATCACAGCTTTGAGACAGACAGAAGTGAGGAGCTGGAGAAGCTTTTGCTGATGAGGGAAAACGAGCATCTCTATGGAATGGGCGAGGTCCAGCTGCTTCGGTATAATCGAAGAAATTGAGTACCGAATTGCAAATCTGCAAGGTGAGAGGATTGACAACAGAGAATTTCGAGGTGAAGGAGAGGGACAAAAGAGGTGTATGGCCGCCAAATGGAAAGATCTAAGGATCATGAAGGAAGGATTACGATCCACAACGGCCTACAACGGCGCTGCAGTTTCAAAAATACAGGAGTCCAGCGTCTCGAACGGGATTAATTATAGAGCAGGGTCGTAGAGTGACAGGTCCCAAAGTTGCGCGCGCAAAAGATAAACATCTCTAGGAAATTTGCGGCCAAAAAAGCCTGCTAAAATTGGCGCGGTTGGGGAGAGTATATTCGACAGCGACGAGCGTTGGACGAGCCAAATTAGGCTTCAACCGCTGCTGGACAATCGAGGAAGTTGCCGCTCAGTGGACCTGCAGTTCACAGCCGAGAGCGCCGTTGGAGCGCTATTTAAACGAGAACGGCGCTGAAAATGTCAAAGTCAAGGTCAAAGACTGTCATAGGATGCACAGGATTATCTAATCTCCCTTTATGTTGCAGCCACCACCACCATCGTCGACGCAGGCCGTATCGACGGATTCTGCGACTGCAATAGACCTCTCGTTCACCCAGGCCCTCCAGGAAACAGCCCCAGATGATGTGCGCTGTCACTGAATATTATGATAAATATTGACTGAGTTGCTAGACTTCAATATTTGTAGCGGCGCAGCGGGGGGACGTGGACCTCATCCGCTCTTTGCTGGAGTCTGGAAAGGCGACGGCGACCGACCGGGATCCTCAGAATATTACACCGCTCCACTGGGCGGCCATCAACGCTCAAGTGGCCGCGTGCCGCCTGCTCCTCGAGCACGGCGCAGAGGTCGATGCCCTGGGCGGAGACCTTGTGGCGACGCCGATGCAGTGGGCCGCGCGCGGGGGGTACCTCTACATCATCCAGCTGCTGGTCGCGCACGGCGCAGACCCCACAATTGCAGACTCGCAGGGATACAACGCCCTACACCTCGTCACCCACTCGTCGTCCATCATGCCCTTGCTGTACCTCCTGCACCAGCCCGTAAACGTCGACTCGCGCGACGCACAGGGGCACACCGCCCTCATGTGGGCCGCTTACCAGGGCGATGCACTCAGCGTCGATTTACTACTGAGACATGGAGCAAGTCCGACCACGCAGGACGACGCGGGGCTCACGCCGCTGCACTGGGCCGTCGTGCGCGGAAACCGCGTCAGCATCCGCCGCCTCATCGAAAAGGGCGCAGAGCTTGCCGCAAAGGACAACGAAGGCCGCACGCCCCGCGACATGGCCGTCGAGCTCAAGAGCCTCGGCGCCTGGAAGCGCGCGCTCGAAGAGGGCGGCTGGGACGACGAGGGTGTCAAGCGCCGCGGCCCCCTCAGCGAACGCAACACCCGCATCGCCATATTCGCGCTGCCGACACTTGCCTTCTACTTGGTCTTTATGACGCTCGCGATTCTGCCGTGGTACACAGGCATTCTGCTCGCTGTTGCAGAGTTCTTTGGCATGCACCATATCGTCACCCGCGTCCTCCTCAACAAGACCAGCTATACCGACAGCGTCAGCCAGACGCCTTATTTTGCCGGCATCATCTGTGGCTCCATGATCTGGGTCCTCTATTGCTGGTTTACACGGCTCGTACATCGTGAGTGACGCGCCTCTTCCTCTCCTCGCACCTTCACCCCCACCCGCCTTAACTTACGCCCCACCTCCCTATGCCCTCATGTCCGTTCACGACTGACCCACCATACTTTGTCTCCACGTTCCCTCCCTCCCTCTCTTCCTCCTTCGTTCTCATCCCTCCCTCTCCTCCATCCTTCGACCTACTCCTCGGCCCTCCTACCCCCTCTCACTCCTCTTATTACTCAAAAAAACTCCTACTAAACCGTTACTTACAGAAACTCAATCCCACGCCTTCACCCACCTCCTCTTCGCGCTCGCCGTCGGCCTTTGCGCGTACAACTTCTTCCGCGCCGTCACCCTCGACCCCGGGACGTGCCCACGGCCGAGCAGCGATGCGGAGCTGAAAAGTGTGAGTGCTGTTTTCTTTCGTTTTTTGGGGGAAGAGGGACTTTTTACTGTGCGGTTCTTTGCCTACGTTTGTTGGGTCAAGAGAGGGGATTTACATATCTTTCCTGATGCTCAAGGCGCGGCAGTGCATCGACATCTACGCGATACAGCGTGTAGTGGTTTTTTCTCTCTTCCGGGTCTGGGTTATGATGTGCATGCCGACGTCGTACCTCTTGCCTTGGTAGAGGAGCGAGCGATGAGCATTCCTGCGTAACGCTCTATCGTGTTCAGTGTCCGCGCGTCCAGGTGTGCCCTCCCTTGGGGACGTTCTGTTGGGTTGCTAGGCGTCCGTTTTTGTGCCTGCGCCTACTTCTCCCGGCGGTACACTGGAGCACCACGATCTTTGTGTGGTGGGATTCTTCGTTTCCCGCCCCTTCCTCCCAGATCTCCCTTCTTTGTTGTCTTGCGGAGGGAACTTGCGTTTCGTTTTGCTGTTCTGTGGGCCGCGCCTTGGCTACTGATTCATGAATCTTCCTCCTCTTGCACTTGCCCCCCTCCTTCCTCTCTTGCCGCCTGCCTCACTACCCCTTCCTCCTAAGCACATAGGCACGCTCGCTAACACCCCCTCCCTATAGATAATCGAAGACCTCGCCTCCGAGGGCCGGCTCAACGGGCAGACGTTCTGTATCCAGTGTATGGTGCGTATCCTTTTCATTTTTTGGGATGCTCTGCGCTCCTCCCTTCCCTTCGGCGTCCTTCCTTCCCTCCACTATTCGAGATCCCCAATTCTTACCAAATCACTCCCCTCCACCCACCTTTACGCGTACAGCCCCGCGCCTGCCTTGCCTCCCTTCTCCCTTGTCTCTAAATATCATGCCACTCTCCCTTATTTGCGCCTCACCACACCGCACTCGCTACTAAGACTAACACCTCCGTCTCAGGCCCGCAAGCCCCTGCGCTCAAAACACTGCAGGGTGTGCGACAAGTGCATTGCAAGGAGTGATCAGTGAGTTTTCTTTCGTTCTGTGCTGGTTGGAGATGGTGGGACGGGATTTCCTCGCTTTCTTTCGAAGGAGGACGAATCAAACCGCGGGCGGAGGGGGATTGTGATGTTTGAGGCGTCGCGAATGGCTTCCTATGGAGGGACAGATGGGATCGAGGATGGGTGTTCCTCGAACTCCACCGCCTTTTTCGCTTCCACCCTTTCCGTTCGCGATATACCCTTTCTGTGGTCATAACGAGTTCCTTCTTTACGCGCGAAACTGACTCCGCTTTCCTCCCCTGCAGTCACTGTCCCTGGGTATGGAACTGTGGTGCGTATTTATCACCATCCCCTCTATTTGATTACCCAACTAACTTCCTCCGTTATTAGTCGGCGCAAACAACCACCGCCAGTTCGTCATCTTCGTGTCGACGCTCGTGCTTGGGGTTGGGCTATTTGATTATCTGACGTATGCGTGTAAGTGTCTTGTTATTCTTCTGACGAGAAGGAGACTGATTGTTCCTTTTGATTGTCCTTTTCATTCGTTTTCGTCGTCGTGTTGCTTGGCCTTGTCTTGTCGTCCATCTATTCGACCTTCTCACCCATCTCGAATCAATCGCCTTCATCGACAGTCTTCTCCTCCATCATCCTCCCCGACCCGCCCACCTCACCCCCATCCTCCTCCTGCCCACTCCCCGGCACACTCTGCGTCCCTCACCGCCAGCGACGCGTTCCTCGTCTCCGTCGCCGCCTGGGCGACCCTTCAGCTCTCCTGGACCTCCGTCCTCCTCGCCTCCCAATTCTGGCAGATCGCGCGCCAAATGACTACCCTCGAGGTCTCCAACCTCGGGCGCTACGGCTTCATGGGCGGCCGCGGGGGCGCGAGCCTCAACGGGCAGATGGGCCACCGGCACACGCACGCGCAGCCGTCGTCGCCCGACGTAGATGCTACGAACTCGGGCAGCGCGGGCGGGGGCAGCGGGGGCGGCGCCGCCCACACGCACAGCAGCGGGTTCCTGATGAACCTCCTGGGCCTCGACCGCTTCACGCGGGGCAAGGCGGTCGACGGGCTCGCGCGCGCGGGGCGCGCTAGCAATCCGTTCGACCTTGGCGCGTACCGCAACTGCCGCGACTTTTGGACGAATGGGAAGGAGCTGGGGGTGGAGTATGAGCGGCTGTATGATGTGCCGCTGGAGGGCTTCGAGGAGGCAAGGAAGAAGAGGGAGCGGGAGGAGGAGGACGATGGGCTGGTGCAGGTGGGGAGGAAGCGGAAGGGCCTTTTCATGGGCTTGAGTATGCCGGGGATGGGGCGCGCGGGGAGCAGTCGGGGTGGGTATCAGCCTGTTAGTCAGGTCTAGACTTGGGGCTGCGTGTTGGGATCCTACTGCTACATATTGTATATGAAACCACTATTTAATGGACTGACTATTCTCTCCATGTCCTACCTACCTACTGTTTCCCGCACTTAAATTTATAATGTTGGAAATTGCGGGTGGAACAGCCAGGAATCGAGGAAAAAGCGGCGCAAGGTGCCACACAGGGATCGCGCGGGCGAGTCTGCGCGCCTGGATCGCCGCAATCAACGCTGGTTCTAAAAGATGGCGATTGTTCCAAACGGCCCAGGCCAGGAACGCAGAGTATGAAAGGTACTAGTTAAGCCCATCCCGTCATTTCCGACGCTACATGGTCAATCGAAGGTCGTGAGTCGGCGTCTTGAGACCAGCACTTCTCGACCAGTGCCCACATACGGTCGTCAAACTCTTTAACTCTGGCCTCTTTCCCGCGTGGACGCTCAGAGCGATGTCCCGCCTGAAGTTCATCTCGTACGCGAAACTCCGATCGCAGCTTCGGGAATGGGGGCACCCCGCTATGCATCTGTGAAGGCGATGAGTACGCAATAGCGGAGTAGCCGTCTCGAACGCACTTCAAACGCGAGACATCCGAAAGCAAACACATCCGTCGCTGCGCATGGTCGCGTTGGGTCGAAGAGAAGCTCAGGGGCCATGTACCGCGTTGTCCCCTGTCTCTGGGACGTCGAGCTGCCAACGCTCGTCTCATTCCATAGGCCAAGTCCAAAATCACAGATTTGCGCATTGAGATTGTCATCGAGTAAAATATTCGGCTTGGGGTGATCAAGACGATGAAACTTCGTAAAGGAAAGAACTCACTCCTTTTATATCGCCATGTATGACATTCTGGCCATGAATGTATTTTAAACCGCAGGCGACCTGAAGCAGCTGTTATCAAAGAGTCAGATACTCCTTCGATTAAGTGTCGACCACCAACTGCTTTATCTATGTCTAGAGGCTTCTCTGAAGCTAGATGATCACGGATACTGCCCTTGTCACGCCACGGAGATACAAGGCACGTCAAGCCTTCGGATATATGAATACCGAGGAAAGGCAGCACAAAGGGATGCTGGAGCCCCCTCCATAAAACCGCTTCATGGCAAAAGGCCTGAAGTATCACTGTATAAGTAGTTCAATATAATTTGGTCAGCAGAAACATACACCGTCGAGCTCCTCTCTGGGCTTTATAAACCTTTTGACCGCAACCGAAGCTCCCTTGTATGTTCCGCGATAGACATTTGCGAATCCACCATGAGCGCTGGGCATTTGTGGAGCGATAATGACAGCAGAAAGTATCGCGCTGGTCGGCATCTGTTGGGACGACTTTGCAAGCCTTGAAGACACCCGCAGCAATTGCTTGCGCAGAGAATCAGAGTCAGAGTTGACCGCTAAGTATATTTTCTGAATAAGCTGTTATATTCACATTACATAAAACATTTCGCAGAAGTCGGCTTACCTCGAGCACATCTAACATGTAGACCGCAGTTTCCCCGGGAAAATTTTCAATGAGCGACTTCAACATTGAGTCACCCAAAACGGTTTGTAACTCAGTCTCCGCTTCGTCCCGAGCGGGCACATCTGTTGATGTTAAAGACGTAGAAATCTAAGCCAGTGGTTGTCTGATGGATGCAGGAGTCGCAGAGATTACATTACATACCTGTGAGAGGTCGTCGAGAATATCAAGGTAACGCTCTTGATCCGCGTAGGGTATCGATCTGAGTAGCATTCAGCGTGATGTACTAAAAAAAGAAAGAAAATCATTTTACGCTTCCACGAGCTGCGTTCTAAGATGACTTGGTCTGGCTAAGATGGTATGCGAGCGGTATGGCGAAGATCTTACAGCCTTTGCATAATATGATCCTTGATATCCTGAGAGGCAATCTTATATATTCAATATTTAGCGTTGAGGTGAAAGACATAAAAAGTTGTGGAGTACCTTATAAAGGTCGTAGACCTTTTGAATGTTTTTGTTGTGCGTTCGAACGTTAAGTTTCGCTTGCTGGTTCAGAAAGGGCAAAGATCTGGAGTAGCGAGGCCGCCCATCAGTATTAAGTGCCTTCCTCAATCTATTAATATATTGGTAGTCAGTCTAGTTGTAGAAGCTGGAATGCAACGGGGGGGTGCGAACTCAACACAGATCACTTCGTATTCGCCCTTCAAAATGGGATCGGATTCTCGTCTGACGTCAGCCTCGAAAGTCGCTAGAAGGCGATGAACTCTGGATAAAACGCTTTCCAGGCTTTCTCCCTTCGCTTGGAGTTGGAGAGACAAGTCGCGTAGTCGATTCGATTTCTGACTACGTATACTCGTAAGGGAAGTCATTCAGGTCGTCGACGTCGCGGGGAAAGGGTAAGTGAATCGATGAAGGCTGCTACAAGTATGCAGGTAACCACATGTACTCTCTATCCATCGGGATGTGCACGGGCCGTGCAAGTGATGGTTGATTTGAGTGGCCCTGGTGTAGTCTCTCAGGGGACAGACGCTTTAGTGGATCTAACTCGTACCTCGTTCACTGAAGTCTGTTGGTTACCGCGCCCTGACATCACCAAATGCGGAAAAATAAGATTTCGGCTTGTGAGGATCATGACATTTGCACAATAGTTGTCCCAAATTGGACGCGCTCACAAGCGCTCACTCACAATCTCACACAATTATTGCAGATTACTGCACATCGCAGATCCTCGCAGACGAGCATCTCCCACACTTGTATCTACTGACATGGTGGTCATGAACACCTAAAACAGGTGAACAAACTGCGAAGCGGACTAGTAGAATATGGAAGAAAATAATCTACCAGAATTAATTTTTCAGCGTACTCTTAGTGACGGACTCCACTGCATAAATGTCTGTAGAGACTGCCCCTTCTTAATTTGAATCGCTACTAGTTGACTACTAGTAGGTGGTGTTGTGGAATTTTGTCGCCACAGCTCAAAGAAATATATACATCGGTGAAGACTCTGGTCCTCCGGAAAGAACATAAGTATGAATTTTGTGCGCCACAAACAGGCCACAAAAAGTTCCAAAAAGAATTGCGGAGATCTCAGGCCGATGGTCCGTGCGCAATGTTTGGCAGTGCATCTTATCACGTGCTGACACAGCCATGTTGGTCGCAACTTTTGCTCGTCTCCTCCCTCTCCGTTCCCGTCCATGTCAACCTCGTTGCCCTCTACAACCTACGCACAATGCCATTGCCAACACCATCATTGATACGGACACAGACACCAAAATTGCGCGCTCGCGGGATCGAGTTCCTCGACGTCGCAGTGCTCGAGCGCATATGCGGGCAGCCCCTCTTGAATGGTGTTCTCGTGTGGCTTGTTTTTTCTCTCAAGCTCCTTAATGCTGCATCAAAGCTCTCAAATTCCTCAATGAGGCCGCCATGCCTTAGGGTGACACAAGCACTCCCCAAGTCTACAAGTACTTCCCTGTCCTCCGTCTTCAAATTCCGCCTCTCGGAGAACGTCTCTCGAATGTGTCTGCTATCCTCTGCTGTTGCTGCGAGCCTGTTCCTCTGCGCCGCCTTCCAACTTCAAATTGCGCAAAGTATCCTGTTTCATCAAGCTTGCTCTTAGCCCGCGTAAACACATTCCTCGTTGTTTCTGGACGTCGTCATGATATTCAAATCGTCAACATTCCATATTCCATATCCGCGCTCCAAGCTCGAATTCATGTAACGGTACTCTCAACTCATTCGCCCCGCATTGTCCCGGACATCAACCATTCCTGGGAGACGAAGGTTCCCGCTTAATCTCGTAGTTTACCTACCTCTTGAATATTACTTCGTTTCTCATATCATAAACGTGCCTGCCCACAATTGAGAAGGCTTTGGAATGGATGCTAGATATCTAGTCCTATTGCACCTGTCTTACACCCGATTGGAAGCGCAGAAAAGCCCTTATATGTGGTTGCAGGTGCTGTGAACTCCACAATTATTGTGCGATCTGTGAACATGATACCCGGGCAGATGCGATTATAAGCGACCTCACAATAATGGCGAGGTTTGTGAGGATTATGCCGATGATAACCGCATATAAGCGCTCGTAATATTTTTCCGCATTTGGTGATGGATAGCCGGTTGCCTGACTTGTTCTATAACGATCACGGATGCACAACCAAACAACACGCCTCATTTTGCGCGTTTCGCAACGCTAGACGCGACTGCGACACCCGGGTGGCTTTGAGACTTTCTTGAAGGGTTTATAATTCAATGGCTAAAATGGATGCACCGTTGATTTGTGCTTGTTTCCCCGCTAAAAAAGCGCGCCGAGTTTGAAAAGATAAAAACACTTACATCCACCAGACAAAAGTTAATTATATGATCAAATATATACTTTAGCTTCTTCAGAATTGCATATAACACGTTGAGGAACGGGCTACGCGTCTCGAAATTCTGCGCAGGCAACGAAAACGTGATTGATTACGTGATAGTGCAGAGTACCACTTGTAACCAACAGACTAGCCCTGGTGCTGTCTTCCTTGTGAAATATTGCCTGGCTCAGTTGTTATATTGCGCACCACTTTCTTTTGCTTATGTTTGATCGTCTCATGTTCGATACTTGGCTCGTGCTCTTTTTTGTCCACCCCCTGGATTATTTTCCGACAGTGGCAAACTTCGGACCTCGATACGACGGCACTTCATTAATTGTGGCTCGAATTCTTCTCATTTGTTCAGGCCCTCTACTGCGCTACATATTGGATTATGTATTGAAAAAAAAAAGTGGCCGCTCCGCTTCAGCTTGATATGCGCTGCAAGGCGCGCGATGACGACAACGTCACCCCCCGCGCCTTGGGCTCGAGGTTGAGACGCAGGCCAACGCGGGCGCATGTCCAATGGCTGACCTTGCGAGCAGATCGCCGCACAGCGTGTACGCCAACACCAACAGGGTGAACGCGCAACACCTGCGCCTGCGGGTATAGCTTATGGAATTCACATCAATTTTCCTTCATTTGTGGAAGGGGACCAACCATTCAATGTCCCTGCCCTCCCTCGCTGCGCTCAAGGGGTCCCCCAATCCGGGGCATTTCAGGTTGGCACACTAAAGCCTCGTTCCGCTTAAATAATGTCCCTTAACCCTCGCTCTAACCAACCCGAACCTGAACCCTAACCGAACCCTAACTCTAACCCGTATATACCCGCAGTTTCCGCTTGCCCTAACTGCTCGAAAGTGGAAATACGCTGATTTTTTTTTTTTCAGCTCGACCTGGGACCCCCCCCCCCAACCCTATATCCAAAATTAGAATTCCGACGGCCCCTTGGCTTTGTGCCAACTTAATATTGATGACAGTCGATCAATACGCGGGCGGAAAAGCGACTGGAGCAATCTAACCGACGACCGGAAGTTGCCATGGGTCAGTTGTTTTGACTTAGAAAGATTTCGCGAAAGTGAAAATTCAAACTATTGCAATGAGAATTTTAAAGAGGCAATTTCTCGCGGAAGTCCTTCGCCAGAATACTCTATTAGCCTTTATGCGAATGCCTCCGAAACTGACGGCACTGAAGGGAAAATAAAACCCACCGGAGAAAACCGTTCCGCATCGGGACTGCTCAGCAATGTCGGGTGTTGTCGCATCTATCACATGCCTCAGACATGCTAACACATCTCACCTTTTTGTCGAAATAGCACTTTCATTTATTTATTTTTAGTGAAAAAGATAGCCTGTTCAGGTTTGTAGAATGATTTAGAACATAACTGTCTCTTCAGAATTTTGATTGGTTGACTTTCCATAAGCATAGAAAAATGTTTTGGAATATTTTCGCATTTTCCGCCGGGATGCCGAGGCAGCTGTCAGGACACTTGGATCTGACTTTGATGTCGTCTTGACCCACTAATAAACTGTAATTTATTTTAATCTGTAGGGGGGGTAAGGACCCCCCCCCTCCCCTACAGATTATCTTAGATGCAATTGCTCTCGCATGAACGAATCTTGAACGAATCCGTCAAGCGTCCGCCGGGCATTTGGCCGGATTGGGCTGCATAATGTCGCAAGTGTCACATGTTCTTCTGAGATCCAGCGACACGAGTGCTTTACAAGTAGATAATGCTGACTAATCTACAGGCTCCGGGCCTAATACATGTCTACGGTGACCATCTGACTGCTTTACTATACTGGACAGCGACATCCGCGCTTCGTCAACTCGTGCACCACTCCCAACAACGACTCCGGATCCGAGCAAAATCACGGCCATTGCAGAGCCTGCATGGGGGGGGGGGGGGGGGGGGATTTATTATACTCGCGTGGTCCAAAAGCCTGAACAACGAGTTTACGGGATACAAACATGTAGTACTATCAGGGTGGTTATCCGTCAAGAAAATCTACAAGATGTAAACCGAGCACAACACCATTCCAGGGGGTCGATCACACAAGACGCTAGCTTACTGTGACTGGCTGGCCGCTTGTATGGCAGGATATGCGGTTAAAACCCGTAGGACCTGACCACGAGCGGAGTACGCAAGTGTACGGGAGGAGCTTGACTCTCCTCCCAGGTATAAATCCCCGCTATCCACCAGTTTACAGCAGCTGTCGTATGTCTGTCCCTTTGCAGGTGCATGCAACTGCCGAAGCAGTGATAGGGCAAAAAACTCGAAGAGAGTTCTGTATCAAGAATTATCCCTCGGGAGAGATGGTGCTGGGAGCGCTCAAGAATCAGGCGGCTCCACGCGCAATATTTCCACAGCATCGTAGATTTTCAGTGTGTCAAATGCCAGCTTTGCCAGAAGTGGTGTTATCTCTCTCCGAGGTAAGATCCCACGGAAGAAATCCAGTGCGCTGGAGAATTTCCCCCGAATATCTGGGAGTTGCGAATATAGTTTGACGAGGAAGATTTCGCGGATCTCCATGAGCGCCGGGTGGTCACAAACAAACATAGCGTGTGCTGGATCCTCGATGTGCACTTGACAAAAACGACACAGGCGCGATTCCTTTGGGACCGGTTTCTTTCCACGTTCCTTCCAACGGCGCCGTTCAATTGCGAGACTGTGGCTTGACAAGACCATCCGTGTCAGCGCCACGCGATGGTCTGGAACATTGACCCTGAGGTAGTGCCTAAAGTCCAGGGGCTTTTTGACCAGCTTTCCTGTGTCACTGTCCATCTCCAAGCGACCCACAAGCAGATCCTTCAGCCGGGAGGATGTGTTTATTGTATCATCCACCCAAGTCTCCATTGACCGTTTAACCTCCTGCATAGCTGACTCGATGGCATCGGTCGTAAGATCCTCGTATATATCCAGATTCACAGGTACATGGAGACGAGAGAGAACAATCCGGAGGTCATTGATCCACGACATTTTTTGATCCCGAGCAAGAGTCAGGGAGTCCTGCAGAGCGTTCCACGCGGGCCGTCGTGTGTCGAGCTTTAGCACATAGGCGAGGTACTTCAGAGCCAGGTATATTCGACGGTATTTAATGGGCCATATCCCGGTCTCCGAGAATAACACCACTTTGATGCACCGTGATCCAACACCGAGCATCCGACGCAGGAATTTACATTGGACCTTTTCAAGCATTTCTAGGCCTTTGACATCGACATCGAGGCATATATCACAACCCGCCGTGAGGTATGGGCCCACTCGCGCCATGTACAGTGTTCTGGCATCCCATGCCGGTAGTGTTCCTAAGAACCGTCCGAGCCCCAGTATAACATTGGCAACTTTGGAAGCTTTCTTTGACTTGACTTGGTACTGCTCCCTCCACATATATTTCGTACCAGTTTGGAACCATATTCCCAGATATGAGGCTTTTTGCACTTGCAAGATATGCTTCCCCCTCATGTGGAATGACGGGTACCTTTTTTGTCTTCGCCCAAAGATTTGGTACAAGCACTTCGGCACCGAGGTTTCGCAACCATTATTGTCGGACCATGTCTGTGCTCCATTGAGGTGCGTTTGGAAGCCTGATGGTGAAGAGGACGGTGTCATAACATCGTCGGCATGTTCCACATTCGAGATAGGAACACCATTGAGTTCAAGATCGTCAGGATGCCACGGCAGTATGAAGTCAGACATGAAGAGATTCCAGAGTTGGGGAGAGCCGGGATCGCCTGTTAAAATGCCCAGTAACGATCTGAACTCGTGTCCGAAGCGTCCGTCAAGGCGCACAATGTAACGAATGCGATCATATAACAATTTAAGCCAGTCAATCATGGGGCCTGAAATACCCAAAGACGCGAGTTTCACCCATAACGTGGGCCGATCCGTTCCTGGGAAGGCGTTCTTGAGGTCCAAGTAGGCCACGTACAAGGGCTTGTTGAGATATGCCGCTTTGTCAATTAGGCAGGTGAGCACAAATGGGTTGTCGTTGGTACGGAGCTTTTCTTGAAATCCGTTTTGGGTAACTGGTACAGCACCAATGTCTTCTGCACCCTCCCTGAGCCTGCGATCGATAATAAGTGTGAGCATTTTCAACATGCAGCACTCCAATGCGATAAGCCGATAGCTGGAAGGTTCCGCAGCATCTATATCTTTTTTGAGGATACCAATGAGGAGTGATATTAACCACAGCTTGGGCATGTCTCGATTGTGAAGACAAAATAAGAAGAAGGCAAGAAGTTTCTCGTTGGGTATTGCAAGACAGTCCGCGTTCGAAAATGCATTCACTCCAACGGCGGTATCCAGTCCGTGGTCTTTTATGTGGCGCTTCATCCATTCGACTTCCTCGAGGCAGATCTCGTGGGTATACGACTGGCGGGGCGATGTATCTTTTGGCTCAGGTTTCAGCTGCTGAGCCATGTTGGAATTGAACGCCAGCTGGTCCGAATTAAAAGATGCGGGTGTTATTTCTGGGTAGTTCAGCCGCGCCTCAAAATCCGTCGATAGGGCAAGGGGCACCCACAAAAAAAATCGGCTACACAGGGTTAGGAAACTGAGTTAAGGGATGCCGGACACATACTATACTATTAAGCGAAATTCCCACGCGTTGTTCCCATCAATTCTGGCCTAAAGAGGCGATTTTCGGGATATGCCGGCGCACTTATTATTTTTTGTCTGCCTTTTCCGAAGTCAGGAAGCGTAAAATAAGTTGCTAGCATGTTCATTCCTACTGGAACCTAATCTATAAACTGCCGCACACCTTTTTGCGCACCCTGCCTCTACCATTCACAGTATCAACAACCAAGCACAAGTTGATTTCTTCTTCAATCCACTGCAGCACAAATGGAACCAGACACTATATAGAGTTAAGTGCTAGAAATTGGCCAAACAGCATACCCTTGAAGGACATGTCGGCCCATTGCAGGCATTATTTCAAGGACACTAGTCACGAGAAATTTACCCTCAGGGTAAAAAAAAATCAAAAACAACAACAACCGTTTAAGCACATTTTCGAAGCATCCTGAGGCAAAGTCCGAAAACTGGATTAAGGTGCCCCAGACCCATACTATACATTAAGCGCGTGTCTCGGCATCTTCCGGCGGGTGCCCCTTGCGATAGGGCCTCTACGGAAACTTTTGCCTTTTTGGGCCGGGGATCGGTGAGCTTCCGTACGAAGTCCCAAAACTCTTTTATAGTCTTGCATCCCAGTAGGCTGATCCTGAGGGCGTACTGCAGCGCATGCACCTTGGCGCGACCGCGATGGGCGAGGTTTGGTTCCTCCTCATCACAATCTTCACCCAACTTCCATGGCTTTGGTTTGGGAGGTGATATCTCCTCCAGGGCCGTGAAGACCTTTCGTCCCGCGCGAGATTCGGAAGCACTGTGGTCGCTGTTGCAGGTGATTATTTGTTGAGCGTTCTCCGGCTGATGGGGTGGGTTTGTCAGAGCTGACTTTGCGAGTAGGTCGGCAGCTGTTTTTGAGGTGTTGTGGGCTGTGCTCTCAATGTATACGAAGCAGGTAGTTCCATGTCGTGAAGCTAGTAGTTTGCAACGGACTTGAAGGCCTCGCCATTTTTTCCCGGCCATCCGAGCGAGTTGTTCTTTGCCGTCGAGTAGCACAGCTGTCTGATCACGTATTTCGACGTGCAGAAAATTAACAAGCTTCTATCGGGTGGTACCATCGTTACTGCCTCTTGGATAGCCACTAGGCGCGCAAGATCTGCGGTTGGGCGCTCTAACATTGAAAGGAGCAACTTCGTGTTCATTGGAGACCCGGGACCGAAGTATATTCCACCGCCCGCAGATTTGTTTTTAAAATAGGTACCTTCAATATAAATATGGGTAGGAATCGTTTCGGCTAATACTGGTCCCCAGAAAGAGTCGAGCGCTTGATCTTTCGTCTCTTTCGAGTCCATTGTTGCCTGGTAGAGATCATCAATTGCTGAAGATCCCCTGAAGGTTGATGCCTCTTGCCGTGGCCGTTGTTCAGCCGGTGCCCGAGTAAAAGCCGCCGCGTGAAAAGTGATGGAAATACGCATATGGTCAGCCCAATCGTCCTCTGGCCTTGGGGTGGGGGTTGCAACATGAAAATTCTTCACCAAGGGTAGGAGACCCCGAGAGACGATCCCATAATCTATGACCGACTGTCCACCCGGTTGCCAAGATGTTAAGCGCCCCGGCGATGCCGTTTCTAGTGAGGTGCCGTTCAGAATACACAGGTTGTGCAAATCACAGTTAGCTACGACCGAACGTCCACGTGAGTTTGTATTCTTATCAGGGTCTGCAGATAGTCTGGGCCAGGAACTAGCTACACCTGGTGCTTGCGATGAGCCAGTTCTAGCATTTAAGTCGCCCAATTTCACCACAGGTTTATCTTCGCTCTGAGTACACAGCGCAACTGTCTCCCAGAGTTGATCGTGAGGGTCAACATCGGTCCAGCCCTGCCATCGAGAACTCTGTGGTGGAATATACGCCCCAATCAGCCACATTGTTCCCATATCTAATACCAGAATGTCGGGAGAGCTGAGATGTGATTTAACAAAAATTATATTATCCCGGATCAATAGGGCGATCCCTCCACCGCGCCTGGTTCCATCCATAAGGGGTTTCCGGGGTAAGGAAACTAGGGAGTAGCCAGGGGGAACTTCCACTGCATCCTCTTCGCCTGGGAGCATGTCGGTCTCAGCCAAGAAAATGATGTCGTTCCCTTTGAGGAGGTCACGAAATTCCGCGCTGATCAGTTTTAACGTCAAATCGTGGTGTACATTCCAATACATGACAGTTACCTCCGGGATATGTGAACCGTCGACGCGCTGCTGTAATATACCTGAGATGCCGGGACTATCTGCGCCGCCTGTACGCCGGGAAGGGTTGCCATCGTTGCCATCGAATCCGCGTCCTACGTCGTGGCCTCCATTTGTCCCTCCTGATACACCGTGGTCGGAATTTTGTGGCGTGGCATTGCCAGTCCCCATGGAGGCATTCTGTCTCGCCATTTGCGCACCGTGATCCGGTACATTTATGTATACAGGACCCGCCAGAGGATGGTGGGTGTGAGCAGCCACCCGCAGCGGCCGGCAAGATGCAGCGTCAGCGCGCAAGAGCATAAACCTGCACGTCGCGGCTACGTCCAAGAAAACGGCTATGGTCCGGAGGTAAGCGCGAGCCAAAAACCGGAGGTAAGCGCGGGCCAAAAATACCGCGAGCGCCGCGAGAAGCACGTAAATCAGACCCGTCACGAAAAGACCGCGTGGGACAATTGGCCGGGAGAAAACGGGGACAGTTCCGAGATTCCCGAGTTCTGTCGATGGTCCGTGCGCAGAAAAGAAATCGGTCGTCGCGGGGGAGCCTGCAGCGCGAGGCGGGGTATTTTCAGCCACGCATCCTGGGTACGAGTTGGGCCGGTGGTATACCACGTTTCCGTCCACGTAAAGGCCCCGGGAAGCTCCCGCCAAGGGTTGTCCGGTAAAATCACCCAATTTTGGTCTCAAAAAGCTTATCTTTTGGCAGATTTTCGGCCTGAAAAAGCTTATATTGGACAAGGATTTGGGGGTGCCGAGATGCCGATTTAAGCGACGGATCTTCCCGGTATCAATCAAAAATTTCTCGCCCTGTGGGGTGCAAAATTTGGCCTGAAAAAGCTTATGACCGGACAAGGTTTGGCGACTTTTGGCCCTAAAAAAGCTTATTTGCGGACAAGGAAATCGCAAAATTTCGGCCTCAAAAAGCTTATTCTCCGGACAACCCTTGGCGGGAGCTTCCCGGGGCCTCCACGTAAGCTGCCAGCAAACCGCTGTCAATCCAGTCGCGCCCTCCGTCGTGGTCTTCGTCACGGCCAGCGTCCATCCCGCGGTCTTCGTCACGGCCAGTGTCCATCCCGGTCCAAGGCACCACGTTTCCGTCCACGTAAGCTGCCAGCAAACCGCTGTCAATCCAGTCGCGCCCTCCGTCGTGGTCTTCGTCACGGCCAGTGTCCATCCCGGTCCAAGGCATTGCTCTGAAATAAGTGAGCATCCTGAAATGCGAGCAGTCCGGGTCCCAGGCATCGTTGAGAACAATCCAAGGGGAGCACGCCACATCCGGAGGGGGTATTTTGTCGTCCGTCGTTTCGATCCACGTCCGCGAGGCCAACATCCATGAGCTAATATCGATCCTAGGTGGCCTCGAGCGAAGGTCCAGAGGTGGGGACGGGCAAGTTTCCACCAGTAGCGTCACAGAGGCATCATGGCCCGCTGTATATAGAAGCTGTATTTTTTCGAGTCAAAGTAGGGGCGTACATACAATGTGAGTTGCCGCAGACAGCAAGTGTTTGGTTGTATGTGTTCTTCCTCTATTTCATCCTCCTCCATCTCCTCTGGCTGTTGGCAGTGAAATAACACGTCGATATCCCTTGATCGCGAGGTAGGCGCGCGAGAAAGTTGTGGATCGAAGCTGAGACGTGTTGATGGGTCTTGTTTACCACCCGCAACAGCCACAAATATTGATGGACAACGGAATATCATAATTTTATAAAAATAATATGTTTCTGGGAACCCAGAACGATTAGATTTTCGGGATATTGTGTCATGCCGACATCGATGGCACCCCTCCGATATTCCTCATAGCTTTGTTTATGCTTATGGAAAGTCAACCATTCAAAGTGTTTGAATTTTCACTTTTGCGAAAATTTTCCAAGTTAAAACAACTGACCCACGGCAACTTTTGGTCGTACTAGCTGCCGGTTAGAAGGCTCTAGCCGCTTCTCTCGAGCTTCTAGGGGTCCAGCTCCACGAGCGGCTGAAACGGCATGACAGGAGATAGGAGGTCTAAAATGGTCGCTCGGTGCTCGTAAATCGGGTTTAGTGGAGACGTCTCGCGTCTTCGGCTCCCAAAAACAATAGAATGTATGTTTCAATACATTTAGAAAAGAACTGTCCCTTTAGACTTTTATTTTATGAGGTTTGAATTTCCGATGAGGCGAATTTTTTCCAACTAGTACTGACCCACGGCAACTTCCGGTCGTACTAGCTGCTGGTTAGAATGCTCCAGCCGCTTCGCCATCACCGTTTGATCGACTGTCATCAAAGTCTAGTGCTGGCGTCAAAGACGGAACTAAAAAAATTCTATTCAAAAATATTCAAAAACTTCTCCGCACATATTAACATCCTCGGGCGCCTCATCTTTAATTATTGTCCTGGCTTGATGGTTATGACGCTGTCTCAGTAATGTTTAATTTTTCGAGGTCTCAGGTTTGAGCCTCGCTGAAATCCCTTTTCGGCCATACCTGTTTTTTTCCCATTTTTTATTCTTCACCAGTGGCCGGCGTGTGCCGCACAGTCTTTGACCTTGCTTGGAAGTGCTTTGATTGTAAACAAAAATGCCTTGAGCCCGTGTTATTCACCATGAAGTTCAGTGTCTTATATCCGATATCTTTTTCACCCGCCGTAGAGCCAGCGATTGGGTGTTGGTGGAAGTTTCACTTCATCTGTACATTCACTCAGGTAAAGTCAGGGTTCACTCATTCTCCAAGCCAAAGAGTCCACGTGCTCAGCATTGCCAGGAGTACGCGTTATGTGCAAAATGTATCCAAATAATATAACATCCGTTTTTATTTGATAACATCAAGCGACGGTAGCTGGCATTAACGGGTGGGTACGTGTTTACAGATTATAAGGCGCAAGGACAAACCATGGGCTATATTCTTTCCGATCTGGCACCTCTGCTGTGAGGACACCATTTAATGCCTTCGTGGCTTTATCCTGGAGCCGTGTGAGAAAGCAAGTTCGGTTTCTTCGAGGTTTAGATCCCCTGCTGTTTACCGCACATCCTTCGGCCGACCTTGCATGCGAGGACGAGAGGTTGGCGTGGTTGGAATGCGAGACGACAGCGAGGATAGCCAGTTGGATGTGAAGCTAGGCTAGTTGTTTGTTTAGGACTGCAAGTATTTGAGTGACACTGCGTGGACGAAGTAATATAATCGCTTTTGTTGTGATCTGTTTGTTTTTAGCCTCGAATAGTATGATGGTCTATTTGCGCATTGATTAATACGGCACAGGAGCGGGCCGTCCAACGGTCTATCTAATCTATTCTATTGGGTTTTGTTTGTTTTCGGCACTAGCACACCTCGAATAGTATGATGGTCTGTTTGGTGGCCTGTTGCTTAGATAATTTCCGAGGACCTTGACACCAGTGGCCGGCGCGTGCCGCGCAGTCTTTGACCTTGCTTGGAAGTGCTTTGATAGTAAACAAAAAATTCCTTTCGTCTGTAGAAATTTGACTTTTACACAACACGGAGTTGTTATCTGAGTATAACTTAAAGAGACTGGTTGAGTTGCTGGTCAGTGACAAATATATATACGTACACTTTGCGCGTAGAGGAAAAGATTTGGTGACGCACTCACCTGCAACATCCAAAACATACATGGCGAACAGTACGTGTGGGAGTGTTAAAGATATCATCCTAGACCCTCATGAGCCCAATGCAGAACGCGAGGACCCCGCCACCAGCACCGGGCTGTTTGAAATATCCTCCCGTGCTGGTGCTTTTTCGTCCGGATAGCAAGGAAGAGGAGTTACCGGTTTTCGAAGAGTTACCGGACGGCCGTCTACCTATCGTGCCGTCGTCGAATGGCTTCCAGATCCACGATGGGGCGGGAAAAAAAACATAACATCAAGCGACGGCAGCTGGCATTAACGGGTGGGTATGTGTTTACAGATTATAAGGCGCAAGGACAAACCATGGGCTATATTCTTATCGATCTGGCGCCTCCGCCTTGAGGCGTTTTGACGCCATTTAATGCCTACGTGGCTTTATCCCGGAGCCGCGCAAGAAAGTAGGTTCAATTCTTTCGAGGTTTAGACCCCCTGCTGTTTCCGACGCATCCTTCGGCTGACCTTGCGTGCGAGGACGAGAGGTTGGTGCAGTTGGAACACGAGACGACAGCGAGAATAGCGAGTCGGATACCATAGATTTTGAGCGAAGTACAACACCACCGCATGACGTGGACGAAGTAATCTAATCGTGTTTGTTGTGATGTATTTGTTTTTAGCACATTGAATCCATGGGCACGCCTCGAATAGTACCGGCGTGGGGACGGGCCGCCTATCTAATCTGGTCTATTGTGTTTTGTTTGTTTTCAGCACACTGAATACCCTACACTGCCAGCGGACCTTCCACTGAAATACAGAGATCGAGTGATTCCAGAATTTTGCAGAACCCACGTGACTAAATTCACTGGATTTCTACAAGTTTACGAGGCCGTGGATCGACAGTGACAGATTCACTGAATTGCAGAGACTGCTGATGGCGCAGAATAATGCCAAAATTCCGCGCGCCAAAAGAATCGAACCGACGGCGCAAGAAAACAAACAAATCAAAATGCACAGCTCAATCCAACTGAGCCACAGCAGCTTGCAAAATCCTCCCATTTGTTCCAATATATCCTGTGCAGACATATTTTGGGCGCAGACATATTTTGGGCGGGGTCTCTCTCTTCAGCTCTCCCCTCTCCCCACCCCCGTGTCCGAGGTGCCAGGAAAGAGAAGGGAAAGGCAATGAATCAAGGATTTATTTGCCTGACTCACCGTACAGTGCATGCATGGTACTTAGTTGGCAGAAGGGGAGAGAACAAATGTAATCCCTGTCGGGGGCTTAGGGAATTCGTGCACGAGGTCTTACATGGGATATCAGATGCTGATTTCAAAATCCCACAGCTCAGATCACTGGCTTTCCACGGCCTCGTAAAGCTGTAGAAACACAGTGGGTTCTCCAATGAAATCCCACAGACTTGATTCCAATCTTCCACAAACATGTGATTCTCTGCATTTCAGTGGAACGTCCGCTGGCAGTGTAGGGCACGCCTCGAATAGTATGATGGTCTGTTTGGTGCCCTGTCGCTTAGATAATTTCCGAGGAGGGGGACCTTGACAAGCAAGGTTAAGCCAGTTATCACTTCCTTGCTCTTTCACATGAGGTGGTATTTTATTTTTGGCCTGGCGGCGCCATATGAGTGTGATAAACTCATTTATTGGTATTATTTTGCAGACAATGCATGAAGCTGGGTGGCCTTCGCTTACCACTATAACTGCAGCACCTGTGTCAAAAATCTTCTCAATTTACAGCCCTTATGGTTACCCTAGTTCCTTGAATTTATTATGAAAGTGGCTGATGAGGTATGTGAAGCATACAAAATTTGTTTGGTATTTAAATTTTTTCATTAATTATTGAGTTTCTACTACATTCACAGTTACTAGCCTATTTTTTCGGCCTGCGGCGCATTTAAATACTCATGTCCACACTTCAAGATGACTGTTGTATTTTTAATCCGTCATCCCAAGCTCAATTCCAATATCTGATGATTAGTTTTTCACCAGATTTCACACGGTTCTGGGCCCATTTTTCTCAGGCCTGTGACGCAGTATATACCCAACCAGCCTCCTAACCCCTTCACTGTGCTCAGAAGCAGGTTCCAACCTCAAAACCACTTGAAAACGGCGAGGACAGGCCTGGGAACCGTTCAGGACGAATTGGGCCTGGCAGACCCAATGCGGCCTGGCCAGGCCTAATCGGGCCTGAAACGGTTCCACACATGACACCAGAGCCGAATTTCGGCCCCGAAAATTCAGCTCAAACTCGACTGATCGAGTTCATCAACTCGATCACCGAGCCGAGTTACAACTCGAGTTGGACTAGGCTTGACGGCAACATTATAGCTGGTTTCAAAAGTTTGTACACCTTTCCAAAAATATAGCTGCTCCGATTGTGCTTACGATTGTTTGCTCCTGTGTCGCCTGTGGAGATGCTCCACAGCGCTCCACCTGTGCGCGTTCGATGCACTCAGCTTTATCCAACCACCCATGGGGACCAACAAGATTAGGGACGATTGCCTGTAACAGCTGTGGGCGCAGCAGCGGAAGCAGGGGCAGCAGTCTGTGTGTAGGGAGGTGGAAGGTCTGGTGGCGGAGCCAAGACGGTCCGGCCATCTTGCTGTCTGGTATGGACCAGGTCCAATGGTCGCGGTAGTAGTTGCCTTGAGGCATGAGACAGTTTATTCAATAGATGTAGTGGTTAACAGTGGAAGTACGAAGGAAACTGAGGGAGGGAGCCAGTTGTGGAGTCACAACACCGTGTTGCATCGATGACGTTGGTGAGTGGGGCCGACGCCGCAGCAAACAATTGTAAGCACGATCGGAGCAGCTATATTTTTGGAAAGGTGTACAAACTTTTGAAACCAGCTGTAACGCGGTTTGCACTTTGATGGTGGCACTGCCTAATTCGCTCTCGAACATAAAATGCCGGTGCCGCCCTGCACGCCCAATCGTCGCCGTGCTTCGATCGCCGCCAGTTCTCTCAATTCCCAAATGCTCTCAAAACCACCTCATTGGTGCGAAAATTTTGCCACACATGTGATTTCGGGGAAATTTGGCCCTTAGGAGCCGTTAGGCCTGTGCAAACCCTGACATATTTTTCCAAAAATCTGTCCTGACATTTTGTAAGAAAAAAAAACAGGCCTTTATGGATATAATCAGCGGTCCTGTATGGATATAATCAGCGGTCCTGCTGCCATCTAAAATTTGGGATTAGCCGAGATTAGCCGAGATTAGCCGAGACTGATGATCGGTCTGGCAGCGTTGTCTGGAACAGAAGGGGGTTGGTCTATGGAACTATGTGGTCTGTAGTGTTAGGGACATACACCTACAGACCACAATTTAACAAACTAACAATTCGATATCCGTCTATGTATGTAGGACTTAGGTATAAATACCTCGACGGGCTCAATAGAGAGGCGCGGAAAAAAGAGTATCGTAATATCATGAGCATTTTCCAGATGGCGCAGCTGAAATCGAGATCATACTAGCCCCGCAATGGCAAACAGGAAATGGAGGCAAATCTATGCCCCAAAAAGGCCAGGGTTGATGCCAAACACTGGCAAAGGCTGAGGACGACACATGCCCTATGAGCTCCACCATTCTTCGCGCGCGCGAGCGGTTTTGGGCCGACCGATACGAGGCCCTTAACAATGCGGGCTACCTCCTTCGACCCAGATACCATCCTGACTGGAAGCCCTCCTGGAAAGACGGCGAATTCAGCCAATGGGCCCACGAAGACTCCTACGTTTCATTTGTATGTGATGATGCAGTGAATGGACGGTTTTCATGTCCCCAATACGTCCTTTTACAGCTTCCCAAGGTCATGGATGCCATGAAACAGGATGAATCTAAGAAAGTTGTTCTCAAGCATATAACCGACGAGAACGAACTCTCTATTCTCCAAAAGCTTCTATCGATCACAGACGACAGGAATCATACTGTTGCACTCATTGACGTAGTGCGTCTTCAAAAAGGCTGTAAATGGGAAATTTTCATTGTCATGCCATTTCTACGAACGGCTTTTGCGTCTCCAAGTTTCGAGAAGCTTGGCGAAATCCTTGACGCGGTGCACCAATTTTTATTGGTAAGAGCTGGTCAAAGTATTGAAGGCAACTCACATATCTTGGCCTCGTGCAGGGCCTAGAATTTATTCACGAGCAGAATGTTGCTCATAGGTGCCACAAGTTCACGTTTTCACACTTTTCTATCTGAAAGATAAACTTTTTCGCAGAGATGCTTGTTACGGAAACCTTATGGTCGACGCAAGTAGCTTCATCCCAGTCCACCATTTCGTCGAGCCCGATACGATAGACACAATTCGTCCCATCAAGCCACTTCCCCGCTCTTCCGCAGCCCCCATCAAGTATTATTTCATTGACTTCGGTCTTTCAGTCTATTGTCCGCCTGGTAAAGCACCCACTGCGATGGGAAAAGTAGGGCAAGACAGGACTGTCCCCGAACTTCAGGACGAGGAGCGAGCGTATGGGTATGATCCGTTCAAATTAGACATCTATCAACTGGGCAACACTTTTGCGAAGGATGTCTTCATCGTGAGCATGCTCACCCGCCCGCGTAAATCGGTAATTGACTGATCTAGTTCAGCATTATGTTGGACTGGAATTTCTACGCCCTTTAACGGACCATATGACGCGACCTGAGCCGAGTCAACGACCGACTGCGAAGGAAGCGCGAGAGCTGTTCGAGTCTTTGACTGAACAATGCGACAGGCAGGACATCATTTGCCTGCAATCGGATTGGAGAATCGACTGGATGATAGTCGCGATAAAAAATCGGTTCCGAAGATGGCGAAGTCAAATACATCGACGTTGAATGTACTGGCGTATGCGTCCAGCGCACCAAAGGTGGCATCGGCGCGCAGCCCGTCCTGCGCGGGTGCACGGGGAACGATGACCAGAAGTTCGATTTCAGGCGCGAATTGATCTAGACTCGTTGCAATTAGTACGTGTGCGAGATCGGGTTGCTTTAGAGTGGCGGAATATCGATGTTGACTGTATGCCTGAGACTGGCCGGTGGAGGGATGGATTGTCCGAGTCATACATATGTCGAACTAATAATAATACCCCATCTCTACCCTGTTTTCTCGTGGTGATGCCTATGCTCGACCAAGGTCGCGACGATATATACGCGCCAGCAAGGAACGTTCTGCGGCTGGAATCAGCCAACTACTCACTGCGTTCCCTGGCCGCCGAGGCAAAGGCTGTGCCGCGATAGGGCGGCACACGTTGACACAGATGGACGCACAGGTCTGCCAATCCAATGGCGACAGGGTCTGCCTATCTCTTCCCTTTAAATACCCACATACAGTAACATGATAGCGTGCAGTCTGACGGCAAATATTGCGCGTCTTGTTGTGCATGTTTAGCTACAATTATGTCAGATGATGCACAGCCGCCTCTGTTCGCCGCCTGCCGACTCCCCCATGGCTACCCTCTCCTCGACACCCATCGTCATCGATGGCAAGGGTCATCTCCTTGGTCGGCTGGCCCCACCAGATGCCCGACTATACCCGCCAGCATTACAAGGGATCGCAAAGCACAGGGTCAGCGGCGGCGAAGCCATAATAATCAACTTTAAAGTTTTGGAATGAACGTAACATACAGGACATAGCGGCCTAGTTACGGTAGGCGAGAGCTATGCAGTTCGATTTCAGATCACAAATCAATCAACGCGGTTCGCTTCCGCAAGCGAGTGACATCACAGCCCCTATGTACTTATCCGTCCTCCGACATGTCTCCCGACATGACATCGACGCGCCGGCAATCACCAGAGGACGCATGGTGCCTTGGCGCGCATACCGCCAACCTAGCAGGCACTGTCCATGTCCAGCCTTTTTTAGCCAGATGCTGCAATATCCTAACTCGTAGCTCCTGCTCGTTTGTTGAGTCCGCACCTGCCGCCCACAACAATGTGCGGGACTGTTTCTATGAGTTTCCAAATATTTAGGACTTCATCCCACCGTGAGATCGCCCGTGTTTTGTGTGGTTCCGGAATTACAGTAAAAGGCCGCATACTCAATCAATATTTCAAAGGTGAGCCTTCTCGATGCACTCCTCCATAATATTGATCTGCAATCAGGTTCACCTCGTTCATTTTTTCCTTGTTCATTTTTGTGGTTGATTTTAGGCGGCACTCACTGCGTTCAGGGAGTAGGCTGTGTAAACATGTGCCGACACGTGCAGATCAGGATCCGCAGTCTGGGTTGGACATCAGTTCCGCGCACTGCGGATCCTGATCTGCAGGTGTCGGCACATGTCTCCCGGGCTGTGTATCATTGATGTCCGGTCAGCAAAGCATGCGCAGGGTCTCTCCTTTGGATGCTCTGCAGTTTATTTGTTTTTAAATGTAATGACACATCTACCAGAAGAAAAAAACTTTTGTGAGGGCCAGCCTCTGCCAGGACTGGTTTGATTCCCGCCTCACGCATTTGATGCGCCATCAAGCAAGTATCCCACGGACAGCTATATTGTCCCTGGCCGCCACCGACTCACAATACGGGTTGAGGGAGTGTATAAATGCTTATTGCATTTGTACCAAAGTTTCCAGCTGTTTTCAATGCCTCCATCATGTACTGTACCAATCCTAATGACTGAAACGGACCTTGAACCGTTACTGAAACAATCTGGTAGCAACGTGAAACACCCACACCGTTATGCGTTACATACCTTAAATGTTGAAACAGCCACACTAAAGCCATCACTTATTGTGGGTGAGGCTGACTAAGTTTTGAATTAGAGGGGTTTGAGGACGAACATGAGGTCCAGATTTACTCCTACACAATGTCCTTGCATAAATATATTAAATTCTGCTGCTGGGGGAAAAAAGAGTAACGGTTTTTGAAAGAAATGACCCTTCCGTTATGCGTTACATTTGAAACGAAACGGTGTCCCCGTTACGCGTTACGTTTCAGTCATTAGGATTGGTACAGTATTGAATAGTTGTGATATTTCCCGTCAACACCGCTCTCAAATGTTCTAGGATGTATTCAGAGCAGCCTGACTGAGCCAAAATGAGCGAGGGTCAACAGAAAACATTTTCCTCAGGCCTGGACAATGAGCACAATGTCTCTACAGCAAATGTCCCAGATGCAATCAATTCAAAGACATTTGAACCTTGTGGGCCCCATGGGTTTTACAATTGAATGGGTGACTTTCCATGGCGGTTAAAATATTCCGAGGAGTATCTGAGCTTGTTTGAGAGTGCCAGTGATTGGATCAAACAAGATAGTCGCGCATTTTCTACGGGAAACACACAAGAAGCATTTTTGAAAGTCGGTGCGACATATTTCTGATAATTGTGGCCGCCATGAACCGGATGTTTGGAGCTCGTGATGGTGCCAAACAACGTGTCCTTAATTCTTTCTTCTGCCTCAATCATGGATCTCAACACACTCATGTTTCTTCAGGAGGAAGAGGGCATGGATCAGAATACAAACCAAGACGAGCAGACCCTTATAGCGACAGCAATCACTTTCATTGCCCTCGGAGCTGAGGAGGCGTGTCGCCGACGCACCGAAAGGCAAAAACCAAGCAGGTTGTACCTATGTCATGCTCAGCTCCTCCGCAATCCGCGTGGGACGACTCCGTGGCAAACCCTCTTCAGAGAGGCTTGCATCGTCTTGTTGGAAGCAATTTTTCAAGTAGGCTTTGTGTTGATATGGTTACATGGGCACCCTGGCGAGCAACATGAGCACTTGTATGTAAAATGTTGCTAGCTGGGAGCAAGAGCTGTATTGAGGGGTGTATGGTGCTTGAAACGAGCCTGGAGGACAGTTGGCGACGAATGACGGGAGTGACACACAGCCCAATCCGGCGGGATCACCGGAGTATTAGCCCAAAACATTTATTTCAGTAAATGTGTTGTTAATGAAGTCTGTACAGGGGGTAGGGACCCCCTGTACAGACTTCTACAGATTCACATAGATTAACATTAAAATCCATCCGCTTTGAGGTGACAGCTTTTCCGGGGTCCTGACAGCTGCCTCGGCATCGAGCCGAAAATGTTCGAGAATTTTTAAACCGCCATGGAAAGTCACCCAATGGGTGACTTCCCGTAAGATAGATTTATTCCACAGGGCGATCGGAGGGGTGCCAAATGATGGCAACTGACGGGTAAATCGAATATTCCTATTCTACTGTTTTCCCGTAAGAGCGCTCATAATATTTTGAATGAGTATCTGGTCCACACGTAAATGAGGTGTCCTAGCCTCCTAAATGAAGTGTCCCAACCTCCTATCCCGCATATCTCACAGCTTGTAGAACTTTCGTCACTGACGGCTCACATCACTGCCTTCTTCACCTCAGCCTGAGGCTCATTCAGCCAAGTTCAAAGAAAATGAGCCCGTGTGCCTAGTGCAATGCGCAGCGTCTTGAAGAGGTCAAGACAGGTCTGAGCATTTAATTGATCATCTGCCGCGCAAGGGAGCGCAAGGGAACTTGAAGTGGAGAAGGCAACGGAAATGGTTGATGACGAGTGCCGCATTTAGGCGGCGGCGCGGCGTAAGGGTGGAGGAAGTGGCCGAAAGTGTTATTCAATCATGGTTTATATCTGTAGAGGGGGTAGCTACCCCCCAACCAGATTTAACTCTATTCGAGGGTCAACAGGATATTCCGTGAGATCCAAGGCCGATGGGGTCCTGACAGCTGTCTCGGGATGTCCAAAAACGGCCTCAAAATAATCTGTAGGAATATATTTATCTTACGGGAAGTCACCCAATGGGTGACTTTCCATAAGCATAAAATATTCTGAGGGAATATCTGAGCCATTTCCGCCGCGATGCCGAGTCAGCTGTCAGGACCCCATCAATTTGATGTGCTAAAAACGTACACGATTTAATGCAGATCTATTCAAATCTATAGAAATCTGAAGAGGGGGTACCTACCCCCTGTACAGACTTTCATATCCTCAACATTTATGAGAATATAACGAATCCGGCTGCTGCTCCCATCATCGTTCCCAATTGGGATTCGTGTCACATCTGGTCGCATCATCGGCTTTACCTCCGTTCTTCTGCCACGACATTCCTCAGCCCGCCGGACCCTGCGCCAGGGCTGGATAGCTCCCTTCCGGCTTACTCTTTGGAAACGATTTATATATTCCTGCTTTATGTTGCTATCCATTATGGCAGTCTCCCTCTCAACAAAAGTCTACTTGACCTGATCCCTCGCTGACGAGTCCGAACCTCTGTACTATAAAGACCACAAAATTGTGTCCGTACTCACTGTGTTTCATTCTCTTCATTGTGTTGAAGCACTATCAGGGCGTCAAGATCCATAGTTGTTGGATTGTGCGAGGAGTATGCAAGGAAGAGCGTGTTTGTTGACGTGTTATTTGGCACGAACCTGAGCTTCAAACAGCTGTCAATCCTAATCGAATTCGGAGCGAAAAGTAAAAAAGCTTGGACTAAATAAATTCATCTGAGGGGTTTCCCATAAGAAAACGGCGATTAAATCGATTGATGCCATCACTGGCACTCTCAAAGAAGCTCGGATATTCCCCAGAATAAAATATGCTTATGGAAAGTCACCCAATGATGCTAGAGGAATAAAGTGTGTAATGGGTGACTTTCCATAACGATAAAAAATTCCTGAGGATTATTTTCGCAGTTTCCGCCGCAATGCCGAGGCAGCTGTCAGGACCCCATCAGCTGTAACGTAAAGCATTTAGTGTGAATCTATTCGAATCTGCAGAAATCTGTCTAGGGGGTACCTACCCCCCCACCAGACTTTAATATCCTTGTAATATCCGCAACATTTCTTGAATAACCCAATTGAGTCATTCATTACCTTCCCCGACTGGGCCCGAGTGACTCTGATCAAGCCTTTGCGACTAGTATCAATCGTCCACAAGAGGCAGACTGGTTGGTTACAGCCTCCTGCGCATCTGCGGCGCGTCGATACACGTTTACCACACGCCCCGATGCACCTGCTATGCATTCAGATGCATCCATTACACGTCCCCGACGTGTCTTTGACATCCCTCTTTCGCATCAACTTCGCATACTGCAAAGTCAAGCCTAAGCAACTTAAAATGGCTTCTCCTCAGTAGATAATGTGTAAGGCAACACAAGGCCCTATCCATGGGGGCATTCTTAGGTGAAAGAATGGACGGATATAATATATTTAAATGTCTTGCTGTGTTTCCCGCAAGAATATTATGGCCAACTAATTTGATCCCATCAATGGCACTCTCAAACAAGCGCAGGACTATTATATTGTTATGGAAAGTCACCCAATGGTGACTTGTAATAGATTTTTAACCCATTATCTGTAATATTTATACCGAATCCACAGTGGGAAATGTCAAATGTACTCACATACCAATTACATTTATTTTTCTTAGTTGGTCTAGTCAGATTTAATTTGGTTCACGCGATCCAGTCAAGACCTCAAACACAAAGTTCGCAAGCACTCTTGGAGCTGGAAATACACTAGCCTCAGCTTAACCTCGGTATGTTTTCCAGAGTGTATTTTCCTTCCCAAAAGGTCGCAATACCGCCCTTTGCAGTTTGCTATCGTCAACTTGAGGCTGCTGTAAGTGGATTATTCTATTGAGAAACCCGGATTGTAATTTTCAGCGTAGACGGTGAAGGAGTCCCTGACCATCTGGAGCGCCGGAGGCGTATCGAGCCACTTGCTCATAGTCATCCAGAGCCGGTCGTTATCTGCGATGTAGCTGTTAAAAAGCGGCGAATCTATAATCCCACGAATGAGATCTCCAGCGGGATCGCGCTCGAGCGCCGCCGCATGTATGGCGTTCGCAAACCGGATTTGATGGTTCACATGGATGGGGTTCGGGGGCTGGAACAAGATGTACTTCAGAGTTTCCACCGCGTTGAAAGGCAGCTCTTCGGTGTTGCAAATCTCCAGGAACTCTGTCAAGTTCACGAATTGTGCTTCATACACCCACTGACTCAGAAACGCCTGGCACTGTCAGTATTCATTGTCGGATAATATTGGTTCCAAATCAACGTCGGCTGTGAGCGAGGTGGGAAGCTTAACGGCCGTCTCTGGAGGTAGGAGAGGGTGCGCAGAGTAAGCCAGGACCGTCCGCTTCGACGTTGGGGGGATACCAAACCACCCGAGTAAGACAGATGAAAGTACCGTTTGTTTTAGAAGCGCCGCGACAGAGTGAGGGGCGGGAGAGGACGGTGAACCGAGAACTGCGCTGAGTGCGCGCTCCCACATGCTCATATCCAGAAGACTAGCATGTGAATAGTGAACTTGCAAGTAGTACCACAGGGCTGTCAAACAATGGTGTTTGTCGAAATCCTCATGCGACTCAGAAAGCTTCGCTGTTATTGCTGAAATGAACTTCAGGACCAAATCTAGTCTCTCTAGCCAGACACTTTAGTGGTTCTAACTCGTACCTCGTAGACCAAATCGGAATCCCTGTTGATCAGGGAACACATCTGCAGTAGTGCTGACTTGCTATTTAGGCAGCTGATCAGACCGTCGGGGAGAATTATGTTCCCATTTGTATCGGGGGCCCATAGCGAGAGTAAGCTGTCCAGCATGGACTCGGACCATCCCCTCACTGCATCATATTCCGTCTTCACATATCGGTCAGCGATTGTGTTGAACGTGATACACCACGACAAAGCGACATCATGCGAAACAGGATTTGAAAGACGAAATGCGGCAAGACTTTGAACGGTATTGTGGGTGGAATCAAACTCGAAAGGGGGGGTTTCCAAAAGAGAAACCTCATTGAAGTAGTAAAAGGGAATCATCCGTGAGGCCTCAGCTCGAAAACGTTGAATGCTCGCTACTGCGTTCACCAGGTAGAGTTGAAAACCTGGGATGTCGATTGGGGGCTCCGTGTAGTCGTTGAATTTATCATCAAAGCAGGAGAGCAGGGGAAACCACAGCGGCAAATATAGGTGAGAGAGCGTTGCGCGTTCACGCACAACCAGGGATTGCACAGTTCCTGCAAAACTTGGGAGCCGACCGCAGAGGAGATCCGTCTGAAACCGGTTGAGATCCGCAAGGATCCCTTTTATTCGAGCATCCATTAAACGGAACACGCTGCATCGTAGCTGGCAGCGGGCTGATACTGCATAATGCTCGACAGGGGAGTCCCCGTAAAATGGAAGAGAAGGCACATCTGGTTCGAGATGGGTCAAACAAGGCGCGATCATCCACAGCGCTTTGAGACATGTAGTTTGGCGACGTGTCTTCGCCTCCGGAAGAAGCAGTCCCCTCTCTGCGCTCTGCAACAAACGCTTTATGCGCGCCATTAGATGGGTGTCGGGATTGTTGATCAGGGTTATGATGTGGTCGTCGTACAGACCACGTCGGCCATTTGGTCCCCACAGGACGTCGGGTAAGCTCTCGATAAATGGCTCCAATTCCGTATCGTCTGTCAAAGACGTGACCGTCCAAATGAGGGCGCGGCGGTCGCGGTCGGTTCGCTCATCAGATATCCCGGTCGCCGATTTAACGTACGTTTAACCACGGCTTCGACGACCGTGGGTGCCACAGAGACTGGCCGTAATGTTGGACGCAACACGTTGAAAAGACGCCAAGGTGCGCCTGAAACTGGGGTACGATACGGGTAGTCGAGATAGAGTATCGGAAGGATGGTGAGGCCGCAGTAGACGATTACAAGCAGAACGAGAAGCCCGGCCGCTACACCCATGATAATTCGGTTGACGGGGAGCAGAAAAGCTACGAGCCCGGCCAGGAAGAGAAGCAGTGATGCATGAAGCAACAGAGGAATCACCTCCACCACGGCGTGCATGTTGAAGTGCTTCAGGCCGTAATACAGAAAGGAGAAGACACGGGCTCAGATGACTGGCGCCGAGCGCATCTCGGAGTGGTGCAAGAAGTCGCGTGCCCATTGGTCAAGAAGGGTAGCAATGAGGGCAGAGCTCAGACTGAGGCCAAGGCCGATGAACCACAGCGCATTGCATACGAGCGCCGAAGGCGGTGGTGTGAATAGGATGGGCGGAGCCACGGAGATGCTGCTGTTTGCGCTGGCCGCAAGTTGCAGAGATATTTGGGTCAATAGTTGGACTGTGGAATCACCAGAATCCGGAGAGAGCGTCTTGTAGCTCTCAATCAAAAACGCCGTCAAGCTCGCAGAGAACAGACCCGCCTGGGAGGAGTTCAGGCCAAGCTCACAAAGCAAAGGCTACACCCACAAATATATGCATGCCGTTTCAACTTCATGTCGCAGAGCCTTGTCGTACTTTTCGGCCTCGGAAACATACACGGCCCATAATTTAGCTGCTGCCGCTTCCGAGTCGTCACTCGGCGGGTTCAAACCTACCACGTTTGTTGAGCATTCAGAGACCAGGAACATGCAGTCTTGTCCTACGTTTGGCTTCAATGGAACCACCCTTCTCGAGGTCGACCATTGGATCTGGGCAGAGATCAGGGTTCTATGTAAAAGTCGGCGGAATAGGCGCCCGATGGTATGACAGCTACCTAGAATCGCAGAAAAGCTGTGTAGACCAAGTGTAGACATAGGCTCGATACCAGCCTCTCTAGCGGACCACGTACTTGGAAGACAGTCGTTCACAAGTGCTATGCTATAGACAGGGCTCAACCAAATCCCTGTATGAACAGATGAACAGCGAAGGTGCGGCCGGTAAGCGGATTCGCGGAACTCTTGATTCCCGTCAGAGCTATGGATGCTACTGACCGACACTTTGCCTTCACTCTATACGGCTTTTAGCATACCACGCAAATTAAATGAATGGCTCTCCATATTTCATCGACTGGCTTTGAATTTGTGAGTCTGACTACGTGAGACTACAATGGCTCCGACCGTAGATTCTACTCTCGCCCTCCGCCGTCGTGAAGTAAATCGAGTGAAATTTGTTTACAGATGAGATGAGGTACAATCCGGGATACACATACAACCGTTACGATGCATGACAGACAGTGAGGCACACATGTTTTTCCTCCTCATCAATCATCACGCCTCGACGGGCATCTCATAGTCCATCGGCACATCCTTGCGCTCGAGCCACGCCGCGTCGTCGCCCCCGAGGTCGACGCCCTTGCCACAGTCGAGGTGGCGGCGGCACGGCAGCTCCTTGAGCTCGACGCCGCCGTCCGCGCACCGCACGACAACGTAGTGCTCCCCGTGCCAACCCAGGAAGTCGAGCGCGGGCAGCTCCATCGCGACGCTCCGCGCGCACGACGCCCAGATGTCCGTCTGGACCTGCAGGTCCTTCTCGGACATGAGGTTGGGCTTCGGGCGGTGCTTGGAGGC
Source organism: Mycena rebaudengoi (assembly GCA_029282285.1). Lineage (NCBI taxonomy): Eukaryota > Fungi > Basidiomycota > Agaricomycetes > Agaricales > Mycenaceae > Mycena > Mycena rebaudengoi. Next base: position 1,241,209 of record JARJCX010000026.1, read on the forward strand.
GCTCTCGAGGTGCAGGAAAGCGAGGGAGGGGAACGCGCGGAAGTGTTTGGCGTATTCGTTCTGTGGTGTGGTTAATACTTGATAAAAAGAACGAGGGATGGAGACGTACTAGAGGGCGGTCGGAGACGACGGTGGAGAGGTGGAGGGCGGCTATCTCTGCTGGGATGGCGCCTACGAGGGCGTCGACGGCGCTCGCAGTGAGGTTGGCGATGCGCACACCGAGTACACGCAGCGCGACGAGGTCAGGGAGGACGCCGAGCACCATGTCCCAGGGGCAGTTGCCCAGGTCGAGACGGCGCAGGCGCCGGCGGTGGCGAAGGAACCGTGTCACGGCGCGGTACAGATCGACCTGGTCGTCGTGCCCGACAAGCACGAAGCGGAAGGCCTCGAGGTGCGGGAGGAACGTGTGTGCGCCGTCCAGCACATGGTCGCTGCCGAACACCACGCCCGCGGCACCGGGTTCCTCGAAGGTGCCGTGCAGGGTAAGGCTCTGCAGGCTGTGCGCGTGCGCGATGCGGGCGAGGACGACGTGCGAGATGCGCGTGTCGACGAGGTCGAGGTGTGTGAGGTTTTTGATCGTGACGCTCTCGAAGGCGCTGTCCCACGAGTGGTGTCGGGCGAGGTAGGCACCAAGCACTAGATGCCGCAGGGTGGCGGCGTTCTGGTCGAGCACCGTGCGCACCTCGCCCATGTCGGCGAAGCCATCGTCGTCCTCTGCGCGGAGCGTGAATTTGCGCAGATTTCGGAACGCGGATACGCCGACGGCGTCGAAGTGCCAGCCGCTGCGTATTTGTCAGTGAGGTTCCCACAGGCGAGAAACGACGTACATTAGGCCGAGGCCGTGGAGGCGCGAGTGACTAGAGAGGACCGTCTGGACCATCTCTGCCCGCATCTCCGGGTACCCGATCCATTCAAAGTCGCGCAGCGCCTTGAATTCGGGGAGGGCCGAGCGGAATATGCCTGGAAGAAGTCAGACGGAACCCTCTTTTTGTAGGGCTCTGCTCACGGATCATCAAGTCAAGCATATCACCTTCCTCGTATGCCCAATGCAGCCGAAGCGTTTTAACGCGACTGGCAAACACTGGATCAGACTTGACTCGGTCAAAGACGTCGAGGCCACGATTTAGCGCTTCTTGGTCGTCCCCAAAGTACAGGTCCAATGTGTGGAATATCATGCGCACGGCAATGTCTCGGTGGAAGGCAGAGACGAAGAGCCATGAGCGGAGGTGGAAACGGGGTATAAATGTGCCTATCCGCTCCCATATTTCGGCGGGGGCACGCTGCGATGCCGGTTCGTGGGCGAAGTGTATTTTCTGTGGGCACAAGGAGGTTAGTTACCTGACCCAGACATGAGATTGTAGAGGCACCCACCACCTTCTCGCGCCGTAACTGCTGCTGGAGTTCCCGATTTGACGGATCCAGCTTTAGCACCGCGTGAAAGTCTAAACTGCCAGCTCAGCTCTAGGTCAGTTGTTACGGGATCGGGCGCACCTTGCTCTGCCTTGGCAATCAAGCTTTCGCCGCCGCTCTTGCGCGCTTTGCCACGAGCCAAGAGAGCTTTCACAATGTCGTTTCGGGGTAAATTCGGTGTCTTGAGGTAGACTTCCATGTAGTTCTCGACCTCAGCGCCATATCTGCACACATATTCAGTCCTCTGCCAGACTACTAGACCCTTTCTACGCACTGGCCAGCCTGGATGAGTGAGAGTGCGGTATCAAGGAGTAGGTTCGCCTTTCGGGTGTTGGATAAGGACTGTACGGCGCCAAATACAGTCGCTGTGAGCTCGTCTTGCGAAGCCATGGTACGCCGAGCAACCTCAGAACATTGGGTTGCCTCCTTGCGAGGGCTTGCGACAAGTTTCGAGGGCCGCGTGCAGCTCGGAATATCGTTCACCCAAAGGGATCAAGGCTCCTGCCAAGCCTTGACAAACACGACGACCGTTTAGAACTTTTGACCTTCACGACCATTGCTAGAAAGCGGGAGCTCGCGAGATCCGATGTGCACAACTCGAAACTGTCCTTATCCTCAATCTACCGCAGAAGACCTCTCTCTCAACAAACACTTCAATTAAATAGATCTATCGTATTGGAGTCAAATGGGAGTCGTACCTCGTCGCTGTCGGATAACTCCCCAACTGCGCCAATTTTAGCAAGCTTTTGGGCTGCAAATTTTCTTGAAATGTTTATCATTTGCGCGCCCAACTTTGGGCCTGTCACCCTCCGGCCCTGCTCTATAATTAATCCCGTTGGAGACGTGCTGGGCTCCTGTGGCCTTCAGAGCCGCAGCACCGTTATACATAGGCCGTTATGGACCGTAATTTTTCCTCAATGATCCCTGAATCTTTACATCTAGCGGCCATAATACAGCTCTTTTGCCGTCTCCTCGAACCTCAATTTTTTGGTTGACCATTCTCTCAACAAACCTCTCACATCGCGGATTTCCAATTCAATTTCTTGGATTATACCGAAGCAGCTGAACCTCGGCCATTCCATAGGATGCTCGTTCTCCCTCGCCACCAGAAGCTTCTCCAGCGTTTCTGTCTGTTTCTAGGTCGATTGTCTCTGGTTCAATTCCAATATGCAACCTGGATGAATGTCGCCTCGAGGTTTCAAGTTGCCCTACTTGTTCCATCGCAATTTTTTGCAATTGAACTGGCGCGTGGCGGACTTTGAGTAAGCCTCGCTGCCTGACTCAACGAGAATGACGAGTAATATATATTCGAGTTGAAGGCTCTTTTGGAGGCTCGGATTTGTTTTTCGGATTCCCTACGGGACGGCAACGGAACAAGTCTGACTGCTGCCCAAATCACCCAATAGAAGGTAGTACCCAGCCGGTGGGGGACCGCTATATTATGAACCTCGAACTACTTGTTCGTGAGTCATTAAGGCGTCCCGCCAATATTCCGCTCAGCAAGATTTCCATGGCCCAATGGGAAATGTTGCGTTTTCCGACTCAGGTTTCGCCGTTAACCCGCTCTTTGTCTCTTTCCCTTATAACCGCCAGCCCAGCATTTTTGATATCGAACTTGCGCAATCTTCATCGCCCCAATCTTCAACAATGTCGTTGTTTTGATTTCGCGCGCATCCATCGGGACTCCAGGCTCCAGCACTCTTGGCGGTGCTAATAATGCCGGGGAGACATGCTTGCCTTCATACATCTTCTCCCGCACCTATCACGTCTCCAGCAGGATAAATAGAGATCTTGACAGCAACGACTGCCAATTGTGGTATTTTTTGTCAACGTAAAGTCGGTACTCCGGTAAGTCCGAATGATGAACAATAGTATTTCATTGAGCTCGCATCTAAATATGATAGCTCTTAATTGAATACTCCGTTTATGGTAATATTGCGCACGTCTCTAAAAGAGTTCTTACACTTAGTATTCTTAAATAGGTATTTTTTGTCAACGTAAAGTCGGTACTCTGGTAAGTCCGAATGATGAACAATAGCATTTCATTGAGCTCGCATCTAAATATAATTGGATACTCTGCTCATGGTAATATTGCGCCCGTCTCTAAAAGAGTTCATACACTTAGTATTCTTAAATAATAATACTTACATTCTAGGTCAATCTTTATCAATTGATGAACAAACCCTCGCGGTCGGACAGCTTCAGTTCCCGAGACCTAATATAAAACACAGTGTCCAGGTGATTGGAGTCCGAAACCTCACAAGCATGAAGCCCCCCGCTCACCTCAGTAATATCCTGCAGTACACCGCATTTGCTGCCAACACCATTAGAGGAATTGCGCGCTCATTTGAGCTTCCCCTCCTTGGCTCAACCGCTGTGCTGGTCCTGGCGATTTTGAAATGTGTGGAGGTGGGTGTACTGTGAACAGCCACAAAGTGTTGGACTAATTAGACCAGTCTTCTAAATTGAACAAGGATCTGTGCATCGAAATAGTGGAGCAGATCCATGAAATCTTGGGTACCCTTGTAAAGCTGCATTCCGCATCAGAAGCCAAAGGGGTGCTTCCAACTGCACTCTTGTATGACATTGCAAAATTCACAGAGTATGTAAAATTGCAATCTATCTTCTTGATCTGCCTGACCATTCCAGAATCCTCGAGAAGGTCTTCACACTTCTGAAACAGCGGCAAACTATGGGAAAGATTAAACAATTATTTGAGCAACGCAGCAATGCCGAAAGATTGAAGGCATGCCAGCAGGAGCTCAATCATGCTCTGGAGATGTTCAAGGTACATTTGCTCAAATTTATTTCAGTGGTATATTTAATTCATCACAGGTTCAAGCTACCGGTTTGACACTATCTCAACTGGTGCAAATGAGAAAAGATGCAAAGCAGTGTCACCAAGAGCTTGTGGCCCTCTTGGAATCTGACTCGGATCTTACCAGTTGTGAACATTCCTCAGTCAGTTGCTATCTGTATCTTGTGGCAGGTGGTCTCAGTTCATGTCCATCAGGTGATAGGCACTCTGGCGGATATGGGCAATAGGTCAGGCAGCAGAATTGGACAGTGGCACATTTTCTCTCACACTTATTTTTATGAACAGCTCTGGATCATTCGCTATGCTACCGCCGTCTCCAAAGATCTTCCATGGCCGTGACTCTGAGCTCAATACTGTGGTCACAATTCTACTGCAGGATTCTGCTCGCATTGCCATCCTGGGCATGGGAGGAATGGGGAAGACCACCCTTGCCATAGCTGCAGTGCAAAATACTCAAGTGGAATCCAAATATTCCCAGAGATATTTTGTCTCTTGCCAGTCTGCCCCGACATGTGTGGAGCTTGCATCTATGATTGCAGATCATCTAGATCTGGAAAAACAGTCAAATTTATCAAAAACAGTGGTCCACTATTTCACACATGCCCCACCATCTCTTCTGGTGTTGGACAATTTTGAAACTCCCTGGGAGCCCAACAGTTCCCGATCTGAGGCTGAGGAATTTCTGTTGCTTCTGACTGATATTCCCCAGTTGGCACTTGTGGTGGGTATTATGCTAAATGATGAGAGTGAGTACTTATGATAAAACCTTTAGATCACAATGCGAGGCGCTGAACGACCAGCAAAAATCAAGTGGACTCAGCCATTCCTATCCCCTCTGACTCCACTTCCCCACTCTGCTGCTCTTCAGACATTTTTCGATGTTGCGGATGACACTCATGAAGAAGACAGTGTTAACCAACTCTTGGAGCTTACCGGAAATCTTCCCCTGGCTGTCAGCCTCGTTGCCAGTGTCGCCGGAGCTGAAGGGTGTGACAGTGCAATTGCTCGATGGAAAACTGAAAGCACCAGGATGCTTTCAGATGGATACGACAAAAGATCCAGTCTGGACATATCAATCATGTTGTCATTTACAAGTTCCCGCATGACAGCAGGAGCTCAGGATCTGCTCAGCATTCTTTTGCTACTTCCAGATGGGTTCACAGATGCTGACTTGCTACAAGCTGAATTACCTATCACTGCCATCCTTGAAAGCAAGACCACCCTGCTCAGGACAGCCCTTGCATTTGTTGATCAAGAAAAGCGAATCCAAGTCTTGGCCCCTATCCGGGAGCACATCCTCAATTCCCACCCTCCCACAAATGCACTGAAGTCGAAACTTCAAGAGCATTTCCACAATCTTCTTTCTCTCTGGAAACATCATGGGGATATTAATGCAGCAGAAATAGTGCCACAACTTTCCAGAAATGTAGGCAATATAACCAGTGTGCTTCAGGATTCTCTTGCCACAGAGTGTCCAGATGCTAAAAGCTATCAGAGCATTCTCAATCTAAACAACTTCTATGGACGGACACAGGCAACATATTCACCCCTACTACTAAAAATATCTGAGCAAAATTCGTTTTGGAAAGACACCCCAATATTGGGGGACTATTTGATACACATCGTTGAAACTACTCAATATGTGCCTCTTGCTGATATTGACACAAAAATCATGCTGGGGAATAAATATTTTGAGTTCAAGCATCCATTGGAACAGGGTAAGTCATATTCTGCAGACTTGCATTACTTTGGTCTCATTTTTCTCTAGCTAAATGGTTCTGTGCACTTGCACTATATTGGGGTATGGCCCGATCTGACATGCCGGGTGGTCTTGTATATTATCAACAAGCACTTTCTTTGGCAGACAGTACTGGATCCCCCAGTAGGGTTGGACAACGGGCCCTGTGCATGATAGCCCACCACATGCTCGTGATAGGAAATCTTCATGGTGCCCAGAAACATGCTATGAGAGCACAAGAATACGCAGAGGCCCTTGGTGGCATCTATCCACAAGCACTGTCTCTGTACTACCAAGCTAGATGCCAGATCATGTCTGCAAACTATTCAGAAGCTCAAAGACTCCTCAAAGAAGCCACACAGCTTCTGATTTCCTGTGGCCTTGGAGGATCTACCCTGGATTTAAGTCTCCAAAGTTGGGCTGCGGAAGTACATCTTCTTAAAACAGAGTATTTGGAGTCACATCAAATTCAGGCCTCCATTGCTGCTGCTAGCAAACCGATATCATATGAGTCAATTTTAGCAAACTTAAATGTTGCTCTCATTGATATTGCTTGTGGAATAGACTCAGAACTCATTAAGAAAAACCTGGATCAATGTCTGCTGCTCTGCGGGTCATTGTATGGGTACCCAAAAACCCACTTAGAACTCATCCTGCATCGCCGGCTTGCAGAGCTTAATATTAGAGATGGTGACCTCAGTACCGCAAATAGGATGTTCACAAGCTGTTTGGCTTCATCTCAAAAGTTGCAACTGGAAATGGCAACTGCTTGTCTTGAAAGACTTGCAGACCTTTGTACTGGAATGAACAGTACACAAACCACAGTTGGTTGGGCAGGAATATTCTTTGTACTAGCAATGAGGTCCAAGGACCAGCTACCTATTATGAAGGCACTCCACTGTCTTGGCCAGATTTTTGCTGTGCAAGGGGATGATGACACAGCACTCAGCTTGTTCAATGTAGCCTTGGATGGATTCACATTCATGGATGTCCATCAGTGGAGGGCTGATTGCATGGTTCGAATTGCTGATATCTGGAAAAGTCGCGGAGAAGTCTTGAAGGCAGTTGGATTGTGGAAGGCGGCAAGGCCTTTGTTTGCAAGGTCGTCACAGGCCAAGGATATGGCTCTGATTGATGCAAAAGTGGCCACAGTTGAGGGAGAGCTTCTGCAGCTGAATGTTCCCGCTAGGGTTTTGACAGCGACAGATCTTGAAATGAGTCAAGACTCAACATCTGAAGAACAGGATCAAGAACTTGTGGATGGAGACCAGAAGAGCCAGCAGGTCTCCCTTCAAATTCCAGTGTGATTTTTGGGACAGTGTTACTGCGTCAAATCTCATTTGTTGTTATACCCAACTGAAATGTCTGTTTGCTGTTATACTTTCAATCCCATCAGATACTGTGACAACCTACTACTGGCCCTGCAACACTGCCGTTCAGCCAGCACTTGTGCATATCACATATATATTGTGCTGTTCAACTGGCTGTTGTACATATTATATATATATATATATATTGATATCCATCTGTTTTTTTCAGACTGATCTGACTCATTGAACCATGTTGCGCTGTTGAGCCGCAGGCTTGCTAGTCTCTCTTAAAAGGCTACTTCAGTGACTCCGCTAAGCAAATCAAAAGCTGTAACTGATTTCTTTGAGCTTGTAGGATTGTCCACCTCTCAAAGGAACACCCAGTCGACTCGGAGAGCAGGTATACAGTATCCAAGCAAAGTCTTAAGTAGAAAAACCTGTAAGTGGCCCTGACACCTACAGCTTTGGCCCGGATCGATACAGTCGGACTTAGCCAGTGGCGGATCCTCGGATTCAGCTTGACTTTTGTATATTTCGAATTTGTGAACTTTAGGTGATTCAACAATTTGGAGAGCCTTTAATATTTAAGAGTCGTGCCCGGTGAACTCAATAATTAATTGCACTTCTCGAACTTGCTGTCAACATGTCATGATAGCTTCGTTACTTGGAAGGCTGACACCTCTTCCGGGGAGCAAACCTGAAGGGAAAACAATGATCAAAAGGAGGAAATTGAACTCAGCCTGCTGGTATAACCCCGTGGATTTTTTCTGCTCTCTCAACGGTGAGCTAGAGAATTTCTTCGAATCCAAACTATGTATACTGAGGAATTAAACACATGTCAGCAGCTGCCAATAAAAAAGCGACATTAAAATAATATTATAGATCCAATAGCGGTGGCGCTGACGATGGTCGATAGCTCGACGAACTGAAAAAAACAGTATGTATTATAATAAACAGGTTGCTGCCTGTCGTCGGACCCCGATGTCGCAAAAGCTTTGATCAGAGGTTAATCTGCAGTATAGTCTGTGTTGGGGGGCTATAACATTCAAATTCGCTATCCTGGGTATAAGACTACGAGTTGATAGGGTTACAGGTTAGGAAGCGGCTTAAATGGCAAGGTAAACGAAAAGATCTGCTCCCCCGTGTATTTGTAGCGCGGGAATAAGTATTACTTCACTAGCATTAATAGTTAACAAGGAGGTCAGGTCAGCTCAGTAATTATATAGTGAGACTCAAACTACATTCAGAGTATCTTTATGTGCAGGGAAAGTCAGAGTCCCAACACGTTTGCACCGTGCTCCGCTCGGGTTGGAGCCCCACTCCACCCACTCCACCCTCTCCACCCATCCAACTGACGATGCTGAAACTTCACCCCCAAGGGTTTTTTGGTGACTGACGACTCGTCTAGATATGGGACAATTATAGATACCCGTCAATGCTATCACTAAAGGTTGCTCTTATACCCATTTGATCTAGTATAGCGCTTAAACTGTAAGCCTGTAACCTTCTCTTATGGAGCCTTTTGCGGAGTTAACCTTCTCTCTACCTTTCTATATATGTGCTCCAAGTGTTATTTTCTACACAAAGTAAGTATTCTGAGCTGGCCCATTCACATATTTCTTTTGGTTTCCAACCGTGTGTGTGTGTTTGCTTTTCTTTCAATATAATTTGAGAATATCGGTGCGCCAGTTGAGAGTCTCTTTATCGTCATGCAGACTTCCACGTTGAGGCCAAGTGGATAAATTAAAACCACTTGACTGCAGCTCCGAGATTGTTTTTTTTTTGAGAAGATATAGACGTAGTATTCGAGAACCTAAGCCTCGTATACTTATTGTATTTAGTTGCCGAAATTGTTCCCAGCTAGCGTTAGCGACGGGTCGAATCTAACTGTTCCGGTGCCACTCGGTGCTTGTTGGGTTTTATATTTTACCATATATTCTAAATGCTACAGCCGATGCTCCGAAAAACACGAACCACTTAGACTGATTTTTCCCCCGATTTAGGGCCTGGTCGTTGCTGCGAGACTTTCACATTTTCTCCGCGTCTACCCGTGAAAATCATGCTTCATCCTTCACGCCACTCCAAATCTAGCCCGGTCTGAGTCTCTGCTATTGAACTGGCTGATTATTCTCTTTTGACAGGAGAATTCCTCGGATTCTTTCTCTACCGAAGCTAAAGATATATGGTCGAACAAACGTGGTTATACAGGACAAGGAAGTAAAGAATAGAACAGACAGGCTGTATGCAGAAATATGTAACTGTTTCCAAGCAACACTTCCCCGGCATTCGACATGCACGAATTATTCCTGAATTAACCCACCCGTTTAGATGTAATTCGTGTCCGGACTTCCAACGTGGATTTTCATTCCGCACTCTGCCGCTAGTTGACGTAGTGGAGGAAGAACATCTGGAGGGGGGAGAAGAAGACGGCCGTACGCGTCTTCGTTAATAAAGAATCGGAAGGATTTTATCTGTGAACGCCGGGCGGACAGAAGGTCGTATAAAGGGCGAAAATCCGACTCGTCGAGATAGTGCGCGGAAAATGTCAAATCCCGGAGTTCTGGAATAAATCCTTGTGGCGAGCGTCGAAGGAGGTCCAAAACCAACATGCACTGGGATGCAGTTTCCAAAGTCAACCAGAGGCTTGTCAGGGTCGGTACGAGGTCTAAGAGTCGAGTGTAAACCTCGGGCTGCAACATCATGTCAAAGACTTCAACATGCAGAGACTGCAGTGGTGCTTCTAGTCGTGTTAGAAATGACACGAGGAATGCAACATCCTGATGGTCAACGATGTCCATAATGGTGAGGCAACGCAGTGCAGGCACAGAGAGGTATTCCAAGATGCGAAGGTCGGCCAAGTAGCTTTCGTCGCCCATAGACAGAGATTGCAGACACGGGAGTGTCAGCGAATCCGCAGGCGGAATATCATGGCACCTGTACCTGTTAGCTATTGTGCATTCGACTAGCCCTGGGGCAGCACGCAACATGCACAAGACCCCCATTAGATCAAGATCGTAGTTTGGGCTAAACTTCAGTGCTTTAAGGTTCATAGATCCCGCAGGCACCACAGTGCTGGCTGATCCAAGCTGCTGCATGCGATGTGTATGTGCACAAAGCAACGCGGAAATGTTTTGATCAAATTGACCAGTAAGGGTGAGGGCCAGTCTCCGACTCTTCGAGCGAGCGAGATAAGAATCAAAGAGGTGTTCGAAGCCCTCCGCGCGAGGAAAGTGGACATGAAGGGTGTCCCAGAGGGCGGGCGTAGAACGCGCGATATTGGCCCACATGGTGCAGATGCGGAGGAGGAGTAAGGGAGCAGTTCTGGGATTGGGATCGCGAGAGTCGGGGAGACAAAGGATGAAGATCTCTGAAGAGATTTCGACCGGCAGCCGCGCGCCGATTGGATCCACGACGATATTCAGCTGGCGCTGCGTGTCAGCGCTGTTGACGGCGTCGGACATGGTTTCTGACACTGTTAACTGATTTTTTTCACGACTTGTTAATTTTGATTATGAAAGCTCAGTGCGTCTGACAAAATTGCAATGAGAACGGAGGGCGCGAATAAGACTTCGAGTCAGACCTACAAAGGTTTGCCCAAACGGGCTGGTCGGACGTCGTTGGGACTTGAGGAGAGGTGCATTGATTGGCTCTGTTTAGCCGCCGATGCGCGTTACTGAGACCACCATTGCCGTCGTGAAACTGCAGGCAGGCTCCACAGACTTTGAGCTTTGTGTAGCACCAAACCTGGGACTATTGGACTTCGTCGGATCAGCTGGACTTGAATCTCTATTCTCTTCTTCTCCAGCCGCAGGTCTCTTTCCTGCTTTTGTCACCTGGACAGCGGACTCTACGTCTCTCTCAGTCACTGCCTGGAGGCGACATTTCATCTCTGCTTTTGGCGCCTTCTCATCGACCAAGATGCCCACACTCTCTCAAATCTGCACGTTACTACTTCGGCGGCACACTCTCCCGGGTGTTGCCTCTTTCCTGGGGCGCGACGCGGACTTGGAGGAGGAACTCAACACATCCGGTAAGCTGTCGTCGCCACGATGTCAGGTCATTTCTGACCACCTTGTACATATAGACCCGCCCATCCGGGTCCTGTCAGAGCCCATCTCCGACAAAGGTGCTTGCTTCCTCTAGGCTGTACTCTCGTCATCACCCAACTAACTCATTCGTTCTCCTGGCCCTTTCCCTACGCACGCCACGAGCACGGTCCTCGACCCCGCCTACGTGCTAAGCCTCTCTCCGCCCCTCCTACCGCTTCCGGCCATTTCCATACCCCAATCGCGCCGCTCCAGGACATCCCCACAACGGATACCGTCCAGAAGCAGCTCTTCGTGGTCGGCCACCCCACCCCTGAAACTGTTCCGCGTCGGGCGCCGCTGAGCTCGATCATGAACTTCTCCCGCCCCACGGCGTCGAAAGTTCAGCTCGGCGGCACCCAGGGACCTGTCGTCCACGGCCCGTGCCGCAAGCGGCGCTCTCACCTGTGAGCGGGGTCCCAAAGCTGCTGCTTCGTGCGACGATACTCCAAGCTCCGACCCCGTGCTCTTCTGTTCTGTCCCTCCCATATGCGACGAAGAAGCCCCTTCTCCCAGGTCGGTGGGATGGAACACCAAGAAGACAAGCAGGGAGATTCGGCACTCCGCCCCCGTCGTCCTCACGTCCAATGCATAGCGGCTGAGCCTCGTGGACCAGTTCGAATCACTGGCTCTGGAAGCCAAGAAACCATAGCGGCGCCGGGCACGGAGGCCCACATCAATGCTGAGAAGTTCCATTGCAAGGACAACAGCGCAAAATCCGTACCCATAGGCATACTTGGCTCATGCATATCGGAGACACCTGGTCCTCCCCCTTCTTCTGCAGTCGCTCCTGCCTCAGGCCGACTGATATTCTCCGTCTCTGCCTCTGGCTCCTTGGAAGCCCTCGCCAACGCGAGTTCGCGCTCCCTCAGCAACCTTCTCGCGTCCTACGACAGCTTCACCTACGACACCCTCATGGCCGGCGCGCAGTGGCGGCGCGTCTCGGCGCGGTATGACGCGTTGGCTCTCTGCCGTCTAGGAGGTTTCAAGCGATTGTTAAGATCAAGCGACGAACTTTCAGTATCTCTGCTGCAAGGCTAGGTCTCTAAGCTACACCAAGTCTATCCATCCTCGAGTCACCGCTCAATCACTTGAATTCGCTCCAACGGCCTCAAGAAAAGCGACAAGCCAAAAAATCCGATTCACTTCAAATGTACACGAAAAGGGGGGTTCACGAGTTCGACATGTGCTGTGTGTGTATAGAAAAGCCCTCTGGTAGAGAGGTATACATGTATCCCTTTTTCCAGTTACTGTTCTCAAACTGTTCCTAGAATTAATTTGAGTGTGCTTAGGATATTACGAATTGACGATGATGCTCAGCCCCTATAATTGGCATTCAGTCACGGTTTAGTCACGGCAACTTTTCAAACCGCAACCACCACCACCTCGGAGCCCTACGGACACTTCTGTGCCTGGGCAGACAATCACCGTGGAAGAGTTGCAACGAGTCGCGCCAGAACAGAGTTCACTTGAAATTGTCGTGGCAAGTTGTTTCTTCCCAGTGCTGGGACATCACGACTCGGATACATCTGGATCTGACCGGATGTATACAGTACTGTCAACTGGCCGTCATGGCACGGCGCGTCCCGCGTCCTAGCGTCCTGCACGGCCCCGACACGCTCGACGCGTCCTGCAAATGTCCAGTCCTCACTTTGCCACCGGAGATCACCTCTGAAATCTTCATGCACATCCATTGTTGGACCGACATACATACACCGAGGATAAACGCTCGTTACCCTTCTCCCCTCGTTTTCACTCTTGTCTGCAGGTGCTTGGCGGAGCATCGCGATAGCCACGCCGAGGCTTTGGGATTCCATGTTCATGATTCTTGACAGCTCAATTGATGCCTGCCAAGTACCTGTACATGGCAGACCTTTGGTTTTCTCGAGCAGAGAAACGGTCGCTCAGCTTGAAGCCTGCGCTATCCAATACCGCGCGCGACTGGCAGAGATTGGGGCAAGAGTCTGTCAGCTCTTCTCGAACGCTATTCCCAACAGTGGCAAAACATCTATCTCGAGACTAATGACAAAACTTCACCGATCGAATTCGGCTCACCTGTCTCTTTCCCTCGCCTCGAGAAGTTGACGTTAGTCGATTCGTACCATTTGCGTCCCGTCATTCCCATTCCCAGTACGGTGTGGAAAAACGCGCCGTCACTACGAGAGGTTTCTCTGCACAAAAATTCCGCCTCCGATTTCATTCTTCCTTGGGAGAAATTAACGACCATTCGATGCGTTGCCGGAACAACCCTCCCAAACTGTCTCGATCTCTTGACTAAAACACTGGCACTCGTCGAATTCACATTCTACTACACGACATCTGCCTCGCACCCGCCTACCAATATCCTAACCCTTCCATGCCTGCGATACCTCAATCTTTTGTCAAACGGACTCGACATTCTGTCGTCCATCACAGTACCACTTCTCCAGACTCTGGATTTGGCGGGCAACGTTTATGATGCCAACCATCGGTTATCATCGCTGCTTAATTTTCTATCCCGATCACAGTGTCAGCTCGCCGAGTTGACGATTCCCCTGGGGAAGTCTTGGACGGCGCCGGTGGGGCAGCCCGAAATACGCCTGCTAGAGTCCTTGGCGTCGCTCAGGACCCTGCGTCTTGAACATGCGACCACTGCTGGTTTAGATCAGTTTTTCACGAGCCTGAGCGACGGCTCCTTCCTTCCCCGACTCGAGAAGCTCGCCGTGAAGGGGTACGAGGAAGACTGCGTTTATGATGTGGACCGTCTACACTACGTTACGGAACGCACCCAGGAAATGTTCGACCGTGCAGTCCACGGCCTGGCGTTGCGATGGTGCCCCGTCGATGATGTCAGGTCAGCGCATCTGGAATCTTTTAGCTTGGAATCGTCCTCGCTATTTGAACCCATTCAACCACAGATCATCCACCAACTTCGGGCACTTTCTGCTGAAGGCATGGATCTCAAGATTACCACGGGAACAACATCTTGGATCTAAGTAAGTTCGGTGCGTACCCAACGTACTGCATTGAAGTAGGGTATCCACAAGTTATTGGCAGATTTCCATTCACATTCCGACTACACTTTCATACCTCCATGTACTTTGTGTCATTTCACAATTCTACCTCTCTAAGTCGCTCACCGATTGTAAATATTCTTCGACTGCATTTGCTTGTTCGCCAAGATTTTCCCATAATTCAATTATTGTCAGTAAAGACCGATACCTATGACAGGGCCAAGGCCAAGTTGGTCCGAGTCGAGCTTGTCTCATTCAGAAACAGCGGGTGAATGAAAATCCGATCATGTAGTGTCTCCTCAAATCCGAGTCTTTGAAATATCCTTCTGGAATGAAATAGTGATTAATAGTGATCTTCAACAGTCCTCTCGGAAGTTCTCACTTTTTAAATAGTTTACAGGCCTAGGCCCGAGCACGAAAACGTTTGTTTGCTCTCCTTTGGGACCGCCAACGCCAACACGTGAATATCATGCCAAATCGGGTCTCTGCCCAATCCTTGTCGTGACGCTCGTCAGGGCTTCAGACCGAAAATGGAGGACGGGTAAAGACCTAAACGACACCCAATTCTGAAAGCACCATCCATCGCTCACTACCACCCATTGTTTTATTTTAAAAAATGCTCATCGACTGAGATGCATATTTGGAGCATTAGAATACACTGATGCTGCCGCCTGCTGCACACCCCGCCCCCCATCTTCCGTCCCGAAACTCGACGGGCAAAGCGCTCAGGCTCTTCGTGCCCCCCCAGCGCACCACTGCTCCCCTTGCTCGCGGTGCGCCAAGCCCAGCCCCAGCCGGAGGTTGCGCAGCTTAGAGAGCCCATCTGCACTGTGAGCGGTGTTGCGGTGGTGCAAGTGGGGGTGGTGGTATTGGCGGTGGTGGAGGTGTTATGGCCATGGGTGACAGGACCCTCGGAGACCGATGACTGGTCTAGGACCCTCGTGCTTCATTGAGTCAGTCAGCTTTTCAGTCCTCTGTTGCGGGTATCACTGATAGTAATCCGACACATCCAACGAGAGCCCGTAGAGCCTCGCGAGACGATCGAAGAGGCGGAGAGTCAGGGCGCGAAACGCGAGCTAGTATCGGTAATAAGGTACGGCATTGACCTAACCAGAAGGTGGATGAAGGAGGACAAGCGCTGGAGCCGCATGAGTACGTCGAGGACGAGGACGAGGGGTAACCGAGGATGAGGTCGAAGGCGAGGTGGTGAGACCCAGGGACACGGGCACGGGGGTAGACGCCGGCGAAGTCGACGCAGACTACACCGGAGTCCGAGGGCCATTCTCTTGGTTTCTTCTCAGCGCGCTAAGGGAGGTGAGCAAATAAGCACTTGGGTGTGGGGGAGAGACGCACCAGGTGCTTCCCTTATCATTCGTAAGGCGATTGCGCTCGAGGCGTTGCTGCCCCGCGCGCCGAAGATGTCCCAAGAACACTTTTTCTACGTCTGGGGTGTGGATTGGTCGGGCAGCAAGCTTGTTCCAGTCGTGGACAATCGACTGAATGGATCCCAAGTTGGCGTCGAATGGAATGGCAGGATCCATCCTTAGATGGGCGTTCTTCTGACCTCGAAGGCGATCGTAGAGGGGGCGAGACAAAATATCGAAGAGAACGGCATTTGCGTTGAGTTGGTAGACCCAGCATCTCTTGCGATGAACGGTGGGCCACATCACAGGTTCTATATGGAGGGATATATTCTCCGTGAGCTACTATAGCTGGATGGATGAGTGAGGGAGGGAGAGGACTTGGAGGAGCAAACACACTTACAGCCGTGTTGTTTGAAGGTCGGTAAGACTACGGTGTCTCTGTATATTGAGGTCAGCGCAAAGGCGAGGGCAGCGTATGTGACGAGGTCGCGCCAGTCACTGGCCGATCTACGAGGGATGGGTAAGTAAGAGGCTGGGGAGGTGTTAACGGAATTGCCGAGGCTGACATCGGCGTGTGCGATTAGAAAAAGAACGAGCAGGTGAGTACATAGATACAGAAGGTGTATGAAAGGATGTATTCAGGGTTACTCTAAGTACACGCGCTGTACTGTACTCGGCTGCGTACCCTCATGGATGACTTATTACAGCTAGAATGTCATTGAGTATGAGATAAAGGGAAGGGGCAAGGAATCAGACAAACCTGGGGTTCGGGATCCAGTGTCCTGCGTCGTTGACTCGTTTTGTACGTGTGGGTCCCGAAGAAACGCAGATTGTCAAGTATACCGCCTCCGACTCAGCGCTTCAGCCTCATCGCAGCTGTTCCATGGCTAGATGGAGGGCTCTAAGCCTGCGTCTTGTATAAGAGGCTTCTCTGTGCGCATAGGTGGTTAGGTGCGTTCGAGCAGTCAGGACAGTCGTCGAGTGGAGTCCATCAGTCGAATTACATTCTACCATTTTTTTCGAGACTTGGCGGAAATCGACTGTGGAAATTCGGCGAAGGAATGCGCCTGCATGCGAACTGAGGCAGGCCAATGCCGATAGTTCTAGAGCCAGTGATACGAGGTGGTGGAAAGCCCTGAACAAACAAACTCCAACAACTTCGAGTCAAGTCTTTCAAACTTTCATCTTCGCAGCCAGTGTCCCAGAATCCATACCACGAGAATCGAAAATCTCCTTCACAATTCCCCTCAAACTCGTTGAGAATTGGTTTGTTTCTCTCCGAGCCTGCGATGGAAAGTCACTGACACGAGCATAGAAGACGCTATGGGTTCAGGAACAGGACACCAACCCATCGGGCAGCCCTCTTTTCGCCGAGCGAGAACCAATTTACCAGTCCTCATGCACTTACCTCGTCCCGCAATTGTCCAGCGCTCACCTTACCAATGGAGATTACCTCTGAAATCTTCCTGCATTGCCGGACCTACGCGCCTGCACCGAAAATTCACCATGCACCTCTCGTCTTTACTCTTGTCTGCAGTGCTTTGGCGGAATATTGCGATAGGGACTTCGGGGCTTTGGGATTCCATGTTGATGACTCCCAACCAGTCAACTAATGCCGACAAGTACCTGTACATGGCAGACCTTTGGTTTTCTCGAGCAGAGGAACGACCAGCTCCGCCTGGAGCTGCACTGCAATGCAGTCCCTCGCGAGACTAGCAGCGAGTGGGGCAGGCGTCTCTCAGTTCTTCTCGAACGCTATTCCCATCAGTGGCAATCGGTCTATTTCCGAACTAGTTTCCAGTTCACAGACAGATCGCTGATCGAATCGAATTTGGCTCCACTGTTTCCTTCCCTCACCTCAGAAATTTGACGATATCCGCCACGCACAACTTTCCTGACCAGTCTATTATCCCGATTGCAGCGTGGAAAAATACACCGTCACTGCGAGACGTTTCTCTGCACAGTTTGTCGGCCTCCAATGTCGTTCTTCCTTGGGGACAATTGACGAACATTCAATGCGTCGGCATAACCCTGCCGGACACTCTCAATCTTTTGGGAAAAAACACCGGCGCTCGTCGAATTCACGCTCCAGGGCATGAAATCTACTTGGCACTGGCCTTCCGCATCTATAACCCTTCCGTGCCTGCGATACCTCGAACTTTCGTCCGACGGTCTCACCATTCTGCCGTGCATCACAGCACCCCTTCTCCAAATTCTGAATTTGGTGGGCGGCTTTCGTAGTGCCGGCCATCGTTTATCATCACTGCTTGATTTTCTATCCCGATCACAGTGTCAGCTCACCGAGTTGGTTATTTCCCTGCGAATCTCTTTGACGCAGACCCAGGAGCAGCCCGAAATACGCTTGCTAGAGTCCTTGTCGTCGCTCGAGACCCTCCGTGTGGAAACTGCGACCACGCCTGATCTGGCTCACATTTTCACGCGCCTGAGCGACAGCTCCTTCCTTCCCCGACTCGAGAAGCTCGCCGTGAAGGGGTACGAGGAAGACTGGGAAGAAGACTGGGTTTATGAGGCGGACCCTCTACACGACGTTACGAAACTCACTCAGGAAATGTTCGAACGTGTGGTCCACGGCCTGGCATTGCGACGGGGCCCAGTCGACGCGGCGCATCTGAAATCCTTTAGCTTGGAATCATCCTCCTCGCTACTTAAACCCATTCAACCACAGGTCGTCGAACAACTTCAGGCACTTTCTGCTGAAGGCCTGGACCTCTATATTCAAACGGGGGATCAAGATTGGATTTGAACTGGAGGTGCGTGGGATATCTCTATCGATTTCGCGCAATTGACCCTTGTTTTTCTTCTCCCAGACGACTTACAGTTGCCCGATTCTTAAATCGGCTGACTTACCGATTGTTGTAACTTGTAGGCAGCAGGTTCCTGAACATCGAACTCCACTCTATGATAAGAAGTAGGATAAATTGTTAGTTCAACTTAGCCTTAGCCCTGTCCCCTTTCGGAACGTACCGGGTTCGGCCCAACTACGCCAATACCCAATTGCCTTCGACGAGCTGACCACATTTAAGGCTGTAGATCTAAGCACTTGGGTACCAGCAACAGTCACAGACTTGGGATATAGAAACTTTGAGGTGGATTTCCTATTCTATGTTGCCGCTTCTGCAAAACTCAACCTCATCTATTACGGTTGCCCTAGTAATATTAATTGAGATTTGGTCACGCGTTTACATCTCTCGTCTTACCACCATGTCAGGATATCTTCCAGCGTGGTGGACGCACATGAATAATGCCCAGCCCCCACCGTTGAAGGAGTTAGACTACACTTGCCCATCAGATGCTACCACCCCCGATCCTGACAATATCGTTTGGAAGCCGAGCCACATATCGGGACCAGTTACAGTGGGGGATGCGTGCAGACTGTACTGCGTATGCCACCGGAATACTTTATTGCATAACTCGAATTCAAAGCTGACAACCTTGCTAGCTTACCGCGGACCAGCTCCGCACTCTGACTGACCATTCTCGCTGGATCGATCTCGCCACTGCTGCAAAACTGGCACTCACCCTTCACGGCGGTTACTATGCGCATGAGAAACTGTTTGCTTTAGCTACTTCTTACGATTCGGGCAAACTGACGAACCTCAATCTAGGGTGCGTGACCGCCGGGACGATGAAGAAAGGACACTGTACGCCGTTCCTGGCTATGAAGTCAAGAAGAGTGACTTCACTTATTCCCCTATGGTCCGGGACGAAATTGCCTGGAGTGCGAAGAACTCAGATCAGGATATGATGTATGAAGGCAGGGGTGGATCAAGGACCCGGCAGAGTCGTGTCGCGGTGCTCTATCCCATTGAACATGTTTGTCTGGACGATTACGGATGTGAATGGGAATGGTTACCCAGTACGCCCGACTTTCTCTTTCCTACCAGTCAACCCACATTCTTACAGGCTGGGGTGACTTCTAAGCGGTTTTCACTGACACACAGTGGTCGCACGAGTAATATAAGGTTCATGTAGGCCCGCCCACCTTGTACAGTTTATCAAATCTCGTTATAATGGAATGGCACTCGAAATCGAATCGAATCGACAGGCCCGAAGACTGAGCCTTTTAGTTAAGCGGCTCAAAAAACCAGCGAATAATACATATCCTATGGTGGATCTGCAGAAAATTGTGGAGCTGTGTTGGCGAGCCCCTATGTTGGCGGGTGTCGCGACAACAGAACCAAACATTTGTCTCGTTGTTCTACTCGCGACAGCTCGAGTCCTCGACAGATCCTCGACACGTTCATTCTCTCAGTTCGATTCAATTTCTGTTTCGACGGCTTATATTCCGAACGGGTTGGGCTCAACATTCGAACCTACCAGTTGTTATTGGAAAATTGTGCGCCGCAGCAGTGGATGGGTGAACACCGTTTTTAGACTCCGAGTCCAACCATATCAGGATGGATATGACTCGAGCCGATCTGACTCGTCAAACGACACGCTCGGATGCTGCCATTCGCGACGCATCTCGCATGGGCGTTCCCTTTAAGAACAGCGCGCGCCTCGGTGGCCACACATCATCTGCGGATGGAAGCAGCGTTGAAGGTGGAAGCGCACACATGAACTTTCTCAAATCAATATCTGCTGGAAACGAATAACAAAAGGGATCTCGCTGTGCATTCTTCTGCGTGCCTTGTACTATCGGAACAAGCAAACATGGAAACCAAAATGGACGCCACAGATGGCCGCGCGTCTATCGCATCCTGTGGAACTAACTATATTTGCCGAGGCCTCGTTTCTCTCCCCCACATAAAACCGGCCATTTGCGTCCCTTCTTTCTTTCTTCCTCCCATCTCCCACCGCCCACCGCCATGTCGACAGATTGCCCAATTCTCATTTGGATGATATCCTTGAATCGGGAGTACACAAGAGAGGTATATATGCGCACTCTCTCTCTGCAGTATTCTCCTTCTGACCCCACGTCTTTCCGAAGGAATATAACGCCTGCCACAAGGTCGTCGACGATTGTGCTCAGTACATCAAGATCCCACACGATGCTCGCAATGTCGATAGCTTTCGTGCGTCGTTACTCTCCCCTTCGCCACTGATTCTATATGATTCCGAAACATGAACACAGGTCGGGTTATGACGAACATGTTACCTCTGCTGATGATGCGCCACAGACGAATCCCGCGGGCTAAGTGGCGCGACTGTATTACGCCCAACGGAAAACACTGGATTGAACAGGTTCGCCACACATGTCACATAGTCGCCATTATATTCAACGTACTCAAATCCGTGCCTTAGACCCAAGACGATATGCCACCAGAGAAGTTCTTGCATTCGATGATAGGGTATCACCTGGCATATGAGACGTCTCTTTGCGGGATGGCTATGGCCCAGGGGATCCAACAGAAGGTCATCAATATTGGTCTCGGCATCAAACAAGTTGCAGTCGAGCCGCGAGGGGTCTCCGTAAAAGCATATGCCGAGTCTATGTCCCACAAGGTGCGCGCCGTTCTTTCTCATTCTTTCATGTGTCCTAACTGTAACAGCTTACCGCCACAGAATTGCAGACAATCCGATTGGACCTTGGCGCGGACGTCGCGCTGCGGCGGTTGTGCATCATCCTCGCGCTCAAACAGGCATATATAAAGGCTATCGGGCAGCCTACGGGCTTCGACTGGTCACGTCTAGAATTCGACATCTCCGCCAAGACTGTGCGCGGCGACGGCCACCCTCTGCAGGGCTGGGAGTTCCGTATCTTCCAGGCGAAGCTGGGCGTCGCGCGCAAGACGATGCTGGTGGTGGAGCAGTACCAGTGCGTGTGCGCGTTCTTTCGCGGTACGATGGAAAGCACGTTTGTGTGGTACGAGACGGCAGAGGAACTCAAGAGCTGGGTGCAGTTTATCAACATTGACCAGATGGGGAAGGTTATACCGAAGCTGACGTCCTAAACCCGTCTGGTTGAATTGTAATTAGGACACAATAATATTAATCTTCATTGAGCCAATGCCAGAGAGGCGGCAAGTCATTTTGAGTCAATTTTGAATTTAATACGGCCTGTTCGAGTCAGAATGGCCTGCCCTAAAATGACAGTGACTCGGACGTGACTTGCCGTGACGACCCAAATTTTTGCTCATCTATCTCTTCCCAATCTCTTCCTCTTCTTTGTTCGTCATGTCTTCCGCAGGCACACTCTGGACTATCAAGACGCAGGCTACGGCCATACCCGTACGTATCTTATATGTTATCTTTGAGCATCGGAGGTGTACCGATACATTTCTTTAGATCATGGCTGCTGCAGCCATCGGTGGGGTCAAATACGACCTGCCTGCGGACTACACTCACTTTGAGACCAACAAAAAGTCCGAATTCACCAGCAAATTCCCTCACGGCAAGATCCCCGCCTGGGAAGGCAAGGACGGCTTTTTACTCTTTGAGAGCGCCCCCATCGCACGGTACAGTACGTGTCCTTTACACTCGAGGGCGGCCAGAGCAGCGATTTGCGATGATGAGAGTATACACATTTTTCAGTTATCCCTGTCTTAACATTCATGTCGAGATCTTGAAAATCTGATCCTAGTCGTTACGCTGGCCGTCCTCATCTCCCTCTTTTTTTTCGGGCACGATTCTGACTTTGAGATCTTTTGCAGTTGCCACTCTCGCTCCCAACTCCAACCTCCTGGGCAAATCGCCCCATGAGGCTGCTTCCATCGATCAATGGATTCACCATGTCGAAAGCGAAGTCCATGTCTTCACCAGCATGATCGCGAGTCTTGTTGGTGGCTCGCTCTCCCCTTACAGCAAGCCCGTAAGTCAGGTATCATCGGCAGAATCCTGGCTGACAATTTATTTAGATCCACAATACTTTCCTTGAGCGCCAGCTCCGAGGCCTCAACACCCTCGAGAAGCACCTCTCGAGCCGAACATACTTCGTTGGCGAGCGCATCACCCTTGCCGATCTCTTCGTCGCCGCCCTTATCCAGCGCGCTGCTCTCATCAACCTCGATAACGCCGCCCGCGCCAAGCTCCCCAATCTCTTCCGTCACCTGGACACCATCGTCAACCAGCCTGGCCTTGCCGAAGTCTACGGACCCATTCCGGTGCTCGAAAAGGCCCCGGTCTATGTTGCCCCCAAGAAGGAGAAGGAGGCCAAGCCGGCCGCTGCCGCCCCCGCGCCCAAGGCCGAGAAGAAGCCCAAGGCCAAGGCTGCTGAGGACGACGACGACGACGACAACCTTGTCCCGGAGGAGCCCAAAGCCAAGAACCCCCTCGACGAGCTGCCAAAGTCGACGCTCAACCTTGAGGACTGGAAGCGCGCGTACTCGAACAAGGAGACCCGCGGCGCCGGCGGTGCCCTTGAGTGGCTCTACGAAAAGTACGTTTCCCTCCCCGTCGTCGTCGCTGCGTCGATGCTTACGCCGCTTGTGTGATGCAGCTTCGACAAGGAGGGCTACTCCCTCTGGCGCGTGGACTTCAAGTACCCCGAGGAGCTGACCCAGACGTTCATGTCGAGCAACCAGATCGGCGGCTTCTTCAACCGCCTCGAGGCGTCGCGCAAGTACCTCTTCGCGTCCGTCGGTGTCCTCGGCACGCCCAACAACTCCCTGATCAGCGGCGCCATGATCGCCCGCGGCCAGGACATCATCTCCGTCGTGAACGTCGCCCCCGACTGGGAGTCGTACGCCTTCAGCAAGATCGACATCGCCGACGAGAAGCAGAAGGCCTTCTTCGAGGGCGCGCTGGCCTGGGACCTAGAGATCGACGGCAAGAAGTGGGTCGACGGGAAGAACGTGCGTTTCCTCTACCTACTTCCTCCGCTTCTCAGTGCTGACGAGCATTTTTTTCCTTCCTTCCAGTTCAAGTAATTCCCGCCCACTGGACGCTCATTCTGCCTGTTTACCATCACCCATACTTACGTTTCGCGTGCTGCTCGATGTTGGAAGAAAAAGAAGAGAATTAAACGACAGCTTTGTTTATCGATTGTACATCTATTGTATACAGGGCCGTACTTTGATTCAAGGGGCTTTCGGGCCATTGACCTTATCTGCCGCCCATCGCACGAATATCGATGCGGTCGCGGAAATGAGGAACAAAAAGTCGAAGAGCGAGCCGAAGACGGCGAATTCGGGGATGGTCGTGAAGAGATTGACGGAGGCGTCGTCGGAGGGTGCTGTTAGGGTGGGTGGGAAGGACGTGCGCAGCTGGATGATGGTGGAGAGCAAGTAGATGACCTGTGCGTCGAGGATCAGGGCCACTACTAAGGGGTGAATCATAATATGGCCCACCATAAGCTGCGCCAGGACGAGCAGCATGAGGGAGGCGCCTAGATTCCGGCTGGTCACACGCAGTGCCTGGGAGATCTTTCAGAAAAGAAATTAGGTGCCTGAGAAGGGCACGTACGCGCGTCACTCCCCGCAGCACACGCCGTATACTCGTGAGGATAATGACACCGACGAGCACCAGGCTGACGTGGTGCGTCACTCGTGCGACGTCGTCGAACTGGATATCCGGCCATACTTTGCCCAGAAGCGCAGCAATCTCCTGTGTCACCACGTCGGGGTAGCTTGTCGTGGACGAGGAGGTGGTATGTGAGGGAAAGATGTTCACAAAACACTGTGGATGTACCGCTCAGCGCTGAGACGAAGTCCGCGCCGCAGTAGGACGTACGCTTATCAGCCGCACGAAGCAGTATGCCGCAAAGAGCCGCCCTCCGAAGTTGAAGAGCCGGCCGCGGAAGGTGCTTGAGAATTTGCCAGTGGCGTGACGGTGCCGCAGATCATCGAGGCTGCGGGCCATTTGGTATTCCAGGGCTTCGAGGCCGTTCAGTTCCTGCAGGTCTAGGAGGCGATACTCGTCCATTAGCTGCGAGGACCGAAAAACAGCGACGTACTCTCGTCGCCGCGGAAACTGGGCATCACGCGCGACATCCAGGTAGCTTCCGCTTGCTAAAGATTCTCGTCAGCACCTGAAGAAAGAAGAAACAAGTTAAAAACCTGAGAAGCTCTCCGCTCTGCTTCTGCTCTTCGTCGTTCCAGATCGGCGCGGACGGATGAGAGCGCGAATTCTGCAGAAACGATATCTTGGTCTGTGGGGGTCGTTCTGCCAATTGCGGTTCAGGCAGAGCAGAATCAAGGGCCAAAGCGCTCCATACCGTGGCCTTCTCGATGGAATAAAGTCCCAGGAGCTGCTCGCAGCACCGAATCCGGCAAGGAGGCCAAGAATTGTCGTGCCGACGACCAAGAGGCGAGACAACGTGGCAGTCATTCGATCTGATGTCGAAAGCGCTGTTGGGAGCGGTATACAGGACAGTGCGAAGAGGTAGAGCCCAACGGTACACATGCTGAAGAGTATCCTGGGCAACATCGAGCGCATTTGGGCTGGCAGTGAACGGTTAATCTTGGATTTTTCGTTGGTCAGAGAAAATCGAGTACCTGATGCAGGGTCTGGTCCGGCAGTGATGAGGAGGCTCACGGAGAACGGGATGAGGACCAGAATGGTCATAAGAAGCAGGAACAGGGAAAGTCTCCAGTTCAGTAGACGGGTGCTGCAGCAGATATAACATTAACATCTTGCTCGACATGCAGCTTGCCAACGAACCTGGAGCTTAACGCGTCCATTTCCTGCAGCATGAGAAGGAAAAACAAGATGCAACTTTCTGAGAAACATCCAGCAAAGATGTCGCGTGAGAGCGTCGAATACAGCGTCTCTGTTTTCCCCCGCGGTTTTCGTACAGAGGAGAAGGTCTGTGTGGCGGGCGAAGGGAGTGGGTCAAGGCGGATGGATTCCCGCGATGGACTGGAGGTCTGCGAGGCCGTCTGCTTCCCCGAAAGCTCTTGCAGGTCTGAATACAGGCTGCGCAGCAGATATTTGCGACATGAGAAGAACAGAACGGCTCTGGGTCTGATGAGCGCTGCTTCGTGCGGTGCCAGGGGGATTATACCTCAGGGAAAATAGAGGCAAGGATTCGAGTAGCACTCCAGCGACCATTAAATAACCGCTACGTGGAGGTTCAGCGGAAGAGTGAAAGTCCAATTTTAGATGATCGAACGACATTGGTTTCGGACCGCGTGTCCGATCGCAACTTGCAACTGATTAGCAACCGCAAAGTTCAACGTTCGACGTTCGAAATTAAGTGCGTCGGCGAGCCACTCACAGGTCGCACTCCCGTTAATCCAGTTTTTAACCGTATGCATAGTACATGAGATTCAATGATTTATACAGGATGGTAATGGACTACATGAACCAAACATGAACCGGGAGGAATAAAAGTACATCCAAGAAATTATTACAACAGCCTGAGCTGCATCGCCTCCGAGTCGATGCTGGGGTACCGTGTTCTTCGCAAATCAGTATTACTTGGCAATGAGGTGGTGTCCTCTTACCTCTCATGCTACGTCGTCAAGCCATTTGAGAAAGCGCTCAGAAGTCACCCCAATCTGTATGCGAAATGTAAGATAAACCAGCGGGAAATGGAGAAAGTCGGGCGTACTGGGTAACCATTCCCATTCATATCCGTCATCGTCCAAACAAACATGTTTAATGGGATAGAGTACCGCGACACGACTCTGTCGGGTTGATCCACCCCTGCCTTCATACATCATATCCTGATCTGAGGTCTCCTTGCCCCAGTTCATTTGCTTCTGGACCATTTCGGAATACGTGAAGTCACTCTTGTCCTTTCCAGCAGCGCGCAGCGTCTTTTCTTCCTCATCGCGGCGTTTACACAGCCTTATTCTTTCTTATATTGCAAGTGGGGAACAAAAGAGAGGACAAACGTTCAACGTCCAACGGCCCGGCTGCACAGCGATCGCGATGATTTAACAATTTACAGCTGTTTCCGAAAACCTTGAGACTGGTCATTTTTTTTTTTTTTTGCTTGCACGGAAATTGATCCAGTGCTAAGGATTTCCTCTTTGGGCTCGGATCAATCGAATATGGCTTTTCCTCAATAATTTTCGTTCCACCAAATAAAGCAGCTCACAGGCGTAAAAGTCACAGGGCCTGTCTTTGAGTCTGCAAGCTTCAAGTCCCCCAGTTCAGAACTGTTATTTGATGCCTGTATGAATTTCTTTTCAAAAAACTTGAGTGCCGGCAGTTCGGTTTTGCGAGTCCAAAAACGGTAATCCCTAGCATTGGATCAAATTTTGATGTGGGCAGAAATTTCTGATCAGTCTCAAGGTAGGTAGGTAGTATTACCGGTGCGGTCCCATTAAGGAACAACCGGGGCCCGTACTACATACATCGCGTCAATATGTATGCTACGGATACTTTCAATCATCCGTCCTTTGATTACCTGAGCTACTTCCCGCACGATCCCATACTCCAAAGACAAGAAAAAGCAAACTTGAAGGATTTGGAGACACAGAATCAGAAAGTCCCCAGGGTGCCCGGACGTCAAACATCAAGTATGAAGAGAACGGCAGTTTATTCCAAAACATTAAATAAATACTCGGCGGGCTTAAGCGCATCGCGAGTCGCATAGACAGCAAAGATATCAAAGGTATATTTAGCCAACCGTTTGATAACGTCAAAATTTCTGCACAGCACAATTTGAAGAAGGAAAGCATCCGCAGAGACCCACGTGCAGGGTAGTTCAGGCACGAGTTGACATACGTCGCGCAAAAATGCAGCACGGAGTCGATCGAGGTCGGTGTGTCCCCTGCAGACAACGAGAGCATGACTCTCGCTCTCCACATCTCGTCCACAGAAACGGCACAGTCTCCACTCTCGGGGTGTGCGTTTTCGGTATCGCTCTTTGTATCGAAGAACTTCAATACCGAGGGTGTGGCAGGACAGGTATAGGCGCGTCAACGCCTTACGATGGGCAGGAACGGGGACACGAAGGTACTGTCGTAGCTTCAAAGCGGTTTCGACAAAATTGCCGTCCTCGTTGCGTTCAAGTCGTCCCTGGATCAAAGGTAGGCGTAGTGCGAGCTCCTTCGTAAGATTGAGGTAGTGCTGTTGGCAGGCGTCAAGTACACCCTTTCTGATCTCCGTGACATCCTCCGACGACATCGGCCCCACAGGCAGAGTGACCGGAATCGGAAGAGATGCGAGTACGATGCGCAGGTCTGACAACCAGCATGGCATCCCGGAGGCAAGAAGAGCGAGGCTGTCGAGATATGCGACCTTGGCCAGATGCGTAGGAGTGAGATCTAAGAGATAGATCAAGTATCCAAGAGCCAGGAAGGGCCGACGGTAGGTCAAGGGAAGAATGCCGGTCTCTGTAAAGAGAGGTGCGAGGATGGAGCGGTCGTGAACACCCAGGAGCCTTCTAATGAACTCGTGCTGCACATCCGTTAGCTCGCGTAGATTGTTTGTGTCGGTATCGAGGCAAACTTCGCAGCCGAATGTCAGGTGGGGATCAACGCGCGCCATGTACAAACGGATGCCGTCGGCAGGGGGCAGGCAACCGATGCTGGTCTTCGCGGCGAACGTTGCGTTAGCCACGTTCCTCGCTTTGGACGCTTTAGTGAGGTAATGTTCAGTAAATATATTTCTTTCAGTTGAAGTGAAAATAACTCCAACAAATTTGTACGTCTTCACGAGCTCGATGGCATTTCCTGCGACGAACAGTGGGAGAAGGTTTTCGGAAACAGCTGTAACAATGTGATATTCATCTACGTACAGCCGTACTTAGAGCCTGTTCGGATGGCAAAAGCAAAAGTGCTTTTCTACTATATAAGGAAATATGCTTTTATTCCAAAGTCCAGACCCGTCACATCAGAGGTCCAAAAGATCCCATTAGCAAACTGCCGCGCTGCGCTCCCACAACGCCGCGTCGCCGCAACGTCGCCGCCGACGTGTCGGGATCGTGTCGGGATGAGCAGCGGCACGGCGCTTTGTTGTGTTGACCACCTACCTGCCCGTATATGCTGCAAAAAATGTTGCTTTCTTTTGTAATGGGTTTCAATAGCCCCTACCATAGATTACCTGAAGGAAAATGGCTGTAAGTCTTCCAAGAATGTCCCCCGTCGTCGTCCGCAGTCTCCCGGAGCAATCGCCGCAACAGCGACAAGAGTTTCAAGCTGTGGTTGATGGAGATTGATGGGCTATGATGTGACACAGGTCTGGACTTTGGAATAAAAGCACATTTCCTTATATAGTAGAGAAGCACTTTTGCTTTTGCCATCCGAACAGGCTCTTAGGTATAAATACCTCGATGAACATATGAGAGACAGAGAGATGACAAGCTTGCCTTCGTACTTCACCGCACATCGTAGATGCTGAATGTACGCCCCACAGCCGCATCCCCGCCTCCAATACTCGGACTGCCTTTCGACATAACATCTGAAATCTTCACTCATTGTCTCCTTGACAATGAACCCTTGCCGCACCCCGACCACGCGCCCATCGTCCTCACCCGCATTTGCCAGGAATGGTGGGCGATTGCTCTCAACACTCCCAGGATTTGGAGTGTTGTCCGCGGGGTATCTTTATGGCGTCTGGACGCCAAATATATTCATCTCTTCGAGATCTGGCTTGCTCGGGCTCGGAGCTGTCCATTGTCCATCACCGTCAGCTGCGGACGCCCAGACGAGCTTCTCATTCATTTCCTCAACCGTCACATGGGGAGGTGCCATGAGATCTCGCTCGACCTCCCACTCGCTCAGTATCAGCTCCTCAGCGCTCCCGATTCTCTGCCACTGCTCCAGAGGCTCGAAGTCGCTAGCTTGGGGGAGTTTAGGGGGGATGATGGCCCGTCACCACCGTCGATCTCAGCCTTCGAATGTGCGCCGAGATTGCGCCATGTCCAAGTGACGGGTGTACTTTGGCCAAGCGACGTCGTTCTTCCTTGGGAACAGTTGACGAGTTTTGAAAGCGATTCACTCAATGTCGCACAGTGTCTCCAAGTCTTAAAAAATGGATCCAATCTTGCTCACTGTGTGCTTGATGCAAAGTACCTAAGCGGGCTTTTGCTGTCGGTGACGCCCCATCCGTGCCTCCGACATCTGACTCTGGGCAACTGGTACGGTGTAAATGTTCTGCCGTACATTTCACTCCCTAGGCTCGCAAAGCTGGAACTGTTAAACAATGTCCTCGAACCGGAGTTTCCACTTGTTACCAATTTCATTTCACAATCGCAGTGCGAGCTAAAAGACATGACCGTCTGCGTCGATGGCAACAGACCTACCACAGATTGTTTAATCGAGCTCCTCGCTACTGTCCCCTCGCTCGTGCACCTTCGCCTTATGCTAAATGAAGCATATGCTGTAACAGCCGTCTGCGATCGACTCCAAAGCGACTCCGCTATCCTTCCGCAGCTCCAGACATTTTCCCTATCGTGTCACCATCTCCATCTGAACGACCAGGATCCGTCGTTGATGTTTACCGCAATAACAGCCATGCTGGATGCGCGGTTCCTGGATGACCCTTCCAAAAGACTCACTTCCTTCGCGCTTTCCATCCAAAATATGGGCCAGGATATATACCCCAGCCCAGCGATTCGAGCGCGCTGGGACGAACTCCGCCGTTTGGGGATGGTCTTGGACATCAGGTCGTTGTCCCCAGTGCTGGATTTAACTTTACCACGACCCGAAAGCCCCTCTTAGACCATGTGTGTGCTCTGTTCTGTTCGCAGTCTGTTATTTGTTATTAAATAATAATCCAGATATTTATTAATTCGATCCTGGACTCAGTCCTCGCTGAGTCTTTCCGTTTTTATGGAGATTTGCCGGTCATGAGTGCATTTGCTGCATGAATATATGAAACAGGTTGCGCACCACAGTGGGTGACTTTCCATAACGATAAAAAATTCCTGGGGAGTATCAAGGGAGTATTTGAGCAATTTCCGCCGCGATGCCGAGACAGCTGTCAGGACCCCATCACTTTTAACGTACACAATTTATTGTGAATCTTTTTGAATCTGTAGAAATCTGTCCAGGGGGTACCGACCCCCCGAACAGATTCCAATAGACGCAGAATTTCCTGAATAACCCAATTGGATCAAATCCTTCCACAACTGGGGCGTGAGTAACGTGGAGTATGTCTTTGCGAGTCTGAAACGTCCAAAAACACTTCCGCACTGCGGGGGGCATCAAAAACCACGCGTTCATGTACGCCCGCGACACGTCTCGACGTGTCCGTTACGTGTCTCCAACGCATATTTACGTGTCTTGTGATGTCTAAGCCACGAAGCCCCCAGTGATTATTCTCCGGCAGAGTACGGCGACGTGAAGATGTGGTGCTCATGGAACCAGACAAGAAAGCAATAGATATGGGTGGATAAGGCAAATAATATTTCTGTTGTGCTTCCCACAAGAGTATTACGACTAACTGATTTGATTCCATCAATAGGGGCAGTCAGAGTAACTATTTTGGACGGTTCTGACAGTCGGTTCTGTCGACGGTTCTCGATTTATTAAAGCGTGGGAGAACCGTCCATAAATCAGAACCGACTCGAAATGCAGAACCGACTCTGGAGGCGGTTCTGCAGACGGTTCCGGTTCCGGTTCTGGTTCTCCACCTCTCTCGCCTCTCTTCTCATTAATATTATTTATTTGCTGAGTATTATTACATAGTTCGGAGTCATCCAGTCGCCGTATCCGTACATGGCGTCTGGCAAACACGTTCCCTATGAATGTGCCGCCATCGCCGCCACTGAGGCTCGTAAAAAAAAATAGGGAAGCCAAAAAAAAATCCCCCGAGCTGCGTGGCCGTCCTGGGAATACAAGCTGTCTGTTGCCAGCGCTGATCATCAAGCCAGAGGAGCCAGTGGATGTGTAGAATATACCAAGGAGGGTGTTTAATTGAATGTATATTTTTTAAAAAAAATGGAGAAGTGCGGGATAATATTTCCAAAATATTTCTACATGAGAACCGACTCGAGAACCGCCTTTCAAAAAGGGTCGGTCAGGATTAGGGGTCGGTTCTGGTCGGTTCTGTCAAAGTTTCGATCCGAATCAATTTTGAGAACCGTCGACAGAACCGACTGCAGAACCGTCCGAAACCCGCTACTCTGACTGCCCCTAATGGCACTCTCAAACAAGCTCGGATATTGCTCAGGACTATTTTATCGTTATGGAAAGTCACCCAGTACCATGTTTTTTTTTTTTGCGTGATGAATGGGCGGCCAGTTCAACATAAAAAAGTGGCTCCGTTAAAGTTCCATGTATGTATCAACCAACTGGAAAAAAAATGATACCGTACAGTTCATAAACTCAACTGTTTTTTTCTCCTTCAGATTTCTCCTCCTCCTCCGTTCTTCCTGTTATTTTTGACTTTCGGGGCCCGGCGCTCGAACCCAAATATGGCAACTGAAACACGTGGCTGTCCAATGACGCCCGTCCGCCCCACTTTCCCAGCCTGAGCTTTGCAGTTTCATTGCTTCTGATGCGCGCCCGGAATGAGCTGCGAACGCAGCTTTGCCAGCTCGAGGCTGAGATTGCTCACCATATACTGGCTTTAAACCGCCTCCAGGTGGCACGGAGCCATATTTTGAAAGCCCTCGAGGGTGAGGTCGAGCAGGAGCCTTCGGAAGTACCGAGCGAATCGACGCTCGCCTTCTACCAGACGGTTCCCCCACCGCCCAACACGCCCTCCTTTCTTGGCGTATTTCCCCCAACTTCCGCGTACAGCAACAGCAATGTTTCCTCTAGGGAAAAATCCTCGGTTTATCCGGTGTTGACCTTGCCTTTCGAGATCACATCGGCAATATTTTTGGATTGTCTCCCCCGCAGTTCCTACTCTGGGGCAGATTCAGATAATCCTATGCGTCTTTATCCTTCGCAGGATGAGGCGCCTGTCCTTCTTACTCGCATATGTCGGGACTGGCGCACCATCGCCATATCCACCCCCAATCTCTGGACCCACCTGCAGATAGAACTCGATTCGGATGACGGACCAGGCCATATTAATTCGACTTGGGTCTCCCTCGCGGATATTTGGCTCTGTCGGTCGCAGAACCAACCTCTTTCGGTATTCATCAGTAACTTAAGCTACACTGATCCTGACGACGCGCTCGTCGACGTTATCGACCGCCATTCTCAACGGTGTTGCGACCTAACACTGAAACTCCCATTCAGCCACTTCTCCCGAGTTGTCACCCACCCCTCCCTCCCTCTACTCCGACGTCTTACCCTCGCTGCCCATGGATCTCCCGATATGATTGAGCCCATCTCCGCTTTTCAGCATGCGCCGATGCTAGACCATGTTTGCCTGGAGGCCGGGATGCATCCATCGGATCTCATTCTGCCTTGGGCACAATTAACCAGCGTTGAGCTTTACGGAGCTAGCGCCGATGATTGTCTCGAGCTTCTATCCCTGGCCAAAAATATTACCGGTTGTGTTCTGGATGTTCAGTATGCCTCGCATGCACTATCCCCAGGACCACCCCTCGCGTCTCTCCACTTTTTTACATTGTCCGGCCCGGCAGGCTGGGGTATTCTTCGATATATCACGATGCCAGCGCTACAGGTACTGGATCTGACAAGATCCCACCTCGACACCAGGAACTTCTCGCAGGTTCTCTCATTCATCTCGCGTTCCAAGTGCGAGCTGCACGAGTTGAGGCTCTACGTGCGGAACCACACTGCGGCAGAGACCATACACATCTTGCAACGTCTACCCTCACTCACGAAAATTGGGCTGACGTTCGTGGAGTCGGATAGCGCCAATACTCTTCTCCGCCAATTTGAACTCCGACTCGTCTTCCTTCCACGTCTTGAATCTCTCTATATCCACTGCGTCCATGGCGATGACCCGCCTCTCAACTTTAGTGTCATTACAAATGCGCTCCGCCTGCGCTCTACTCCCTCTCCTGATGTGTCGAGTCTACTGTCGTCGTTCAGTTTGACGATGGAATACGACGCACAGGCCCCAGACCCAGAGATTCATCGACGATGGCGAGAACTCGCCGCTCAAGGAGTCGAAATGTGCATTAAAACTCCACGGGAACGCTGGATTTGACGATGGCTTTTGGAACATATCAGGGAACTAGAGGATTTATTCCAAACATCTGCGGGATCTATACGGTCCAAATCTTAATTGACTGATACAGTCGACTCTGTCTTAACCCATGGCTCTAATAACCCATAACCTCCTCTAACCCATACTTTTTGCCAGTCCACCACCTCTGTTCTCAATTAAAACCAATTAAAACCCATAAAATTGCACTACCCCATAACCCATAGCTTTTGGAGGGTCCATAACCCATATGTTCCCAAAATAGTTCGTCCGAGTTAGCCGGAATCTGGCAGAATCTTACCAGAGTTGGTTCGGCAACCTTCCTGGCATTGGTTTTGACCATCATTTTTGCACCACACATCTTCTTGTGACCATGTCGCAGCAATCGTGGCAGCTGAGCTGGCACTCATTCAGGTATTGGATGAGCTGCAGGAAGTTGGGGTGTTACAAAGGGATAATCTGGTGGATATCGAGGATCTCCTAAACATGTGCAGGGAGCAGATGATCGAGGACGCTACAGACGAAGAAATTTTTGGTGCCATTCAAAAAATGTGCAGTGGAGAGCAGGATCAAGAGGGGAAGGGAGGGGATGGCCATGGCATTTCAGGTGGCACCAACCTTGCAATGGTACATCACAGATCTGGATGAACCATTCGCATGCAAGCTGGAACTAGTCTTGTCCTCCTTTGGGCGTGAGATGCCCTGTGAGGAGGCCAGAACGATAACAGACACATCAATTACTAATTACCTAGTTTTCTAATTTTTTTGGGGACCTCTCCCAGAACCCATACTCTGTTGTAACCCATACCCTGAGGCGTCCACCGAGGGGTATGGCTTAAGACAGAGTTGACTGTAAATACGAACTAGATACTGGTCAGAGTTGTGGGTCCTTTGAACCGGGGCATGTAAATCCGACTCAGCGGATGATGAACTGCAGTCGTTGTTGCGACATACCACTGAGTGAACCGTGGGACGTGCACCTTACAGCACCAGTGGGGTCCTTTCGGAGCCAGACCGTGATGCAGCGAAGTCCCCAAGAAGTTGTGCCACGCCGCAGTAATTCATTGTCGATATTCCACACACGCATAAAACTCAACGGTATTTGTTCGATTTGATTTGATGGTCAATCCATCTTCAAGCCTCCGTTCAATCCCCAAATTCGCTCCAACGGCCTCAGTAAAAAATCGACAAGCCGAAAAATCCACAATTTACGATTCGCTTCACATATCAATTTCCAAAAAAAAAACTGAATGCAAATAGGCGAAAGAAGCATTTACGAGTTCGACGTGCGCTATGTGATGTGTCCTTTCCATCCTGGATCCAGTTGCTGTTCTCAAACTGTTCCCAAAATTATTTCGGGATAGACGAGATGTAACGCACACATTTATATGATGGCGGCACATTCGTACGAGATGCGGCACGCGGAAAAAATTGGCTTGAGATCAATGCAAGATGCGGCACATTCACACGTTTTGACAGCGGCAGTAATAGCGGCGAGCGAAGATGGCCTAGCGCAGCGAGAGCGCCGCGGGCAAAAGCCCCGCTCAGCGGTAGTCCAGCGTAGGGGGCTGGGGGCAACCGCCAGCCGGCCCGGCACCGGCCGCCGAAACACCTCCAAAAAACACGCAATGAGCCGTGCAGTTGCGTGAACCACATAAGAAGGCCGCCGCGCCGGCGGGAAAAGGCCCCGCACCAGCGGAAAAGGCCAGCTCCAGCGAAACGGAGGGGTCTTGGGGAACCTTCCCCCAGCATGCCGCGGATTCCGCAATTGATGGCGCCAGCGGCAACGTAGATCACTGGGAAAAATGTGCTACATCTGATCATTCCAATGATTCGTCTTACCACCACCATCAAAAAACCCGATTTGTTTCTACAACCCCTCTGCGACCCGAGAACCGTTATTAAACGTGTAGATCGGTTCCCGCTGAGGCGCAATCTAGAACAACGGTGTTTTCTTGGAAAGGAGTAGAACAGATACGAAAACCAAAAACCTATATACGAGCTGTGCCATCGTCGTCTGCGGTCTAAAGGGTCCATTTGGCTGGTCTCCGAGGCACGGCGATACTTTGGGCAAGGTTGATCTTCTCGAAGACCTCACGATTGTCTGCACTCTCAGCATCTCCCCTTGCTACTGCACTGCTCATTTTCTGTCCTAAAAGCGGTGCAGAATCCACATAACCTGTCACTGTCAAAACCTGCCAAAAGGGGGCAGTGATCTACTATATAGCTGCACGTGCAGTCGCGTAGACTCGCGTATTAAAAGGCGCGTGTTCAAAGACGCGTAACGACGTGTCATAGATATTATCGAAATATCCGATTTGTTTCTACGACGCCTGTGCACTCCGATAATCGTTATTAAAACGTGTAGATCGGTTGCAAGGTCATGTCTATAGAGCAACGGAGCTTCTTTGGAAAGGAGTAGCTATCAGTCGATTCCAGAAAGAAAAAAAAAAGAATCCTCCATCCGTTCTGGTGCTGGTGCATCCAGCTCAGTGTTATTACTGAGGTCCCCCTCTTCTACCACCTGTGTGCTGCCCACACTAGGTTTCTTTTGAGCATAGCTTTCAAGCTGCTCCCGCCTTGAACGCGGTCTGGCCCCCTCGACATGCTTTTTTTCGCTTGTCCACTGGCTCCTCAGCTGTGTATCGCCACTGATGGCTTGACGGCGTCAAGCGGGCCGAAACTTGACATGACACTGCCACTGACAGCCATCTCAGAACGATGCAACTGCAAAGGCCAAGGCCAAGGCCCACTTCAAGATGTTGATTTGTCTAGCTTTCTACAAACCATTTAAAACAGGCTATGGAAAGAGACAGTGTATCCTCTAAGAACGACGACCAGTCCTTTCGCTCAGGCCATCAAAACCTCCTACTTACCTCTTGCGCGAGTACATGTAAATGGCTCAGTTAGCAAGTTGGCATAGGCAGATGACGGTTCCCAGCTTCCATCCATGCTAATGCCCCAATCTTGCAATTAATCTATGCAAGCTGGGTAATTATTGTGACGATGGATTCAAGTGTACTGTGTAGTCGACGTGTCGGGAAAGTTTATGTTACTCAGAAACACTGTGAAACCCTTCTATTTATATGTGCACAAATCTAGTGGCGAAGACCTGTTCCAACATAAAGATTTAAATGAATGCTTTAAATTGTGAACACCTTGTCAACGCTCTCATGTCTGCATATATATACATCTGGTCTGCGGGGTTTTTGTGCGGCGCTCATGTGTACTAATAGACTGATCCGAGCTGAGGTACTGACGTTGATTTCC
Organism: Mycena rebaudengoi; assembly: GCA_029282285.1. Taxonomy (NCBI): domain Eukaryota; kingdom Fungi; phylum Basidiomycota; class Agaricomycetes; order Agaricales; family Mycenaceae; genus Mycena; species Mycena rebaudengoi. The sequence goes on from JARJCX010000026.1 coordinate 1,278,065, forward strand.
TGATTTTTTTGCTTCTAGTGATCGACTGGGTTCTACCGCGGGGCAGGCAACTGTACTCGTGAGCTCGGCTCGGGAGGTTATTAGAAGCGGGGGACGATAGTGTACATAGTTTTGCCTGTTGTATACTGGGATACTTCCCCACCCCGGCGTTCCTCAGCGGGACCGTGCCGTGTAATCCTACCTACCTACCTACCTACCTGATGCAATGTGCCGCACATTAGCCTATGTGTGCAGCGTTACATCTTGTATATCCTCAAATTATTTTGAGTGTACGATAGTACGGAGTGATCAAGGAGTGATGCTCCCCTATAATTCAGTCACGCCCTACTAGGCTTAGTCACGGCAACTCTTCAAAGCGTAGCCACCACCTTGCCACCCACCTCGAAGCCCGGACACTTTGTGACTGAGAAGACAAACACCGCAGATATCCGGACCCTTTCTCAGCTCCTAGAGTTGTGACGAGTTGCGCCAGAACGGAGTCCACTTCAAATTGTGGGTGACATTTCAAAGTTCTTCCCAAGTCTTACATCTGGTTCTGATAAGATGTATAGTAGTGTCGACTTGCTGTCATGGTAAAACGCGTCCCGCGTTCTAACGTCCTACACGGCCGCGACACGCTCGACGCGTCCTGCAAATGTCCAGTCCTCACTTTGCCAACGGAGATCACCTTCGAAATCTTCATGCACATGCACTGTTTAACCTCCACGCATGCACTGAGGATAAACAGCTCTCCCCTCGTTCTCACTTTTGTTTGCAGTTCTTGGCGGCGTATCGCAATAGCCACTCCGAGGCTTTGGGATTCCATGTTGATGATTCCTAACGGCTCAATTAATGCTGCCAAGTACTTGTACATGGCAGACCTTTGGTTTTCTCGAGCAGAGAAACGGCCGCTCCGCTTGGAGCTGCACTATGCAATGCCACTCGCGACTAGCAGAGGTTGGGGCAAGAGTCTGTCAGCTCTTCTCGAACGCTATTCCCAACAGTGGCAAAACATCTATCTCGAGACTAATGACAAAACTTCGCCGATCGAATTCGGCTCACCTGTCTCTTTCCCTCGCCTCGAGAAGTTGACGTTAGTCGCTTCGTACGTTTTGCGTCCCCTCATTCCCATTACGGTGTGGAAAAATGCGCCGTCACTACGAGAGGTTTCTCTGCACAAAATTTCCGCCTCCGATTTCATTCTTCCTTGGGAGAAAGTAACGACCATTCGATGCGTTGGCGGAACAACCCTCCCAAACTGTCTCGATCTCTTGACCAAAACACTGACGCTCGTCGAATTCACACTCCACGACACGGCATCTGCCTCGCACCCGCCTACCAATATCCTAACCCTTCCACACCTGCGATACCTCAAACTTTCATCCAACGGACTCGGCATTCTGTCATCCATCACAGTACCACTTCTCCAGACTCTGGATTTGGTGGGCGACGTTCATGATGCCAACGATCGGTCATCATCTCTGCTTAATTTTCTATCCCGATCACAGTGTCAGCTCACCGAGCTGACGATTTCCCTGGGGAAGTCTCGGACGCCGCCCCTGGGGCAACCTGAAATACGCTTGCTGGAGTCCTTGTCGTCGCTCAGGACCCTGCGTGTTGAACATGCGACCACTGCTGGTTTAGATCAGCTTTTCACGAGCCTGAGCGACGGCTCCTTCCTTCCCCGACTCGAGAAGCTCGCCGTGAAGGGGTACAGCGAAGACGCTGTTACGAAATGCACCCAGGAAATGTTCGGCCGTGTGGTCCACAGCCTGGCGTTGCGATGGCGCCCACTCGACGATGCCAGGCCAGAGCATCTGAAATCGTTTCATCTGCAGTCATCCTCCGCGCTACTTGAGCCCATTCAACCAAAGGTCATCCACGAACTTCAGGCACTTTCTGCCGAAGGCATGGATCTCAAGATTACGATGGGGTCAACATCTTGGATCTAAATAAATTCGGTGTGTGCCCAACGTGCTGCATTGAAGTCGGGTATTCATGATGTTTTGGCAGATTTAAACTCACATTCCGACGCTCTTTCACACCTCCACGTACTCTGTGTCATTTCCCTCTTCAGTTTAGTTGGCCAATTGTAAATATTCTTTAACTGCATTTGCTTGTTCGCCGAAAGTTTTTCTATTATTCTTGTCAGTAACGACCGACATCTATGAAAACTCCAGGCCCGTCGAGCTTCTGTGCTATGGCGTCTATCTCATTCGGAGACGAAATGTATTTGTCTATATTTGTTGTCGTGTCGTGTCACGTCGCGGTCGCGTCATTTGGTCACGCGTATGTGACTCATCTCGATGCGTGCCGACTGTATTGTGTATGTCGTCCGAATATCTTATTGCATAACTCGAACTGACGCCTTTGGTAGCTGACTGAGGAACAACTCAGCCCTCTAACGGACCACTCTGAGTGGATTGACCTCGCCACTGCTGCGAAGCTGGCACTCAAGGTTCACGGCGGTTTCTATGCGCACAAGACACTGTTCGTTTGAGCATCTTCCTAAGCGACGGATCCTGGTCGTTCAGATGGTGACACAATAGGGAAAATGTCTGGAGCTGCGGAAGGATAGCGGAGTCGCCGTGGAGTCGATCGCAGACGGCTGTTACAGCATATGCTTCATTTAATGCAAGGCGAAGGTGCACGAGCGAGGGGACAGTAGCGAGGAGCTCGATTAAACGGTCTGTGGTAGGTCTATTGCCATCGGTGCAGACAGTCATGTCTTTTAGTTCGCAATGCGATCGTGAAATAAAATCGGTAACGAGTGGAAGCTCAATTTCGAGGAGTTCGTTTAACAGTTCCAGCTTCGTGGGGCCAGAGAGCGAAATGTAGGGCAAAACATTTACACCGTGCCAGTTGCCCAGAGTCAGATGTCGGAGGCACGGATGGGGCATAACCGACGGCACAACCCCGGTTGGGTAAGATGCTTTGAGCACACAGTGACCAAGATTGGGTCCCTGTTTCAACACCTGAAGACACTGCGACCTCGACCGCGTCACATTCAAAATTTGTCAACTGTTCCCAAGGAAGAGCGACATTGCTTGGCCAAAGCCCACCCTTTATTCGGACATGGTACAATCTCGGCGCATATTCGAAGACTGAGAGGGACGATGGTGGTAGGCCCCAGCTAGCGACTTCGACCCTCTGGAGCAGTGGCAGAGAATCGGGAGCGCTGAGGAGTTGATACTGAGCGGATGGGAGCTTGAGCGAGATCTCGTGGCACCTCCCCATGTGACGGTTGAGGAATTGGACCAGAAGCTCGTCTGGGCGTTCGCAGCTGACAGTGATGGACAATGGACAACTCTGAGCCCGAGCAAGCCAGATCTCGAAGAGATGGAGAAATTTGGGCATGGCGTCCACCGCACGCCATCCAAATACCCCGCGGACAACACTCCAAATCCTGGGAGTGTTGAGAGCAATCGTCCGCCATTCCTGGCAAATGCGGGTGAGGAGGATGGGCGCGTGGTCGGGGTGCGGCAAAGGTTCATTGCCAAGGAGGCAGTGAGTGAAGATTTCAGACGTTATGTCGAAAGGCAATCCAAGTATCGGAGCCGAGGATTCGACTGTGGGGCGTATGTTCAGCATCTGCGATGTGCGGTAAAGTACGAAGGCAGGCTTGTCATGATCATTGTCACTTAAGTATAGCACTTGTGAACGACTATCTTCCAAGTGCGTGGTCCGCTATAGAGGCTGGTTTCGAGCCTATCACTTAAGTACTTTTTGATCGCTATGCAGCCGGGCCTTTGGATTTTTGTTCCTCGCCTCTCACTTGCGATATAAGCAAGACGAAAGGCTAAGATTGGTTCCGCGGTTTTTTTTAACCACTACGAGTCGCAGTAAATATGAATGGACGGTTCATACTGTTATAGCTACTCCTATATGAGGGGCTAGTCTCCCATGGTCCTCATTCGTCAAGCGCACATCTTCCCAGACGGCAATCGTCGAATGTGCTACAGGTCTACGCCACCGTGGCGTTTTCGGGTGGCGTTATGCGGACCAAAAGGGCCTCACCCGCCATGCGCTCCTTCTCCTCATTCGACAGCCGTATATTTCCTCTGCAGAACCGCATCAGCACCAAAGCTACGGGGGAGAAAAAAGTCACGCCACGAACCTGCTAACCATGGTCGTCTTGTGCAGCAGGTTCTTTTTCTTGAGCGCGCCGGACCACGTCTGCTCCCTATTTGGGCAGTTCTCGACGACCTTTCAAAGGATCCCGATCATCTCGCGCGCGAGGCGCTCCGCGAGTTTGGGCTCAGGGCGGTGGGCGGCGCCCTCGAGCAGCCACTGGACGCGTGCGCTGCTTCTCGGAGAGTGCGACGAGGATGAGGAAGTTGCTGGCGCGCCGCGGGCGGGCGTGATGGTTTTTACAGCGGGCGGCGCAAGAAGGATCGCCTCGCGCAGGATGGGTATGGGTAGCGCGCGCGTGAAGGTGTGGATGTAAGCAGAACGTCCGTGACCGCGCGACAGGCGGCGGCGCGCTTGCCGTGGCTCATGATGTTGGACGCGAGGAAGAAGAACAGCGGGTCGTCGAGCGCGGGGAAGTTCATGAGCGGCTGCATGCGAGTGCCGCGCTAGTACGCGCCGATGGGCGGGAGATCCATGAAGTCCTTTGAGGGCGGTTTTGGGACGTCGAAGACCCCCATGGGCGCATTCAATTCGCCAAAGGCGCGCTGGGCGGTCAGGGTGCCGGAAAGAAAGACTGTCGAGAATATCCTCGAGGAACTTGTCTGCGAGAGACGGAAGAAGTTGAAGCTATCAGTCGTGGTCCCACCAAGCGGGCACGGCTGACAAGGCACTGAGGATCTTTGTTTGGCGCTGTTGCATTCAGCCGCCATTGGCGTGCGACGCGTGTACTCCTGTCATACACGCGTCGCGTAGTACGTTCCTCGACCATGGAGACGTCGTTCGCAATAACTGGCAAGGGATATGTCATTGTCGCAGCAGACACCACCTCTGCCCGCTCAATCGTAAAGATGAAGACCGACGAGGACAAGATAAAGACCCTCAGCCCCCACCTCCTCATGGCATACTCTGGCGAGCCAGGTACTCCCTTTTTTTCGCCCTTTCCGTTCACTTTACCATCCAAACTTTAGGCGACACCGTTCAGTTTGCCGAGTTTGTCGAGCGCAACATTCGTCTATACCACATCCGCAACCTCTACGCGCTGCGCCCCGCCGCCGCCGCGTCGTGGATCCGCCGCGCCCTCGCTTCCTCCCTGCGCTCGCGCAAGCCTTACTCAGTCAACCTCCTCGTCGGTGGCTACGACACCGCCTCGCACGACCCCCACCTTTATTGGATCGACTACTTCGGCACCATGACAGAGGTCCCGTTCGGTGCACACGGCTATGGCGCGTACTTTGCCCTCAGCTTGCTCGACCGGTAACTCACACCCTTCTTGTTGTTTCCTTCGTCGCTCACACCACGTCGCGCCAGGTATCACGACCCCGAGGCGCCGCTGGAGGAAGGGCTCGCGACTCTTCGACGCTGCATCGACGAGGTCTCGAAGCGTCTCGTAGTCAGCCCAGGCATGTACAAGGTCAAAGTGGTAGACAAAGACGGCATCAGGGAGGTCGAGCTATAGCCTTTGCAACAAAATGTGGCGCCGTTGATTTCTCTTCACTCCCCCGAGTTTCTCAGTTAAGAAGAAACAGTAGCTGAATTTATAAATTGCACAATATCTTATTATTTTTTTGGGATTGATACATACATGGAGTTTTACCGGAGCCTCTCCTTTTTGTTGAACTGACCGCATGCAAAAAAAGACATGGTACTCTGGTGCGCAACCTGTTTCATATATTCATGCAGCAAATGCACTAATAACCGGTATGTCTCCAGAAAACCCGGAAAGATTCAGCGAGGACCGAGTCCAGGATTGAATTAATAAATATCTGGATTATTGTTTAATAACAGGCTGCGAACAGAACAGAACACACACATGTTCTAAGAGGGGCTTTCGGGTTGTGGTAAAGTTAAATCCAGCACTGGGGATAACGACCTGATGTCCAAGACCATCCCCAACCCGCGGAGCTCGTCCCAGCGCGCTCGAATCGCTGGGCTGGGGTATATATCCTGGCTTATGGTTTCGACGGAAAGTATGAAGGAAGTGAGCCGGCCATTCAGAAACCGCGCATCGAGCATATCAGTTATTGCGGCCAATGAATCCTCGTCGCCCAGATGGAAACAAGATAAGGAAAGTAATTGGAGGTGTGGGAGGATAGCGGAGTTGTCGTGAAGTCGAGCGCAGAGGGGTATTACACCATGTTTCCTAGTTGCAGGGGTCGTAAGGCGAAGGTGCGTAAGCGAGGGTACAGTAGCGAAGAGCTCGATTAAACGGTCTGTGAGGCCAACCCAATGGCCAGAGATGCCGAAGGTTATGTCTTTGAGCTCGCACTGCGATCGTGAAATAAAATTGGTAACGAATGGAGACTCTGTTTCGAGGAGATCGGTTAACAGTTCCAGCTTGGTGAGCCCAGGGAGTGAAATGTACGGCAGAACGTTTACACCGTACCAGTTGCCCAGAGTCAGATGTCGGAGGCATGGATGGGGCGTAACCGACGGCAAAAGCTCGCTCGGGTAAGTCGCATTGAGCACGCAGTGAGCAAGATTGGGTCCATTTTTTAAGACTTGGAGACACTGTACGATCTCGAATGAATCGCATTCAAAACTCGTCAACTGTTCCCAAGGAAGAGCGACGTCGCTTGGCCCAAGTCCAACCCTCATTCGGACATGGTGCAATCTCGGCGCATATTCGAAGGCTGAGATCGACGGTGATGACGGGCCATCGTCCCCCCTGAGCTCCCCCCAACTAGCGACTACGAGCCTCTGGAGCAGTGGCAGAGAATCGGGAGCGCTGAGGAGTTGATACTGAGTGAATGGGAAGTCGAGCGAGATCTCGTGGCACCTCCCCATGTGGCGGTTGAGGAAATGAATGAGAAGCTCGTCTGGGTGGTTGCAGTCGAGGGTGATGGACAATGGACAGTTCTGAGCCCGAGCAAGCCAGGTATCGAAGAGATGAATATATTTGGCATCCAGATGTCCAGATACCCCGCGGACAACACTCCAAATGTTGGGAGTGTTGAGAGCAGTCGCCCGCCATTCCTGGCAAATGCGGGTGAGGACGATGGGTGCGTGGTTGGGATGAGGCAAGGGTTCATCGTCAAGGAGACAATGAACAAAGATTTCCGATGTTATGTCGAAAGGCAATCCAAGTATCGGAGACGAGGATTCGGCCGTGGGGCGTACGTTCAGCATCTGCGAATAGCGATGTGCGGTGAAGTATGAAGGCAAGTTTGTCATCATCGCTTACAGCCATTTGCGGAACACAAGGCGCGGACCGTTTTCTTTCCATTTTGGGTTATTTTTAGTATATCACTTGTTCTGGCCCCAATTTGTATCCGTTCGACTGGAGTAGGGGCGCGCTGTAATCACACGTGTATTCCGCAGGGGATTGACTCTTACAATATTTTTTCAGGTGCTTTGAGCGACTTCCTGCATGATTTTTACACACTTTGTATATATCACCTGTAGCATTGAATCTAGGATGTCTCAGCCCTTTGTACCTTTACACAATGGACTTATTCATATTCTCTAGGGGATCCAGCTTTTATATAGGTATGGAACAGTTATGCATGAGTACAAGAAATAAGAATTATGCATGAATTCCTGGAATCCCAGGAGTGCTTTATATCCATACAAACCATGGATCTTCTAGAGAACATGAACAAGTTCATTGTGTAAAGGTATAAAGGGCCGAGACATCCTAGATTCAATGCTACAGGTGATATATATAAAGTATGTAAAAATCTTGCAGGAAGTCGCCCAAAGCACCTATAAAAATAAGGTAAGAGCCAATCCCCTGCGGAATACGCGTGCGATTACAACGAGTCCCTATGCTAGTCGAACGGATACGAATTGAGGCCAGAACAAGTGATATACTAAAAATGACCCAAAATGGAAAGAAAACGCAACTCTACATACTTTGACAGCAGGTTGGACGGGAGGGCTCGCGTGATCTGCTCGTTCTCGTAGAGTACCAACGACAGTAGCAAAAACATACGATCCCGGGTTTGAAACGTGTCGGGTAAGATGTGACGGTGTCGCTAAGATTCGCCCTGGAACAACCCTGGAAATTCGTGGTAGTAACATCATGACTGTCGCAATCAGGTCACTCACGGGGATCCAAAGATGGTTGTGACGGTCCAGAAAGAACGTCAGTGCATCTAGAAGCCTTTCCATGGATAAACCGGGTCGTACTCAGAAGGACCCTTCACATAAGTACCGCTGCATCAACTTTCCTTGACAATGGAACTTTTTGTGTCCCTCAGTAGGGTCACTAGCGCTCCGACATCTGCAATAATCAATAAGTACAGCTCGTTTCTGCACTGGATTTAAGTAATTGGGTGTGTAATTATCGTCGACGGTTCAGATCCTTTTTCGATCGAACTTACTGAGACACAGGGATAGAACAATTTTTATGTTGACGAAGTTACGAGACTCCCCGAAACTAATTCAAGGTACGTACCACCATACTCCAAACACGAATCAAATGAGAACCAAGGATCGAAATTTGCTATGCTTTAAGAAATAAACACTGCGTTCCGAGGCTATGTCGGCAGCATGTGCCAGACAAATGCTGACGTGTGCCGACCAGGTCAGCACTGCGTGCCGGCGGCTCGGCAGTGGGTGCTGACCCAGGTCGGCACACGTCAGCCTTTGTCCGGCAGCGCTGCCGACATCGCCTCGGAACGCAGTGAAAGAGACTAAATACACGATGGTGGGCCAACTGGTCATCTATGAAGTTCTTGGCTCATTTACCAGCCGTGGAGACGAAGCGAGTACCGCTACGCAGGGCAATCTCCCGCAAGCACCGTCGTCCCAATAATGCCAGCTAGATTCTGGAATGCCGTCGTGTGGATGTTGTAAAAGAGATCATACGCCGCCGTCTGGTCGTCGGAGCACAGGTACGTGAGCACATCGATGTAGGTCGCTTTCCCGCTGCAGATGCTCTGGAAGCGCTTGGTCTCGGCTGAGCCAACGATATTAAAAGCCCCAAGGGCTAACGGCAGGTTGCCGTGTATCGTGAACAACAGCGCATCTGGGCGCGTATCGTACGTCGTGAGCGTCTCGTTGAACGGCGTGCCCCCGAACAAGCCTGCGCGCGTCGCTCCAGGGACGTTGACCGTCCCGGTGGTGTTAAAATTGGTGACGCTCGACTGGGAACGTTTCAGACGTCGTGCGAGGATACTGAAAGGAGGACATGGTACGTACGGAATACCACTGAACGTGGAAGAACGACCCCGCGATGTCGGTGAACTCTTTCAAGGCGCCATTGTACGTGTAGGTGTTGTGCACGAAGGTGGGCGAATATCCCGAGGGGCATTCGATGTCATCGCTTACAACCGGATGGGTTGAAGTATTGAGGGCGTGCAAGGACGGAACCAGCGAAAGGAATGCGAGACTGAGGGTAGACGAGAGATGCATTGGGGATTTACTGAAGGTATACATTCGAAGCGTGCATTTATTCAGGTCCTCAGTCTGACTGTTCCTCCACCGTCCTCCGCCCGTGCCCGCCCGCGCCCGCCCAAAACTCGCCTCCGAGTCGGCGCCCTTGATCCCCGCGTCAACTACTCCATCCATTACGGTGTTCCGAGATTCAAATTGAGTGTGCATCTGCTTCCAATTGGACGGGTTATATGTTCGGTTTACCGCTCGACACGGCCATTTTACCGCTTGCCTGGGCGGTGAATTATGAACTAGGTGTTTTTTGACTGCTGAGTTTCGCCTGTCGCTGCACTCAAAATACCTCCGTGATGATATCGTGGTCCATCCAGGACGCAGTGGCATTAATGTATCAAATTGTATCAATTACCTCTGCCGCTGGACAATATAGGCTTCAAAGCATCTCTAGTATGCTTACTCCACACGGGTGATTGCAATTTCCAAGAATCTCAATCCACACTCTCGTAGACAAAGGATTGTGCTGAACTCGCCGAACGGTTCCAGTTCATTGCCTTCAAACCCGCGAAGTCCCGGCCGAAGAGCTCCAGCCAGGTGTAGACGCGAACGTGATTCAGAGCTTTCCGCTTACAATTAATTCCAAAACGACCTTTCGATTTCCAGCAAAACTTCGGCTAAGTTCGGCACGAGCACCGCCAAGCTAATTTTGGCTCACCCGACCGAAAATTAGTTCATTCGTGTCTCCGAGAAATTAAGTTTTATGACGGACTCTCTGTAGCATTGATGCAGTCTCTGTATCGTGGAGGGGCGAGCAGCTATATATGAACCCCGGCTTTCAGCCAACTACACCATGGCGTACAACCACCATGGCCCTTTCATACCATTGGGTTGTCACGACGAGGTTTTTGGTCGGTGGTATGTGGCGTCAATTGCTGACATAGTGAGAAAGAGGGATTGACGGTCAGATCCACAGCAACTAAATTTAGCTTGCGGTGTTAGTGCCGAACGCGACGGATCAGATTCATGTCAGGTGGGGGGGGATGCGATTGTTCATACTTACTACGTAGTATATACACGAAGGCGACAATATCTTACTTGAATCTGCAAGAAGGAGGAAAAAAGTGAAAAGATCCACGTCCGATGTGTTCTGCAGAGGGATGGAGATGAATGAGTATGATCGACGAAGTTCGGAGGCCGGGAGCGGACATTCTTGCTGCAGACGAGGCGTGTTAATTTGGAAGGTACGCAGAGTATAGGTATTAGGGAGGCGCAAAAATGGTTCGGCTTCAAGCATTCTTGCGATGGGACTAAGGGCGCAGATGGCGTCAAGCGCGGGTGCAGGCACCTGTCAAGCAGAACCAACGGGGCGAATCATACCACTCGTCTAGGCCGGGGGAGTGGAGGACGTGTACAAGCCGCGGATGGATAATTGGGAGGTGGAGGATACCTGTATTGGTAGCTCAATTGCTTGACATTGACTGCAATGAATATGGAATACACACATGTTCTAAGAAGAACTCGGGTCCTGACAAGGTTAAATCCAGCGCTGGAATGACGATGTTATGTTCAAAACCATCCCTAACCCGCGGAGTTCGTCCCAGCGCGTTCGAATCGCTGGGCTGGGGTATACCTCCTGGCCCATATTTTGGATGGAAAGCGTGAAGGAAGTGAGTCTTTTGGAAGGGTCATCCAGGAACCGCGCATCCAGCATGGCTGTTATTGCGGCAAACATCAACGACGGATCCTGGTCGTTCAGATGGTGACACGATAGGGAAAATGTCTGGAGCTGCGGAAGGATAGCGGAATCGCCGTGGAGTCGATCGCAGACGGCTGTTACAGCATATGCTTCATTTAGCACAAGGTGAAGCTGCAAGAGCGAGGGGACAGTAGCGAGGAGCTCGATTAAACGGTCTGTGGTAGGTCTGTTGCCATTGATGCAGACAGTCAAGTCTTTTAGCTCGCACTGCGATCGTGACATAAAATTGGTAACGAGTGGAAACTCTGTTTCGATTCTTTCGAAGAGATCGATTAACAGTTCCAGCTTCGTGAGGCCAGGGAGTGAAATGTACGGCAGAACGTTTACACCGTACCAGCTGCCCAGAGTCAGATGTCGGAGGCACGGATGGGGCGTAACCGACGGCTCAAGCCAGCTTGGGTAATCTGCATTGAGCACACAGTGACCAAGATTGGGTCCATTCTTTAAGACTTGGAGACACTGTGCGACATTGAATGAATCACATTCAAAACTCGACAACTGTTCCCAAGGAAGCGCGACGTCGCTTGGCCAAAGTCCACCCCTCATTCGGACATGGCGCAATCTCGGCGCATATTCGAAGGCTGAGATCGACGGTAGTGACGGGCCATCGTCCCCCCCGAGCTCCCCCCAGCTAGCGACTACGAGCTTCTGGAGTAGTGGCAGAGAATCGGGAGCGCTGAGGAGTTGATACTGAGCGAATGGGAGGTCGAGCGAGATCTCGTGGCACCTCCCCATGTGCCGGTTGAGGAAATGAATGAGAAGCTCGTCTGGGCGTTCGCAGCTGACGGTCAGGGACAATGGACAGTTCTGAGCCCGAGCAAGCCAGCTCTCGAAGAGATGAATGTATTTGGCGTCCAGATGTCCAGATACCAAGCGGACAACACTCCAAATCCTGGGAGAGTTGAGAGCAATTGCCCGCCATTCCTGGCAAACGCGGGTGAGGACGATGGGTGCGTGATCAGGGTGCGGCAAGGGAAGTTCATTGGCAAGGAGGCAATGAATGAAGATTTCATATGTTATGTCGAAGGGCAATCCAAGTATCGGAGACGAGGATTTGGCCGTGGGGCGTACATTTAGCATCTGCGATGTGCGGTGGAGTACGAAGGCAAGTTTGTCATAGACAATGATCGCCGCTGCAGCCGGGCCTTTGAAGACAGAATGAATGAAGGCTAACAATTGGTTCCGCGGGGGTTTTTTTATAGAAAACCACTACGAGTCGCAGTAAATAGGGATCGAAGGTTCATACTACTATAGTAAATAAACTAAGGTGACAATATCGGAATACTATTGTTCCCTTCGGGTCTGGAACTCTATAGCATAGCACTTGTGAACGATTATCTTCCAAGTGCGTGGTCCGCTATAGAGGTTGGTCGACGAGCCTAGCTGGAACGACTTTTTCTCATTTTTTTCCGCAAGCCTTTGCCCCCGGTATCCTCCGGCATTTATTACTACATGTCTGATGCATGTACATGCAAAAGAACCAAGTGATTCTGTCAGGAGAACACATAGATAGCTCGTTGCCGGGCATGGTGATCAGAGGGTTTATAATATGAAATAGTATGTACTTTCTCCTTGTACGCTGATCTCGAAGCCCCATAAAAATTCAGGCATGTTTTTAAACAATGAAAAATTGTTTCTGTCTCCTCAGAATATGTTCCCGGAATGATGTGCCCATATCCTGGGCAGGGAGGTGCAAAATGCGTGACATGTCAAGCTCCTGTCAAGGCTGTGACATGGAGTGACAATGTGGCTCTCTCGCCCAGGTCATGCAAATTGTTCCAGAAACAGATTCTGAAGAGAGGGAAACCTTTTTCTATCGTTTGCGAATATGCTTGAATTTTTCCGGAGCCTCGGACTGAGCAGACATGGAGATTTTCGGTAATATTCTGTATTACCCTCTCATCGACGCGCCTGGCAACGAGCTAACCATACTTTCCCTTCACGAAATCACTTAGTTCTTTTGCACGTATATACATTAGATATACGATAATAAAACCCGGAGAATACCGGGGGGAAAGGTTTGCGGTAAAAAATGAGGAAAAGTTGTTCCAGCTAGACAGGGCAGTTCCAGACCCAAAGGGAACAATAGTAACTTGAATCGGCAAAAAGCAAGTAGAAAAGTGAATAGGATCCACGTGGCAGCGGAGGTGGCTGCAGTAGTCGAGGAGGGCGGAACAGACGCAAAGACGCTTCCGCTTCAAGCGCTCCTGCAAGGTCGATGAAGGGACTGTCGACGAAGGAAGAGCGGGGGTGTTGAGCGCGGGTGCAGGCGCTGCTTCGCGCCAACGATCCCGAAGTGACCGCTCGACGACGAGGTGAGGACCGAGGACGTGTAGTATGAGCTACGGATGGATAGTTGATAGTAGAGGACGGCGTGCAAGGGCGAAGTGAACACTTTGTCTCAGGCACAACAAATGAAGGAGCTACATTTGTCGTTGGGATAGGGATGGGGATGGGGATTGAGGGCGCCGAGCATCCAAGGGTCGCGTAAGGAATACGAGTCGGTGTTTCGGCGGATTGTGTGTGAGTGCCATGTCGACGGGTTGTACCGATTCACACGAGGCAAGAAAGCGATGAAAGGCGCGGCCACGGATTTACGATCCCACCGTGCGCAGCGGCGCGGACCTCGCATGCGAGGTAGTCGATCCCTCCTCGTTGTACTCGCTGCCAGATGTTCGTCGGTGTCTGCCCCCGCGGGTTGCTATATCATACGACGTCCCCCCAAAAGAGAGCACCGTCGGTGCACGTCGAAGATGGCGCCGAGAGTGCGGGCGATGAACTCAAATAATCGAGGACGCCCCAAACGGCGCGATATCATCCACCCTCACAGCTCGATCGTCTCCTTCGCCTTGAACTTCCGCCCCGCCCGATCCGCCGAGCGGAAGCAGAACTGGTTCCCGTGCAGCTCGAACCGCAGATGCGGCGCATCAAGCACCGTCTGCAGGTTGTCGCCGGGCTCCAGAATCGGAAGCGGCGCACTCGCGTCATGCGAAGCAGGGAGAGTCGAGTAGAGGGGGACCGCGAACGTGAATATCGAGTTCTGCTTTGGGAGGACTGTCTCAGCGTTAGGGATACAAAGTCGCGCAATGAAGAGACGAAGGTACCTTTGAGCTTGTTCTCCTTCGTGACGACCTTGAACGTGCGCTCCGTCTCGTGGATTACGATCCCAGATATGCCATGAATTGTGGTGTTTTTAGTCTGGTGAACTAGGAGGATGGTTAAGAAAAAAGACCGAGTGTAAGTGAAGGATGGTACCAGTGACGATCGACCCGTGAAAGTCAGCCTTGAGCAGTTTGGGATGCATACTAGCGACTGAAGAAGGCGCCCGTGGTGGGCCAGAGGATGGCCTCGGTAGATTAAGCATCTCGGACATGTACCCCATCCAAAGATGATGCAGGGGCAAGAATAGAGAGAACCTGCACGGCCGAAAAATCGTTCATAAGATACTAAAGAAAAGAACTCCACCCACTTGGCCTGGCTCTTGTCAAATCCCCACAGCCCCAACTGGCGCGCAGTCCCCTGCCGCCGCCCAAGAACACCGAGCTTCTTGCGCTCCTTTTCAGTCTTTGCCTTCGCCTTCTTCTCCGCCCGCTCCGTCCGTGCGCGGCTCTCCTTCGTGTTTTCCAGCATCAGCGTTCGACCATGAACGCGACTGGCGTAGATTTCGCCAGGATTCGACGATTGCGTGACCACAGACTTGACATAGGTGGGCGTGAATGGGTCGGCAGCAGTCAGTTTCACTTTAAACGGCTGCGCTTTGGCCGCAGGCAGCTTTCGGTAGAGATCCAGAGTGGGCTCCATGAGAGCAGAGCGAAAGACGCAGCCAAACTGGCAAAAGTTTAAGGTGAAGCAAAGGTGTTGACGTTTGGCGCACGTGCCCGGTGGTCGCAGCCCCTATAGTAGGTCAATGACTTCGCCACACCTCCCCCGCCTGCCTCTCAATCTCCCAGAGTCAGAGGTCCTCTATCGCCTCACCGTGGAGAACCCGCCATCCCCTCAGAGAGTACCCGTCGTCCGCCCCCCAGATGACGTTCCGGACGTCAAGACGCGGGCCTTTATGTGGGTCATGCCACCCGCTCAGCACCCAAGGTACCTGCCCTCTGCAAGATCCCACATCCTGCTCCGCCAAGAGTATTACAACATCCTCGTGGCGCTACTGTGGTACTTGGACCGCAAGAGGGAAGCGGCCCCGACCCATTTAAAGCGAACTTTCCCCGATCCCCCAGCGTAAGCCGTGTGGGTTCCTCCCAAATCCTCTTTCTTGACATCTCCCCTCAGTGTTGATGACCGCATGGACGTGGACGGTTGCCCCGTAGATCAGATCGATGTCCCGCCGCGCCAGATCAACGTCCCGCCGCACCAGAAACATTCCCCGGGCCCCGACGAACTGTGCATTCCGGAACACATGCCCGACATATCAGAGGCCACCATCTTCCCCAACCCTTTCCTGGACCCTCGCCAGGGCAATCTTTACAGACAGTTCGGTGCGTTCATCATCACTGGGCTCCCTGGAATAGGTCCGCTGTCCACTCTGTATTGTTGAATTCTGCTCATAGAGTGTATGACAGGCAAGACAGTCCTTCTCGCCGTCATCTTCTGGCTCCGCGTAGCGGCCAACCTTCCGACAGCATACATGGCGAACCCAAACATCGTTCTGGTGTATACTGGCGCCGATTTCTTCGTCCTTCGCAGCCCTGACCTGATACCGGTCGCTCTGGGACAGAACGCCTGGTTTCTCGTCGACTCCAACGTCGCTAACCTGAGCCCCCCTCAGGTGGTGATCAACAGCGGCCGCTTTATCGTTCAGGCGGCGTCCCCGAGAGACAAGCACACTGAGTGGGCCGGGAAGTATCATGGCTCGGGTATCCGTCCGTTTTGCTTGATGCAGCCCTGGACATTGAACGAGCTGTTCACTGGGTATGTTTCACTCAGATAAGAATGCCCGGCTGTGCTGACACGCGCTAGATCTTCCCTGCAAATGGAGCAGCGCACAGGTGCAGACATGCACGCTTTTTTCCACAAGTTCGGGGGCTCAGCCCGGTATGTCTACGACGAGTCCCACCAGCTCCCCGTATTTGACTACGGAGTCAAGCAAGCGGCGACCACACTTGTGAACGACACGGAGTTCATCGTGCGAGTTATCCGGCTCTGGGCCCCTAACCGCTCGATCGACTACAAGGTCGGCGACATACTCATCACTCCGTTGCCCTTGGACGACAGAGACCGGACTAAATTCCGCATGGCCTCTCCCACCAGTTACCTGCAGGATCTGCTCATCCTTCAACTCGACAGGAACCTCCAGACGGCCCGTCGTCTCCTGTATGTCATCAATGTCGGCTCGGGAACTCCTGGCTGCAAAGCGACAGCCGCGGATCTGCTCGATAAGCACCATCACTGGTTTATCGGGGAGGGTGGCAGGTGGCGTCTTCGCAAGTTCAAAAAATCGCCCCATGCCCGCGGGGGAGCGGCAGCTAACCTATGGCGGGTCCAGGAGGAGGACTGTGGCAAAGTTCTGCTGGCCGATGGCAAGATGTCCATAGAAACGCCGTCCAAAGCCAAGCAGCGGCAGCCCAAAGCATTGGCCGTCATCCGTACTCCCACCTCCGAACTGAAACGACTCCACAAACACCAGTTCTACCGGCCGCGCGAGTCCAACTTTCCAACGTTCGACTCTTTCTACATCGACCGAAGCCATCACGCGTTCGTATTCCAGGCGTCGGAGGCAGACAAAACACATACTGTAAACGACCTGGGCCGCGTCTGGATGGAGGACCACGGCATCAACAAATTCACTTACATTTATGTCAGCGGGCCCAAAATGGACAAGTGCCCCACCATATCGCTGCCCGTGGAACACGAAAGCCAGTTTGTCGACATTTACCATCTCGTGCTTGATTATCCTGAAGTACGGGATTTGTTGGAGGTTAAAGTTGCCAACCGCCGGCGGCGCTCCTGATTTGTTCCTTTCATATATGTATTTTTTTCGTCTGTTGAATGCACACCAGACTTTCAGCCAATAGTGACACTGAAATTGGGGATTAGGCTAAAATATCTCGAACGTGGGGGGCAAAGTGAAGTGCCGCCACTGCCGCCCTCGGACACTGTCCTGCAGCGTGTGGACTTTAGTTGGGACACACCTGCGGGCAAAAATTGCGAGCATCTGAAACAGTGCACGGCGAGTGAGTAAATGCATTGATTAAAAAAATGCATACCTGGTCGCCCTGTAAAAAGAAAAGTCGATATGGAAAAATCAGCAGTAGTAACGAATGAGGGGGAGCTGGACTGCGGCTATATTGGGCTATATTTGGAGCGAGAAGCGAAGCCTTACAATTAGATCGAACGAGTCGTACCAGTCTGCCTTCAAAATCCATAGACATCCATAGACCACCATAGTTCTCATGTCGTCTATCATAGTGGCCAAAGCCGTAGCACTCAAAGTACTCATAGTTGCTTATAGTTGACCATAGATCGCTAAAGTAATCGACAAAAAAAAAAATATTGCAGTAAGGCTATGGATACAACTATACGAAAAATTGAACCGCACCACAACGACGAGAACACACACACCGAAGCGAGCTATAGGACGACATGGGTGCTCTTCGGGGTGGTCCTATGGGGAAGATTGTGGATTGCGAGGGACCACTGCATCCGCCAGCTCGCCGCGGTCTTCGAGGTCGACGTAAGGCTTCACGGGTTTCTTGCAGAGGCTGTGAGCTTGACCAAAAGTATCAGCAATATAGCGCTGTGGCCTTCTCTTGCGCCCACGAGATGGCAGGTACACCCCCGGCTTCAGCGTTCTGAGAGGATATCAAGGAAGAAGCTTGGGGCAGTGGCCGAGGCACAAAAATTTGGCGAGCGTAGCTTGGTTTTACGGATGGGCTTGACTACCAGAGGTCTTGTTGACTTGGATGAGACCGGACCGGCGAAGGCTTCAACTTGGGGTGTTTTGAACGGCGGTTTCACTTGGTTCCGAAATGGCGCCGTGGTTTCCGGCGCGACGTAGTGTGCAATTGCGCGTGCCGACTTCGTAGAGTGATGTCTGCGTGCCTTGAAACTTGAACTGTCCTCACGGACGAATAATGCTCGCGCCGCTGCCTGGCGAGCGAAGCGCGGGCGACGCCGATCCCGACCCGCCACCGCCCACGCTGCTGTCCGCGACGGGCGCGTGATGGGGCCGGCCTTGAGCGAGGCACGGCGGCCGGGCGCGAGCTGCGGCTGTTTCGGCGGAGGGCCGAAGGGCGAGGCGAGCGGGAGGGACGCATGCCGCGGTGGAACGGAGTTGACCGAGTTCATACTGGCGGAGCTCGGCGGGAAGCCGCGCGAGGTGGGGGGGCTGCTGTGGCTGTTGCTGCTGTTGCAGTTGGATGCATGACGGGCTATTTCCACTAGAGAAATGAGCAGGGTGAAAAACATGGAGGGGAGGAGAAGACATACGGAGAAGAGGATGGGGTAGATATTGCACACGAGGAAGTATCCCGAGAGCCCGAACCCGGCGCTGACGCAGACGAAGCGAACGATGGCGCGCCGGATTACGCAGAGTTAGCCCAGCTCAAGGAAGGAAGGATGGGAGAGGCAGACGCACGGAAACGGGAATCCAGACGAACATGCCATATTCCCGGATCGCCGCCGCCTCCACGAGTGCCGAGGCCGTATAGATGTTGTTGTTGTTGCTGTTGCTGCTGCTGTTGGGGCACTATGTGACGCGCAGCAGCGAGCTGAACGGGCGGAGACAGGGGCGGTGCGATGGCGGGCACCGGCACAGGCGTAGGCTTGTTGCGCCGTTTGTCGTCGGCAGCGCCGCAGCGCGCGGGTTCAACCCAGAGGCGGCGGGGCGTAGGCGACGTGACCGCAGCGCGCTTATTCTTGGTCGCAGTAGCACGTTGCTGTTGCTACAGTAGCTGCGCCTTCTCTGCCTTCTCCTTCGCCTCGCGCTCCTTGCGCTCCCGGGCAGCCTCTTTTTCCGCTCGCGGTTCTTCGAGTCCTTCTCCTTTTCCTCCTCGCGCGGAGCCGCAAGCTGTGACGTTGGTCGCCTTCGCCTCCTGCTCTTCGCGATTTCATAGTGGTGGAGGCGTGGGTCAGCTATCCATGAGATTGACGATGAGAGCACAAGGCTGAGAAAGCCCAAGACGCCAAACAGACGCAAATATGAAACCGTTAAACACCCAATTTGGAATTTTCTACTCGTCCATTCGGGGTGGACGAATTGTGCCCCACCTATCCCGCGAGTGTAAAAACTATATATTGGGTGACTTCCCGTAAGATAGATTTATCCCACAGGGCGATCGGAGGGGTGCCAAATGATGGCAACTGACGGTTAAATCGAGTATTCCTATTCTACTATTCTCCCGTAAGAGCGCTCATAATATTTTGAATGAGTATCTGGTCCACCAAACCAACACATAAATGAGGTGTCCCAGCCTCCTAAATGAGGTGTCCCAACCCCCCATTCCGCATATCTCATACAGTCCTTAACCGGGAAGCGAAACGCTCAAGCGATCCGGGGATTTTCTCCGTGATGAAAAGCGATAGTCACCCAAACTTTTTTTCACTCAATGTATATACTAAATGGCTACCTGGATATCAAAGAGTTGGAGCGAATCCCTTCAGTATTGGTGGAGAACGGGCCCAAATTGATACCATCAAATTGTGCCATAAACCACGAAGCGAAACACTACAGTAAGATCGGCGCGATGGAGGGTCTTTGAAGTCCTGCGGTGGCCATATTCTAATTCTACGACCCTGAAAACCCCCAATACATGCCATAACTGTGTAATTCCTGCACAGCAGCGAGGGACAGTGGCTGCTCAATTGCAATATTGGTGACAAAACTGAGCCAAACAGTGATTCAAAAAGATTCCTTTTTCTTGAGCTCTTGAACCACTACCTGCGCAATTCCTTTTGTGAATATGAGTTTTGGATACTCTAGAATGCGCTCAAAAAAATCGGGCCCTGGGGGATGCTCACATGATGCAAAACACGTGGTGTTTCGCTTCACGGTTTGTTTCGCTTCCCGGTTAAGAACTGTAACTTGTAGAACTTTGGCCACTGACAGCTCACACCACTGCCTTCTTCACCTCAGCCTGAGGCTCATGCAAAGAAAATGAGCCCGTGTGCCTAGTGCATCTTGAAGAGGTCAAGACAGGTCTGAGCCTTTCATCGATCATCCGGCCCGCAAGGGAGCGCAAGGAACTTGAAGTGGAGAAGGCAACGGAGTCGGATGGTTGATGAGTCAGTGATGACGAGTGCCACATTTAAGCGGCAGGGCGGCGCAAGGGCGGATGAAGTGGCCGAAAGTGTTATTCAACCATCGTTATACTTTCATTTTCATTTTTTTGTCTCGTCATTTTCACAACCCCGGTTGAAATGAAACTCATTTGGAACTAGCAGTAGTGTAGTGGTTAACTTGCACTGCAGTTTGTGCAAGTGAAGTCTCCAATGGGGGATCCCTGTTCGACTCGGAGCTGGGTCATTTGTTTTTCTCTCATTATCTTCCAACATAACTAAACCTGAGGGTGAAGTGATTTTCTTTTGGAGTGTAAGAAAGATCCAGACGTGTACTGGTTAACATTCCCACTTACAGTGGGGACCAATACTAAGTGACAGTGGGAGATCTCTGTTCGACTCAGGGCTAGGTCATTTTTCGTTTTTTGTTTCACTCCTGGTTGAATAAATTTATTTTAAATTGGAAGTAGAGAAAGACCCAGTGGTGTAATGGTTAGCATTTCTACTCACATTACATATTAAGTGCCGCATCGAATTTGGTGGGAGATCTCTGTTCAAGTCAGGGCTGGGTTCACTTTCTTTTCTTTCTGCCTGCTCTGACACGGATTGTACTAATTAAATCTGATTTGGTTGACGGATGAATAGATCCAGTGGATAAGTATCAGGATAACCACCTACTCATGTTCCGTTTGCCGAATCATGTTCGGTGGGAGATCCCTGTTCAATTCGGGGCTGGGTCATTCATTTTTCTGTCTTCTCTTTCTCAAGACAATTGTGGTTGAATTCTATTTTCTTTTGTTACAAGAAGACTCAGTGGTGTAGTGGCAAACATGCCTGCTCAGATTACATGCTATTCAAATTCAGTGGGAGATCCCTGTTTGACTCAGGGCTGGGTTATTTGTTTTTCTTTCTGCTCGTCATTTTTGACAACCCAAGTGGTTGAAGTGCAATTGATCCAGAAACAGAGCAAGAACCAGTGATGTAATGGTTAACATACCCAGTCGCAGTTCACACAGAAATAAGTAGGAGATCCCCGTTCAACTTGGGGCTGGGTCACTTTTTATTTTCTGACCCTCTCTTCTCAATCTAATTGTTATAGTTTCTCAAGTTGTACCAGTCTGGAAACAGCGAAGCACAACATTTGCCGCATTTTTTTTTCGGAATTTGTTTACCTTGGTTACAAGTCTAAGGTTCCCGTTGGATTCAGGGTCCTTCCATTCCTGGCTTCTTCCATTGTTTTTTCTTGCATTTTTTTTCGCTCAGTTACTTCTCGTGGTTGATTTTGCCTTCTCACAGAGCAATGGAACCGTACATACTCTCCGCATTTTTCAAAGGGACTCACACTAGGTTCATGGTTTTCTTTTCACATTCCCACTAAGTATTTTATCATTATGGAAAGTCACCCACTACATACACCACATGTTCATTTACAAGCCAATATTTGTATAAAATTATTCTTGCCTTTGAATGGCTGCTAGCTTCATATCAATCCAATTGATGTCTTTCACCTGCGAAGATTTTCGAAACAGCGGTTTTGCTGCCTTCAATAACTGAACCGACTTCGCAAGATCCCCATTGCGCTCCGAGATATTCGCAATTTGGACCATGCAAGTAGCTCTCCACTGGTGGACATCCATCAATGTGAATTCCCCTAGTGCTACCTCGAACAGACTCCGCGCTGTTTCATCGTCCCCATGGGCAACGAAAATCTGACCCAGGCAATTCAAAGCCTTCATGGTAGCAAGTTTCTCCTTTGCCTTCAACGACAATCCAATGAGTACTGCCGTCCATCGAAGTGTGGTTTGAACATTGTTCATCCCAGTAGCCAAATCTGCAAGTCTTTCCAGACAAAGAAGTGCTAATTCGGGTTTGTCGTTATCCTGGGATGATTTAAGACATGCTGCAAAAATCTCATTTGCATTCATGTGGTTTCCATCCCGAAGAGAGAGGTCTGCAGTTATTACTTCCAGGAAGAGGGATATTTCCGTGTGGTGAAATCCATGCAAGGACTTGCTCCCATGCTGGCAAGTGTCTAGCTTCTGCTGAATGGCTTGGGATTCTACACCAGTTGTTGTATAGATGGACACAATATTTAAGTTTGCCAAGAGTTCCAGGTATGTTGTTGGTCTTTGGGTTGCTGAGACATCAAGGAGTTGGAGAGACTCCGAATACTCTGTTTTCAAAAAATGTATCTCTGCCTGTGAAGTTCGGATATTCGTCTGAAATGCGCTCCATTCCAGATCACTGCAGGAAGCCACCAGGTCGGCAGCATGCTGGAGGAGAAATTGAGAATGCTGATAGTTTGCCAGGATTGCCTGGCATCGTGCCTGTACCCAGAGAGCTTGTGTTTGTCCGTAGACATCACCAAAAGTAGTGAAATACTCTTGTGCCTTGCGTGCATTTTTTTCTGCACCCAAAGGATTCCCGGTGTCCATCATGATCTTCGATATCGAAAATAATGCCCGCGCCGCAGTTATATTTAAGACTCCGGTATTTTCGGATAAAGCAAGTGCCCTGTAATGACACTCAAGAGCCCTGGACACATTTGCTTTTCCCCATTGAAAATAGAGTCCAAGCGCATAGCTCCACTTGGCTAATCAAAAGATCAACATCGAGGCATACCAACGGATGGCATGTGCATCATACCTTGTTCCAGTAGATCCTTGGATTGAAAATATTCATTTCCCAATCTCATTTGCGCCTCGGCATCATCGACAGCAAAAGCAGAAGCGCTTCCAAACAGCTGACACAGATAATCCCCGAAAATGGATTTGTCTTGCCAATGGGGCATCTTGTCAGAGAGTCGGAGGAGAAGGGGTGTATATGTTCCTTTTTGTGCTCTTCGATAAAACAGGTTCAGCCTCAGAATACTGCTGGCATTCTGGACAGCTTCGGGACCATCTGTGCTGAGGCCATCCAGGAAAACACTGTGTAAATTTCCAAGGTTTCGGGAAATATGAGGTGCTATGCCGGTCACATTTACATCCTTGAACTGATTCCACAGATCAAGGAGTTCATTAAAGTAATGGTGTAATTGCCGCTTCAATCCACTTGTTGGAGGATGAATCCTCAGAGTATACTCTCGGATTGGAACCAGAACTTTTATTTGTCGGTTTGCGTCAACAAATGCCAGTGATGTGCGAAGTAGAGTGCTTTTCGCCTCCAAGATGTTTGAGATTTGGAACCCAGCTTGAATTAGATCTGAATCTGTAAGACCATCAGGAAGCATAGACAAAATGCTGAGCAGCTCCTGAGCTCCTGAGGTCATGCGAGAACTTGTGAAAGACAGCATGATTGAGATATCGAGGCTGGATGACTTGTCGTATCCATCTGAGAGCATTCTGGTATTTTCATGCTTCCATCTCGAGAGTGCGGTGGCACATCCTTCATGGGAGGCCAGACTGGCAATTAGACTAACCGCAAGGGGTAGATTTCCTGTGAGTTCGAGGAGCTGTTCAACAATCTCTTCTTGATGGCTGTCATCGGCAACGTCGACGAACACTCGGAAAGCAGCAGCAGAGGAAATGGGGCTGAGAGGAGGTAGGAAAGGGCGCGTCCATCGGACTTTTCCTGGGCGTTCAGCCCCTCTCATTGTGGCCTAATTAAAACATGAATAAAAAACTCCCGAGTTGAACATATAATTTACCATGAGGCCCAAATTGGGAATATCAGTGAGCAAAGATAGAAATTCTTCCACCTCAGGTCGAGATGAAAGTGATTCCCAGGGTGTTTCCAGGTTATCCAGGACTAGAAGAGAGGGAGCAGCGTGCATGAAGTGCGACACCACTTTTTTAGACAATTTTGGTCCCTTCTCGACACCGACGTAATCTGCAACAGCCGATACCAACTCCGCACAGGTGGGGGTCGAGTGACAGGGAACAAAATATCGGCAGGTATATTTCGATTCCACTTGGCTGTCATGTAGAGCAGCTACAGCGAGGCAGGTCTTTCCCATGCCCCCTGTACCCAAGATGGCAATTCGGGCGGAATCCTGAAGCAGAATCCTGACCACATCTCGGAGCACGGAATCTCGTCCATGGAAGATATGTGGATATGGTGGAAGCATAGTGAAGGACTCGGAACTACACGAGAGATTAGTTGGACTTGAAGGAAGGATAAAACAATTCAACAAACCTAGAAAGCGAACTTGATAATGTCCCAGTCACCTGGTCCGAGTCAGCATCAGCAGAGAACATCTGAAAGCACAAATTAAAATTTACAGATGAGCCATACGAAGTGAGATCTGGGTGAGATTGCAGAAGTGCAACCAGCTCATCATGTTGCTCCTTGGCATCCTTGCTCATTTGAACCATTTGCGAGAGCGTTGAACTGGCAGCTCGAACCTAAAGCAATTGAATCCCGACACTTCCGAGAGGTGAGTGAAATATAACATACCTTAAACAACTCAGCAGCATGGTTCAGTTCCTGTTTGCATATTTCCAAGCCTCCCTTGCAATCGGGTTGCGCGAAGAGCTGCTTAAACCTTCCCATCCTTTGCTGCCCTCTCAAAATTGTGAACATCTTTTGAAGAGTTCTGATGTAGGATGTTAGTCTAAACTCGACAAGTGAATAGATGTGGTTTTGTATACTCGGTAAATTTTCCAATGTCGTACAGGAGTGCAGTTGGAAGCACCCCTTGAGGCTCAGACATGGTGTAGAACCTCAAAATGATGCAGAGAATTTCGTGAATCCGCCCCAGCATTGTCGTATATTCATCCTTGTTTGAACGAACGGACTGCATCATGTCAATAATGCTCAAGCGGTCAACTTCGAATGCACACCTCGACACATTTCACAATCGACAGACTCAATACGGCGGCGGAACCTAAAATGGTACCGGGTTGATGCGTGTAATTTCCTGAGCACTGGTCGCAGCAAGAGTAGTGTATTGACAGAGACTTTTGAGATTTTGTAAAGACATTAGTCACCTACCGTTGTCGCTCCTCCGCGGTTTATATACTTTAATAAGTCGTTACTCATTGAACCTAATAGGGGAGCTCATTGGGGACTCAAATAAGAAATATGCCGAGCTCGGATTTCCGCGATCGATTATGTCATACTATCGTGCCCTATGGGTCTGAATCCTCCCTGTCTGACTGGATTTTATTTTTCATGTTTGTTCTAGAGCATCAATCGCCTCGGTTTTTTTTTTTGGGATGAGTACCGGCGCATATTCTCGTTGTATCCGAAAAATATTGAAGTGATTGAGGGACAAGAGCGGGTGCAGGAGACGGCGCGAAGTAAAGAAGTGGGATGAAACCATCATTCCGACAAATTTCAAGATCAAATTTCTTCGGTGAAAGTTCGTCCACTTCCCGGAGCCCAATCCCTTTGTAGATTTACGGAGAGGAGGAAAGGATGTGTCGGTACCCATTCCGAAAAACACCGAAGGGATTGTGTCATTTTTTAAAAAGATAAAATTGAAATCCAGGACCATAGGGTGGATTCAGACCCATGGGCACGATAGTACTTTAATAAGTCATTACTCATTTCGATTTGCGATACATGATAGACTACGTATACGTATATACCAAATTTGCGCGCCCGCGCTAAATATAGTTCGAATAAATATATCCTCGACCATCGTCACTGAAAAGAGATGTAAATAGAAAGCCAGATTCATTTCACTGAGCATATCCTGGGAAAAACCTCGTTGCCCGTGGAGGATTCCACGGTTAAATCTGCATCAGGGCTCTGAAAGGCTGCCGCGAGTCGGCGTAACGGACCGTAGTTTACCGATTTGAAGACGGTTTATTATTGGTAGAAGAACCGGTTTCAGTCGGGGTTCGAGGGGCTGGCTTGGCTGTAACACCTTCATACCCGCCACCGTACAAAGAGCGCTAGCCCGGGACGCCAGTCGGTCGGTCATCCAGTCGGTTGGTCATCCAGTCGGTTGGTCATCCGATATATATAGACCTACGCGGCTCTGATCTCTGCATGAAACGCGCGTCGAAAGAAACGTCCACAGACCTGCCATTCGAGATCTGGAGAATTGAACTGCCCCGACATAAAAAACGAAACAATTTGACGTGAATACAGGCTCGCGCAACTCGGACACGCAAGATAAACGCCGCAAGGATCAGAGATGTGAACCGTCTCCGAGTCGTGTACCTATGTAACTCCAACTCACGGGTCGCCCAAAGATCCAATTACCTGGGTTGGTAAGTAGCTCCACAATTATTCCATTCGGCTGGAATTGGAGCTGGAACTAGAATTCTGTTAGAGTGTACCTGGCCTGTCACACTGAATCAAGGTGAACGAAGGGGATGCACATTTGGCGTACGTTAGCAGAGCGGCCAGGCGTGCTTCTCCGAAAAAGCTAGGCCCGTCCGTCCACAGCGGCGTCGTAGAAGAAAAAAGAAAGTTACAGTCGGAATAACCATGAAAGATCCGGGCCGGCTCGTCGGAATACAAATTGTCCTTGTTCGGATCATCGGATGTTCCCGAAGTTCGCTACATACCGATATTCGACATTTCCCGAGGATGTGGTGCATCTAAGGGAGATTTAAGCCAAGCTCACACCCTGTTCGACTTGGGTTAGGTCATTTTTTATTTTGTTCTCTCTTGCCATTTTGTTAACCCAAGCACTGGTTGAATTTATTCGCAAGTAACAACGGCCCAATGGTGTAATGGTTAACATGCTGACTCAGTACAAAATCTATTTCATAGGGCTGGGTCATTCAAGTTCATTTTTCCGTTTAAGAGAATTGCTGTTAAATTTAACATTTTTGGAGCCAAATAAGAACCAGCTTATTGGTTAACACGCCCACTTGCAATTCCGTGAAGTTGACTAGTGAATTTGGTGGGAGATCCCTGTTCAACTCAGGGCTGGATCACTTTTAATGTTTGTTTTCTCACACTCCTTCCAACTCAAATTGTGCCGGTCAAATAAAAATTATTTTACACAAGAGGGAGACCCAGTGGTGTAATGGTCACCTACTTTCAGTTCGTGACTCAATAGCGTCCAGTGGGAGATCCTTGTTCAACTTAGGGCTGGGTCATTTTTCCCTCATTGTTCTGTTCTGTGTTAATTAAATAAAATTTATTTGAACTAAGACCCAGTGGTGGAATGGTTAACATACCCACTTGCTGTGGAAGAACTGCGTGGTTGCTTGTGTGGGAGATCCCTGTTCGACTCAGGGTTGGATCAATTTTTTTCCCCACTTGTCATCATTTTTGCAACCCAAATTGTGTTCGAAGTTGATCAGAAACGGGACCCAGTGGTGCAGCTGTTACCGCACCCATCATCATCTGCATATAGTCATAGTGTTGTAATGAGGGAATGCCTGTTTAATTCAGGACTGGGTCATTTTTCATTTATATTTTGGCTTGCTCTGGCACAAATTCGGATTTCAACCACTTTGGTTGGTGGATAAGTAAGGTCCAGTAGTGTAATGGTCAACACACCTACTTGAAGTATAAGGTTCACTTCATGGGTTTAGTGGGTGACCCCTGTTCGATTCAGGGCTAGGCCATCCATTTTTTTCTCCGCTTGTCATTGTTTTTATAACCCGAATTGTGCTTGAAGTTGGCCAGAAACAAGACCCAGTGGTGCGGCTGTTACCGTGCCCATCATCTTTGCATTAGAATGTTGGAATCAAGAGCTTTATACAATATTAGCAGTGAACCCGTTGCAAACGCGCGGGAAATCTTTCGTTGTCTACAGTACTTAAATACTAGTACTAATTAAAGATACAAGTTTAGTCTTTCGGGTACAATAGCGGGCATCAACAAGGCAGCAGGGATGAAGGAAGGAATGAACGACGGGGACCTGGTAGCAAAGTGCGCCACAATGACGCAGTGTGCGCACGTGCAACTCATCTTCCAACATAGAACACTTTTGTAGTGAGTTCAACTCAGGGCTGGGTTCATTTTTTCTTGTCTCGTTATCTATCTTTCAACACAATTAATGCTGAGGGTAAGGTGAATTTTTTTTGGGCTGAAGAATTTGAAAGACCCGGTGGTGGAATGGTTAACATGCCCATTTATGTTACGCGAGCTCGATATTTGGTAGGAGATCCCTGTTCGAGTCAGGGCTGGGTCATTTATTTTTTAGTTCATATTTTCCACTCGAGTTGTGTTGGTTGAATTCAAGTTCATTTGAAAGGAAGAAAAAGAGCCAGTGGGGTAATGGTTAACATGTTTACTCAGCATGTTAGTAATATTGAAGGAAGTTTACTCAGAGATCCCTGTTCAACTCAGGGCTGGGTCATTTATTTTTTTCTCCGCTTGTTATCTCCTCCAGAACTAGATTTTGGGTATGGCCCAGTGGTGTAGTGGTGAACACACCTATATATTGTTGACATCTTGTAATCTGGTTTGTGGGACATTCCTGTTCGACTCAGGGCTGGGCTATCCACTTTTTTTCCGCTTGTCATTTTTTATAATCAAGTTGAAGTTTATTTCCTCCGGAACTAGACTCTAAACATGGCCCAGTGGTGTAGTGGTAAACACGCCCACTTATTGTATGGGTCTTTAGCAATTCGTTTGTGGGAGATTCTTGTTCGACTCAGGGATGGGTCATCTTTTTTTTTTTTTTTACGCTTGTCATTTTTTACGACCGAGTTGAAGACTTGAAATTTATTTCCTCCGGAACTAGGCTCTAAGCATGATCCAGTGGTGTAATGGTGAACATGCCCAGTTATTGTACTTCGTTGCAACCAGTTTGTGGGAGATCCCTGTTCAACTCAGGGCTGGGCCATTCATTCATTTTTTTCCGTTTGTCATTTTTTATAATCAAGTTGAACTTTATTTCCTCCGGAACTAGGCTCTAAGCATGGTCCAGTGGTGTAGTGGTAAACCCGCCCACTTATTGTGCATCATCACACCCAGATTTGTGGGAGATCCCTGTTCGACTCAGGGTTGGGTCGTTCGTTTTTTTCTCCGTTTGTCATTTTTTTCAACCAAATTGAAGTTCATTTCCTCCTGAACTAGACTCTAGGTGTGGCCCAGTGGTGTAATGGTAAACATGTCCACTCAATGTCGCAGATTTCGACATTGGGTTTGTGGGAGATCCCTGTTAGACTCGGGGCCGGGTCATTAATTTTTTCTGCTTGTCATTTCTGGAAGTTCATTTCCTCCGGAACTAGACATTAAGCATGGCCCAGTGGTGTATTGGTAAACATGCCTATTCATTGTGACTTTCTCACTCGATGTTTTGTGGGAGATCCCTGTTCGAGTCGGGGCTGGGTCACTTTTCTTTTTCTGTTGCGTCATATTATTTTGAAGTGATCTGATAAGATAATCCAATTGATTGATAAGCGCGAGCGGATAAGATTAAATTACGACTAGCGCCGCGCTCGGACGTAACGCGCCTGCCACTGGTGTTACTTTCCTTTCTTTCGCATTGTCAACTTGTGTCTTTGATTCTACGGGTGTGCGCTGCTTGTCGCATTAGGCCCTAGAAGCAAGCATAGGCTTGCCACTCGCGTATCCCTGCACCGACTGCAAGGTGTACAAACACGACTCAGGATCAAAGACTTGGAAGGATTGAAGGCGGCGCATTGAAGGCAAGGAGCTGAGACGAGTGGAGGGAACGCGCGCGCTTGAGAATCAAGGCAGCAGTAGAGAGGTGTGTGCATCTTATTTATATCGCGTAGGCGGTGCCACAGCTTTCACAGGAGTCGGACATACGCGCTCCCACATCCACGACCGCCAGGAGAGAAGAGACGATGGTGAAGAACAACAACCACAGCAAGCGGCGGAGTGAAGACAAGGTGGTGCACGGGCGGCTCAAGGTGGACGCGGACAGCACCGATGCAGAGCTTACTGCTGCCGCGCTGGCTGCGACGAGGGAGCTGATCGCGACGGCGAAGGAACTCTGCGCGGAGCTGGAGCTGGAGGAGCAGTCTACGCGGGACAAGGAATGGGTTCGCGAGGCGGCCGCAGCACTGGGTAGACTCTTACTATTTATTTATTTTAAATATTTTACTTATTATTTCGCAGTTGAAACTCCGACAGGCGGTGCTGACCAATACTTTTCAGCGTCGTCGTTGCAGCGTCCAGCAGGCTCAGTTAGCAATACGGTTACCGATATGCCGCCCCCGCCACCGCCGCCACCGAGCAGCGTGTCGATCGGCAAAAAGCCCATGGCATACCAGCAGGCCGCCGCCGTGCCCGCCGCACCTCGCAGCGCCCGCGCACAAGCAAAGGCGCCCCTCGCAGCAGCCTACCCCCCCGCCCCCCCCGCAGCAGCCGGCACAGCAGCAGACGCCCCAAAGGGAAAACAGAACAAGATATGGAGCACAAGCTCCAGCGAGGAGCGCGAGCGCATCCGCGACTTTTGGCTCGCGCTCGGCGAGGACGAGCGCAGGGACCTCGTCAAGGTCGAGAAGGACACTGTGCTCCGCAAGATGAAGGAGCAGCAGAAGCACTCGTGCTCGTGTGCGGTGTGTGGGAGGAAGAGGTGGGTGTTCCTTTTATTATCGCGATCTAGACTCTTTTCTTTATTCGTCTGTCCCATCGATGGATGGCTGGGGGACCCTTGTGTCTTTGGCGCCGATCACTGGGACGGCGGCCCGAGGCCACGACGGGGCAGCGTGGTCCGCCGACTCGTGTGCGACGACGCATTCGCGTCAATGTGCGTGTGATCCGCTCGGCGTATCGCTTGTACGGCGCTGCGTCTGCGTTGGCCCTGGCTGGAATGGCGTCGGCTATGGGCTGAAACAGCGCCGGCCATTGGCTGAAACAACACTGTCGTGCAAGTCGTCGGGGACTATCCACCAGATATCCCGACGGGGGACGTCTTTTCTGTTGTGTCCCTCCCATCAATGGCTGGCTGGGGTGTGTCTGGCGCGGATCGCTGGGACGACGGCGCATGGCCACGACGGGGCGGCGTGGTCCGCCGACTCGCGTGCGACGACACGAGTCCCTGTGATCCGTGCGGCGTATCGCTCTGATTGGCTGAAACGGCGTCGGCCATGGGCTGAGACGGCTGGAGCGGTGCCGTCGTGCAACTAGCCGATAGATATCCCGCCCCTCCCGTACCTGGGCGTAGTCGCACCGCGGGCGTACTCCGCCCTCCCTACCGCCATCCCGCCTTTCGATTGCCCTTTGTCTTCTATCTTCTGCTTCCCCCCTCCTCCCTTTACCAACCCCACACACAATACTAACCTCCCCCCAGGAACGCAATCGAGGAGGAGCTGCAGGTGCTCTATGACGCGTACTATGAGGACCTCGAACAGTACGCGCTGTACCAGCAGCAGTACCTGCTCGCCGTAAACTCGGGCGCGAACGCGAACGGGGGTGAGTGCTTTTCTCTTTCTTTCTTCTTTCTTTTCTTTTGGGTCTTTTTGGTTTTTGGGGTGTCTTGTCGTTGTCGCCGGCGCACACCATACCTCCCTCCGCCCTTCGTTCCCCAGTCATCTATCTACCCCTTTTCCCTTCTTTAGTCGTCGTATAAGCACAACTAACCCTCCTCCCCCCCAGACCCACACCACAAATCACCCGCCACCGGACGCCCCGCAGGGGGCAAGGCGCTCCCGCCCGGGCCCTTCCCGGGGAGCGTCGAGGTGGACCGCTACGGGAGCGTCGTCGGCGTCGCGAGCTTGGGACGGGGGGTCGGCGGGCTGGGGGGATTTGCGAGTGGTGGGGTGGGCGCGGGTGGGAATGGTGAGTGCTGTTTCTTCTTCTTCTCATTGTTATTGTTATTCGGAGGGTGGAATGATGAGCTGATTTTATTTATTTAACTTCTAGGCATCAACGGCAAGAAGCTCGTCTCTGGGGGAGGAGGGAAGAAGGGCGCGGCGCAGCGCCGAAGGAGGAGAAAGCGCCCGCCGTCGTCTGCCCTGGGGTCGGAGGGGGACGCGTATGAGGAGGAGGAGCTCGTGGATCCGGACGACGCGGATGACGCGGAGGAGGAGCCGGACCCTGATGCCGATCCCGAGGAAGACGATCCGGAGGGCGAGGGGAGCAGCGGGGAGGAGAGCGCTGCGGGGCCGGAGGAGAGGAGGTATACGGATGCGGAGATGCGGGCGAGGCAGGCGGAGGTGGAGCGGGAGGTGGAGAGGGAAAGGGGGGCAAGGCGGGGCGGGGTAGGTGGGAATGGCAATTTGGCGAGGAGGGGTGGGGGCGGGGAGGGGAGGAGGGAGGGGAGGGGGGCGCGGCGCGGTGGATATGAAGGGGAAGATTGCGGCGGCGGGGGCGGGGGTGGGAGGTGTGGGGGGGTGAGTGGTTTTCTTCTTTGGTTTTGGGGGGCTTTTTTTGGTCGAGGGGAGGGTGGCCCTTAAGGGGGGGGGGGAGGTCGCGATCTTTGGGGGTTGGCGCTCTTTGCAGGGTGTCTCTCCCTTTCCGCGCTCTTGGGAGCGTCTCTTCCTCCCGCTTTCGGCCGTGAGCGGGACCTTCCGTCACGCCTCCATTCATTCCTTCATTTTTTTTAACCCCGTCATCCAATCCAAATCTTAACTAACCTCCTCCTTGTCCTCGACGCAGGCCCGACGTCGATCCTGACCGTCGCGGACGACCTGCTCAAGAACGACGGGCAGAAGTTCCTCGAGATGATGGAGCAGCTGGCGGAGAGGAGGATGCAGCGCGAGGAGGAGGCGGCTGGGGGGGGTTAGTGGGGATGAGGTGCGTTTTTTTTGTTCTATTGTGTGCAAGTGTCATTTTTTGGACTCTTTTTTGGACACTTGGCTTTTGGACTCTTTTTTGGTGGGCGGGCTTGCGGGCTTTTTTTTTCCATTTCGCGACTTTTTTTCCCGCGCGGGAACGTGGCGGTGGCGGGTTTTGTGCCTTTTGTTGCCGCGCTCCATTTTCGTGGCTTTTTTTCCCCGTTCTTGTGGGGTTGGTGCTCGCGCGGCTTTTGTTATATATTCCTTTCATCGGCGTTTGTCCTTGCTGCCTTTCGACTTGTTCTTCCCTTGGAAGGCTGTTGCCATTGGGGTCGCACATTTTGTTTTGGTCTTTGTGGCCTTCTTTCCGCTCCTTATTCCACCCCGCTTGTGAAACCCGTTCTGACAATTTCTAGGACGACAACTCGGACGACGGCGACCTTGACGGGTCGGAGGATGACGGGGATGACGGCGAGAGCGAGGACGGGGACGAGGATGGGGAGAGCGATGACGGGGACGGGGACAGCGAGGGGGACGACGACGACGGGGAGAGCGACGGGGACGACGACGACCTGGACGGGCCGGAGGAGGTTTGTCTTTTTCTTCTCCTTTTCTTCTTTTCTACTTGGAATGACGGGGGCCGCCACACAGGTGATGACGGAGGAGCAAAAAATGGAGGAGGGCAAGCGCATGTTCTCGATCTTCGCGGCGCGGATGTTTGAGCAGCGCGTGCTGCAGGCGTATCGCGAGCGGGTGGCGCAGGAGCGCCAGCTGCAGCTGCTGCGCGAGCTCGAGGACGAGGACAAGCTTGAGAGGGAGAAGGAGGCGAAGAAGCAGACGCAGAACCAGAAGAAGAAGGATAAGAAGCGGTGCGTTTTTTATTATTATTAGGTGCAAGGCGTTTTTGGGGTGGTGCTGATGTGTTGTGTGTGCAGTCAACAAAAACAGGCGAAGGAGGAGAAGGAGGCGCAGAAGGCTGCGGAGAAGGCTGCGGAGGAGGCGGCTGTGAAGGCGAAGCATGCCGCGCAGGAGGAGGAGCAGCGGAAGCGGCGGGAGGAAGACCGCGTGAAGCGGGAGGCCGCGCGCAAGGCGCAGGAGGAGGAGAAGGCGCGCAAGGAGGAAGAGCGCCGGAAGCGGGTCGCGGAGGAGAAGGAGAAGGAGGCGGAGCGGGAGAGGAAGCGGCGCGAGAAGGAGGAGAAGACCAAGGCGGAGCGGCGCGACAAGGAGGAGCGCGAGCGCAAGGCGCGCGAGGAACGGGAGGCGAAGGCGGCCAAGGAAAAGGCGGCGCAGCTTGCGGCGGCGCGCGAGCGCGAGGATAAGGAGCGCGAGCGGAAAAAGGCTGCCCGGGAGCGCGAGGAGCGCGAGGCAAAGGAGAAAGCGGAGAAGGCGCAGTTGCTGCAGCAACAACAACGCGCGGCTGCGGCCAAGACTGCGCGCGCTGCGGTCACGTCGCCTACGCCCCCGCGAAACGTCAACTCCAATGCCGCCGCCTCTGGGTCGAGCCCGCGCGCTGCAGCGCTGCCGACGACAAATGGCGCCGGTCTGCCCAAGAAGATCCTGAACAAGCCAATGCCTGTGCCAGTGCCCGCCATCGCACCGCCCCTGTCCCCGCCCGTTCAGCTCGCTGCCGCGCGCCACATTGTGCCCCAACAGCAGCAGCAGCAACAACAGCAACAGCAACGTCCGGTCCTGCCTATTCACGCCCAGCACCCGATGGCGATGCCCCACTCGCAGCCGCAGACACCGATCACGCCTCAGATGCCGCACCTCCCACCCGCACCCATGTACATGCAGCAGCAGTCGCCTGGCCCGTCTGGCATGTCGTCGCCCCGCTCGGGCTTCGTGCCGCCCAGTCCGTACGGCTTCGGCCCTGGCCCGTCGTCCATCCAACTGCAACAGCAGCAACAGCAACAGCAACCTCCCACCCCGCGCGGCTTCCCGCCGACCTCTGCCAGCATGAACTCGGTCAACTTCGAGAGCGCGTCGTTCCACCGCGGCATGCCCACGTCTGCGTCCCTCCCGCTCGCTTCGCCCATCGGCCCGCCGCCGAAACAGCCGCAGCTCGCGCCCGGCCGCCGCGCTTCGCTCATGGGCGACCCCGGCCCGATCACGCGCCCGTCGCCCATCGCGCGGCCTGCGCCCGTCGTGGACAACAGCGCGGGCGGTAGCGGCTCTGGGTCGGCGTCGCCCGCGCGCCGCTCGCCCAGCCCCAAGGGCGTGCTGGGGTCCGCGGCACTGCTCGCAGACGATGACGAGGTCGTGCCCGCGCGGCGGCCCGGCGGGGGCGCCAGCTGGGGCGGAGCGCAGGCGCCTGCGGCCATCGGGGGCGGGCGCGGGGCGCCGTGGGGCGCGCCGGGCAGCGGCGCGAGCAACAACAACAACGGCAACAATGGGTTCAACGGGGCGATTGGCCGCGGGGCGCCCGTGCCGGGGTCGGCGGCGGCGCTGTGGGGGAACGCGGCCGTGAATAGCAATGCGGAGTGGCACCCTGCGACGATGGGCGGGGCGTTCTTTCCGCCGCGCGCGGGGTACGGGTTGGGCAATCCGGCTGCCGCGTCGCCGCCGCCGCATTCTGGCGCCTGAGGTGTGGTTTGTGTGGTTGTGATGCGCTGCTCCAATATCTTGCCATAGTCGCCGTACTCCCTCCATCCATCTTTTCGCTTTCACTTACCTGTGCTCCCCCCTTTTTTTACATATCCTTCTACTTAACTAGCATTCCTTTCTTTACACTGACATGATTGATTCCATGATCTAATCGCCAACCAATACATACAATTCATCCAGCGGTTCGTGCCCCCGAGTAAGAGGCCGTGATGAATGGTAAAAACTTCCAAATTGGGTGTTTGGAGGTTTGGAAGTTGCGTCTGTTTGGCTGCGTCTTTCGCTCTTCTCTCATGGAACCCACTCTCGATCTCTACCGCAAGCTGCCTGCGGCGAAAGCGCAGCCGTTAAAATTGAAACTGACTGCTGCGGACCCATTCACGCCCACCTATGTCAAGTCTGTGGTCACGCAATCTTCGAATCCGGGCGAAATCTACGCCAGTCGCGTTCATGGCCGGACGCTGATGTTGGAGAATACAAAAGAGAGTCGTGCGCGGACGGAGCGGGCGGAGAAGAAGGTGAAGGCAAAGACGGAAAAGGAGCGCAAGAAACTCGGCGTTCTTGGGCGGCGGCAGGGGACTGCGCGCCAGTTGGGGCTGTGGGGATTTGACAAGAGCCAGGTAAAGTGGGTGGAGTTCTTTTCTTTAATATCTTCTGTACCAACGATTTTTCTGCCATGCAGGTTCTCTTTATTCTTGCCTCTGCATCATCTTTGGATGGGGTACATGTCCGAGATGCTTAATCTGCCTCCGCCATCCTCTGGCCCACCACGGGCGCCTTCTTCAGTCGCTAGTATACATCCCAAGCTGGGTCGATCGTCACTGGTACCCACTTTGCACTTCTATCTGTATTTTTTCTCATCCTCCTCCAGTCCACCAGACTAAAAACACCGCAATTCATGGAATATCTGGGATCGTAATCCACGAGACAAAGCGCACATTCAAAGTCGTCACGAAGGAGAACAAGCTCAAAGGTACCTTCGTCTCTTCACTGCGCGTCTTCGTATCCCTAACGCCGAAACAGTCCTCCCGAAGCAGAACTCGATATTCACGTTTCAGTAGGCTGACTGCGCAGGAGCACTGGCAGCTGCATAGACGATGACCAGAGCAGAAGTGAACGAGCACAATATTACGAGTATGAGGTAAAAGCCAAGCATGCGCGAAGAATTGTGCATCACCTCGTCCAATGACTGTTAATTAATTAATGAATCCCGCAGATCTGTCCAGATGCGAGAGATTTCAATTTTGCGCTGCGGCACAGCAAGTACTTTGGGTCATGAGGCTTGGTACCGTGCTGTGTCAGATGCAGGAGGACAGAATAAATGGAGTTATGGAGTATAAATGGGGAATAGCTGTGGCCCTCACGCTGATGCAAGTTCGTGAGAGTCGAAAATGTTGCAAACTAAGGACCAGGAAAGAGGAAGCGAAACGGGGATAACATAAATGGGGATGGAGCCAAGCATGTACAATGACACTCGAGAGATCTCGTTAAGAGAACGGATAATTCTCCCTAGTCAGACCAAATGATCAGAATCGTTTTTCTGAAAAAAAAAAAAAGACGAAAAAGAACTGATATAATACATACGTAGCATAACCTGTATTGAATAAATTGCAATCGTTCTTCGAAGCTCATGTCAGTGAGCCGGTAACGAAACTCTTCGTTTGAGTCCACGCTGAAGAGCCACAACGGATAGTGTATACTCCATACGCACAAACTGCTGATAGAAAATCTACTGAGGAATCGTCGAGGATGGGCGAACCCTCGAGGCTCCTCTCTCCTCTGGCAAGCAGAATCCTTTCCAAATTCGCGAGAGTCCACTATGCGCCGGCAAACTGCTTCTGAACCTGAAGCAAATGTGCCTCTGCGCCTTCTTGTATCTCCGCGCGTCTCGCGGAAGTCGCCAGCCAGGTCAAAATTTCTTTATCGATTTGATTCCGCTGTTCTCGTACATCTGCTATCTCTGCCAATGCGCTCAGCTGTCGGGTCGGCATCTGACCCGTGCGGGCGCCACGATATAATGCTTCTAGAGTCGCAGAAAGCGGTGTTTTGTACGGCGCTTCCGTGGTGAAGCAAGGGATGACACTTGTCAGGCCGTGACCAATCAGGAATAAGCCCAAGAGAACGATGATGGCGACCGCAGTTGGAAGGTGGAGTTCGAGAAGAAAAACTACGAGCGCGAGGAAAAAGAGGACGAATGAGGCGTAAATCAGGGTTGGGTTCGCGCTCCGTGCTGCGTACAGCACTTTGTATTTTACCAGACCACCATAACGCTGAGGAAATTTATGTCGGAAGAACGGCGAAGAGAGCAAAAAGATACCACTCACGTACTGCCGGATGCGACAGGCTTGAATAAGCGCATCTTGTGAATCTGTATCGCAGGCACCTAGACGATACGGCTAAATGTCTACTTATCAGTGATAAACCAGGAAAACACACCAACACAGCACCTGGTATCCGTCTAGCCATGCTTTGCACTGCAACGACATGATGGCGGTACAAAGGCTCGTAATCAACGATCCGAACAATCCTGCATTTATGGCGACTGCGGAGGTGCTCGGGTTTGGAACTTGGAGCAGAGGATATGTCTGCGGGATTAATTGGACGACAATTGCCGAGAAAATCCCCGCCTGTGAACGATAATCAAGATGCGTCTGAATCGAAAGTAGGTAGTAGGGACATACGAAAATGAGGTGGGAATCGAGCTGGTTTGTATAATATCTATGTTCTGTTTCGTCTGATTTGCTGGCATCCCGCGCATACTCCTCCAGTAAGGTTCTCGGAATATCAAAGCTCGGCATTTTCTGGGGAACTGCCGCTGGTGCCGCGATAATTGTCTTTGGAGCCTTGCCAGCAGGGATCACAGAGGGTTTCGCGATGCCGGAGCTCGGTATTGTCTGTGAAGAAGCCGCTGCAGGCGCCGCGACATTTTTCTTTGAAGCTGGAGCGAGCGGCGGAACCGCAGCAGAACTCGACGTTGGCTGTGTGCGAGCTGCTGTCACCGGCGCCGCAACATCTGTCTTTGCAGCCTCCGCAGGCGGAGCAGCAGGATAAACCATCTCAGTTGGCGGGGGTGGTGTGAATGAGTGAGGGCAAGCGCTCATTCACTGCGTATTTTGGCGCTGTTGCACGAGACTTGGTCCGAAGTCTATAGATCTATCAATCAACAGTAGTCTCACAGCGCTGGTTCCTCAATTAAGAGGGCATTTTATTTAGCTACACTATTCTAAGTATCGTAAAACAAATAATTCGGCCCGAAACTCCATTTGTTATATCTGATTTAAGTGAGGCAGAAATTAGGGACAGCCAGAGTAGGGGTTTCAGAAGGGTTTCACGTAAGCGCTTCAGAAGGGTTTCTCGACAAATAATTTATTTCTGAAGTGTGGGAGAAGCACATAAATCTGAAACACATCTGAAACGTCGAAGCGCCTCCAGAGGCGCTTCAGAAATGATTTAGGAAACACTTCACATAAAATTCGTCGAGAAACCCTTCTGAAGCGCTTTCGTGAAACCCTTCTGAAACCCCTACTCTGACTGTCCCTAATTTCTGCCTCACTTAAATCAGATATAACAAATGGAGTTTCGGGCCGAATTATTTGTTTTACGATACTTAGAATAGTGTGCTAAATAAAATGCCCTCTTAATTGAGGAACCAGCGCTTAAGGCTCCAATCATTTAGTTTTCATTTATCAAAACCTGTAAACTAAACGGAAACGGTTAGAAAGCGTTTGTAAACTGTATAAAACAGTTTATAAACGGTATTTTCTAGGTTTCTTTTTTCGAACCAGTGTGCTTCTCGCGGTCACCGGTATCCTATTTCCTACGAGAGAAAATCACACGTGCGTACTTCAACAGCGATCTCCCGCATTGATGATCTCCTGAATTGACCCTCTCCCGCATTGATGATCCCCCAAATTGACAATCTCCCGAATTGACGTTCTCCCGCTGGGAGGTCGTCAATCTTCCTCTGGCAAGGGATTCTTTTACTCGGGTTAGCAGGAGATTGTCAATGGCCTGTAAATGTATGCTCTCAACGATTTTGAAGAACAACTGCAAATCACCACTGGCATCATTTTATCTGCCGTCAGGGGGGTAAGTATTTGCCTCTCTTGTTTCGTGATTCTGGCACTTGTCTAGTGACTCCAGTGGTCCGACGTTTGGTGGAACGTTGTTCGAACCAGTGTACTTCTCGCGGTCACCGGATATCCTATTTCCTATGAGAGAAGATCACACTTCAAGTTCAACAATGATCTCCCGCATTGATGATCTCCTGAATTGACCCTCTCCCGCATTAATGATCCCCCAAATTGACAATCTCCCGAATTGATGTTCTCCCGCCGGGAGGTCGTCAATCTTCCTCTGGCAAGGGATTACTTTACTCGGGTTAGCGGGAGATCGTCAATGGCCTGTAAACGTATGCTCTCAACGATTTTGAAGAACAACTGCAAATTACCATCATTTTATCTGCCGTCAGGGGGTAAGTATTTGCCTCTCTTGTTTCGTGATTCTGGCACTTGTCTAGTGACTCCAATGGTCCGACGTTTGGTGGAATGCTGTACCGCAAATACCAGTGGGTTCTCGAATTATGCCCCCTCCCGTATGAGTCGTACAAAAATTTCTAACCATTTAAACCGCTTATAAACGGTTTGTTTACCGTTTTCCAGCCGTGGTAAACTAAACGAAAATAAAAACGGCTTTTTCCATTTGTAAACGTTTATAAACAGAAATGGTTGGAGACTTACCAGCGCTGTGTCTGTTAGTTACCAGCAACTTTATTATATAAGCAGCCCACGTGCGCCAATTTAGAGACGCGACGCCAACGTGAAGCCACTTCTTCGACGTGTTATATCTTTAAATAATAGATCCGATCAACATTTTGAATGATTGTACTGGATGTACTGAGTACTCCACTGTTTTCTATTTTCTTAATCTCGGACCCTTTTTTTGGCAGAGACTAAATCAACAGTGATTTGAATCTGTCACCGGCAGGCGCGCGCTTATTCTCTTGATATAAGACAGCACTACGCCCTGTGAGCAGTGCCTGAACACTTATGCCTATATTCGCGTCAGACGCCGAACGCGCTCAAGTGGACCTCGAGCTACACGAAATTCCATCTCGCCAGCGTAGGAATAAAATCCAACTTGGTTCCATGACCAACGAGGATTTTCGGTGGTGGATCCTGGAGGAGGCCTCCCAGTCGATACAGGACTCAAAAATCACACATGTGACGTGGTGGGAGGAGCGACACACAGTTCTCAAGCACCAGTTCATTATCATGCGCTTTGAACACGCGGAGTACGGGAATCCAACAACTAAATACGAGGTCCGACTGGAACGCGCTGGGAAGGCTATTTTCAGTCTCGCTAGTCGGGCCATCGACAAAGCAACGATCAGCACCGACAAGTTATCTTTGGGGAATATCACAATTTTCAAAGACCACAGGCTACTTTTTGCTCTCTTGAACGACGACGATGTGTTCCGAGTCCCGGACCCTGGTGACATGGATTTGGGTCGGGACGAATCAACTGTTGATCATCCGTCTGTCACCCATATAGCGGAGCGCTCAACGC
Organism: Mycena rebaudengoi; assembly: GCA_029282285.1. Lineage (NCBI taxonomy): Eukaryota > Fungi > Basidiomycota > Agaricomycetes > Agaricales > Mycenaceae > Mycena > Mycena rebaudengoi. The sequence continues at coordinate 1,319,201 of JARJCX010000026.1, forward strand.
TGTCGGGCGGTTCGGTATCACAGGGAACTATCGGTGAAGGTAGACATCCTCCTTTTGGAACTTCGTTGATTTCGGAACTCCGTTGATTTCGGTTGATTTTACATCGATTCAGGCCGAAACAAACCAATTTCTATCATCCAGGCTGGGGGCGAATATTCCGGGACTGCGGACCATTCAACAAATTCGGATGGTTCGTTATTACAGGCAACCGTGGGTAAAGGTAGATATCCTCCTCCTGGAACTTCATTGCTGTGATTTATTTTATCTACATGTATTTAGACGCGGGTCGCAACCAACTAATCGCGGCCGCTCAAGCTGTGGGCAAGCATCCCGACACGGCGGAGCGCTCAACGAATGCGGATAATTCCGTATCAGATGGACCTCTGGATGAAGGTAGACATCTTCCTCGGGGGCCGTGGTTGCTTTCGCTGATCTTACATAGATTCGGACCGGAACGAGACAACCACAGACACTGACGATACGAGCAGCCTCGACACGGCGGATAGTTTGGCATCACTGGAAAATCTGGATGACGGTACATATCTCGCGTACAGCTTCCTTGCAACGGTTGATCATCCTTCCAAGTGTTTTATTATAACGCATTTAAAGATTTCCTTGATCACAAATGGCGTGGGCCGCCGCTAAAGCTGTTCGACGTCGCCCGTTACCTGGACACCATCCTAGAACAGAACGTGCGCTACTCTCTCGCCGGTGCCAATTGTTTCTGGTATGCTCGGCTCATTATGCACACCATCGCTCTTCGCCACTACTCCTTCCCCATCCTGGCCACATCAACGGAGGCATCAAAGTATGTCATTCCTCGCACGGGAGACAACATCCACTATGGTACCCAACGCATCAGCCGGGCACGCTGGAGAAGGCATGACCCGTCCTCGATCAGTCTTCTCTTTCGATATCTTCACTACGAAGAGTGGCGAAACGGGATCCTCATGTACCGGCGGCTTGTTCTCATCATTGTGTCGCTTCTGTACCTCGCCGTCGGTGCCGCACTCGGATATGCTCTCTACCGGCTTTATTTCGTTAGGGACCCCTCAATTTCGAAAGGAGCAGGAATTTTCGCAGTGGCACTCCTTGGTGTCGCCATCATGCTTTTCTTCGCTTCTCAACTCAAGTGGCCTGTGCGCAAAATGATAGCAGGGCTCACATTTGTGACGATACGCAAAGGAACAGAAAAGGTGGTGGATAAGTTGGGTAGGCATTAAGTGCTTTTTTTTTTGATTGATTGGTGGATAGTTCACAGACCGGAAGTTCACAACAAAGGAGGCGGCACGCGGCGACTACGTCCCCATGCCTATCCCACTCGTCCGAGTTAGGACTGGTTTTACAGTTGTTTTTGGAGGGCAAACAAGCGCGGTAACGCCTACATACACCATGGAGGTGGACGACAAGCCGCGAAAACTTCCACAGCCTTGGGGAAATGTGCGCATTGAATCCGCAGGGAATTATTACTGACAGTTTCAACAGGAGGCTCAAATATTCGTGGAGAAGAGAAGAGACTACGATGCAGCCTTTCGGAGCCTGATGGAGACCTAGTATTATAGATAGATATGAAGGTTCAAAACTGCGGTATCGAAGTTTGTTAGATTTGATCTTGCTCAGCTCTAGGATCCGAAAATGAGTAGTCCAAAAAGAGATCCAGAGGTATTGGACTCGGACGCCGGGAGTCGAACACGGAATTCCTCGTAAACTCTCAGGCTGTTTTGATGTATCACCAAACCTCTGATTAGAGCAGGGCCGTGGTGTTTCCTGGCCTCTAAGTTAGAGCAACATATGATACATCACTTCAGCATCCTTTCGCATTTCCCCCAACAGCCATCAGGTTTCCCCCACGTGGTACCACAGCACCAGAGTATTATCCGTCATCAACGGATTATCTCGCCTGCAACAGTCAAATATATGGAGACGTCGGCGTCTAGTTGAGGCATCAATTACCACTTTTGTGCACCCGGCGAATTGTTCGTTCATGAAGCTCCAATAGTCGCTTTTTAAGTGCGGGTTTCCGACGCGGCGAAGTGAAATCAATCATTTGTAAAGTTTGTCTTAAATTTCTCGAATGTGTCTTTCTCGTAGCTTCCCACGGTTCAATTTGGAGCTCAGGTTTACAACTTGACAGATCTCCGAACTTGGTCTAAAGCACCGAGTCCTCTACGGCGATGGGACTCGGCCGCATTCGAACGGTGTCTGTTTACCCCCAACACCATCTCTATTGCAACATGCAAGTACTAGCGCCAACGCTGATCAACATCATATCAAAAATAAAAGCCGACGAACCCCGTCCGGCACCAAACCATTTCACCGGAACTCCCTCTCCACTTTTATAAGTATGACGGGCGTCGGCGGGCCCGCCTCGCCAATAGGCAGACATATCATGTCCTCCTTGTGCCGGGGCCATTCCTGAGACCAAGAGGAATAGCGAAATCATCTGAACACCGGATCCCAGCCTCAACTTCAAGCCACACTTCCATTTATTCCGCATGATTGTTTTCCCATTCTACACTCTGCACTCACTCAGCCGCCTTGAAGGCCTAGACCTTCTGAGTCTATTTCCACCAGAAAGCAGCGCTGGGAGATTCCCACGGTTGAAATATACGTTATCCGCGGTGCATTTCGACCTATCCCGCTGCCTAAATTTCACGCAACTATTCAAGCTGTCACGAAAGCGGTATATGGTCCCTGACTTTCCAGGGAGAAATTAGTGATAGTCTTCTGCACCATTCAATACGGCGCCTACCAGTTATATGCCCTGAGACTATGGGTGAACATTTTGTCTGTCATATGCCAATCCCTAGTCTCCTACCATTATGAATTCAATAAGGCGCCGAATTACAAACTACAGATGAACATTTCCACTGTCGTTCCCCAAGCTCTCCAGCGCCAGGAGTATATTATAGCCAGACAGGCGCTTTCCTATAAAGAGTGAGCTGGGTACCCGACAAGTTCATCGTGCCATACCCTTATCCGAGTCAACACCTATTGATATTGAGGTGAGACCCCAGTTGACCCCATCCTTCAATGGCTGATGCTCTTTAGAGCGACTATCCAACACGTTCTGTGTGCCATAATTTTGCTAAGTTATCAGCACCTGTGTTTATCGAGGTGAGACTCGGAGCCGGCTCCATCGTTCAATGCCTCTGGCTAATCATCATTCCAGCCAACATGGTCATGGCCTTGACAACGAGGTGTATCCTGAAGAAGGGAACGACTATGTGATACGCCAGTGCACTCGCGACCCAGGGCATAGTTTCGTCGTCACCGCTTATACCTCTGAGAATGTTCGGATCAACTCCTGGGATTCGTCCTCAGGGCAGCGCTGGTACTGCGTCAGCAAAGGCACCGACGACAAGCTATTCGGGTTCGCGTGTGGTTCCTTCGTCAATGAACCTACGCGTTATCTGGGATATACCGCGCCCAACGACGTTCTCAAATGGTCGGCCACGGTGCATAACAAGTGGGAGCACATTGTCCTCGAAAAACACGAGTCCGAGAACAAATGCAAGTTGCTTATGTGGAAGGATGATAGTAAAGCGCCAGCTATTATCTTCACGGACCCCGATGATAATAATTGCGAACATATGCAGATGAAAAAAGACGCCGGTTATGTCGATTGGTTCAAGTTTTACAAGTGGTAGTTGAACTATCAGTATGCTATTTGTCTGTCTTCGTGATGTATCGTTTCCAGAACAGTACCAGTTATTATCGCCCCTCCTATTTCGGTGATGACGAACTCGGACTCGAGAACACCAGTGCTGCTATTAAGTAATATATACTGGTTAGCTTCGCCACCTTCTTGTCGCTTATACGTTATCCTTAGGTACGTCCCTCGCCGCTCTCCCCACCGACATTGCGGAGATGTTCAATACGTTACACCCAGCGTGAGATCGGCGCGACCAAGTCCTGAAACGGACAGTACACCGCGCTTCCGGTGCTCTCATTCTAAGTACTTTGGCGGCAAGCCCTACCCGAAGACTACATCCTCAATGCGTGTCTTCGTTCACCGGCACGGACCCAGGACATCAACCTCCCCGGTCGGTCCCTCTGGACCGTCGGTCGCGGTCAGTATCGCGTTTCCCTGTCCCGTAAGGAGTCCTAGTGATGTGCCGGCTTTGGCTTGGCCTGCAAGCCATGGCTTTGGCCTGGCTTTGCCTGGCTTTGGCCTGGCTTTGCCTGGCTTTGGCCTGGCTTTGCCTGGCTTTGGCCTGGCTTTGCCTGGCTTTGGCCTGGCTTTGCCTGGCTTTGGCCTGCACAAATCCCAGGCCGGGCCAAACTCGTTGGCTTTGGCTTGGCCTGGCCTGGCTTTGGCCTGAGCCGTGGCTTTTGATGGTAATTTTTGATGACCACAAATGACCGTTAAACAAATAAAATTGGTCGGAACGAAGTTCATAAATGACTTTCCAAGATGTCGAGACAAAACTGTGCACTTCCCCAAGCTTGTGGACTACTTCCATTGAAATAATAACACTCCCGTAGGGCGCCTGAACTTGAATTAGGTCATTTTCACGGTGACCTAGGGGTCAGTTGCAATTTACATGGGTGGAATACTTCACTTGTAGTCTGAACTAGACTGTGTTGTTCAAGTTTTGTTCGATGTGGGGGGTCTGCAGCACCACTTCAGAAGCCATGGCTTTTTGGCTTGGCTTTGGCACTGGTACCAAAGCCAAAAAGCCAGGGCTTTTTGGCCTGAGGCCAAAGCCAGAACATCACTAGTAAGGACAGCCTCTGGACCGTCTCGTATTCCTCCGGAAGTACATACTACACCGTCTACAACCGTGGGCGGAACCTCGTTGGCTTCAATGCAAATTCGAAGTAAGTAGAAAGAAATCAGAAATGACATCCCATCGGTACCGTTACGCTCCTTGCCAAAAAAAAAATCTCGGAAATCCTTTGGGGTTTTGTTGCAGCCCAGTACATAGCTCTTTGCGCCGCGGTAGCCCGGTCTTGAGTTTTGGCCGCGCGACCACGATGAACCTGAATTAATTATCCTCCTGTGTTCCAATTCTTTTTTTCGGAGCACTCGGGAAGATCGAGATCGGTGTAGACCTTGTGCGCGCGATTGGTAGAACCTGTGGCGGGCACAAAATTTTAAATCCACCTCCAGAGCCGCGAAGACGAAGCGAGATCAACTCCGGAGCCATCTCAGGCTGCTTGTGCTGGCTTGCGAAAGAAGTTTAAGTATGCCTCTTTTTGATGTTGATTCCCCATGGACGAATGTCATACTATGTCATAATTCTTTTTGGCCGAGTTGGCGAATGATTATTTTTGACCGGCGAGGTGGTACGAAGAACTTGGTGACTCGCGAATACGTGACGTAAATATGAAGCCGAGCGCCCCGCGCAAGGCGACTGAATGTGAATCACGCGGAATGAAGTGAATTTTGCACGAGCGAAAGGACACTGTGGAAATTAACGATAATGAAGAAGAGGGCGAACTTATTCGTTACGTACGGATTTGCTCCGTGGAATCCGATTTCGCAAAATTTCGCACTGAATTTGCGAAACGACTTAGTGCACGAGGCTATCCGGGACGCTGGCTTCGAGATGTCTTTGAGGAGATCGACTACACGACCGAGCGCCCGACAGCGCTAAACTCGCCAGTGCTCAGCACAAGCGATAGTCAAGATGTACACGTCCTCAAGCTCACCCATAATCTAGTTTGGGATTGAATCCCATCTGGCACGAACTGGGCGATGTATGGAACAAATTTGGGACCGGGTACCCCGAATTTAGATTCATGGCTTCGTACAAAAATCAGTCGCGCTGGATGACCGGTTGAATTTACACAATCGAGACACTCTCAAGCAATATCACCTTCGGCTTGCGTCGATCCTGCAGGTAACTGGTGGGAGAGGCCATGCGGAATTTGGTCCGGTCTCTGTCGTCCAAGGGCAACGGAGTGATGAGTATGTCGCCGACCTTGTAGTCGATCGAGCGGTTAGGGGCCCAGAGCCGGATAACTCGCACGATGAGCTCCGTGTCGTTCACAAGTGTGGCCGCCGCATGCTTGACTCCGTAGTCAAATACGGGGAGCTGGTGGGACTCGTCGTAGACATACCGGGCTGAGCCCCCGAACTTCTGGAAAAAAGCGTGCATGTCTGCACCTGTGCGCTGCTCGATTTGCAGGGAAGATCTAGCGCGTGTCAGCACAGCCGGGCATTTTTATCTGAGTGAAACATACCCAGTGAACAGCTCGTCCAATGTCCAGGGCTGCATCAAGCAAAACGGACGGATACCCGAGCCTTGATACTTGCCGGCCCACTCAGTGTGCTTGTCTCTCGGGGACGCCGCCTGAACGATAAAGCGGCCGCTGTTGATCACCACCTGTGGGGGGCTCAGGTTAGCGACGTTGGAGTCGACGAGAAACCAGGCATTCTGTCCCAGAGCGACCGGTATCAGGTCAGGGGTGCGAAGGACGAAGAAATCGGCGCCAGTATACACCAGAACGATGTTTGGATTCGCCATGTATGCTGTCGGAAGGTTGGCCGCTACGCGGAGCCAGAAGATGACGGCGAGAAGGACTGTCTTGCCTGTCATACACTCTATGAGCAGAATTCAACAATACAGAGTGGACAGCGGACCTATTCCAGGGAGCCCAGTGATGATGAACGCACCGAACTGTCTGTAAAGATTGCCCTGGCGAGGGTCCAGGAAAGGGTTGGGGAAGATGGTGGCCTCTGATATGTCGGGCATGTGTTCCGGAATGCACAGCTCGTCGGGGCCCGGGGAATGTTTCTGGTGCGGCGGGACGTTGATCTGGCGTGGCGGGACATCGATCTGATCTACGGGGCAACCGTCCACGTCCATGCGGTCATAAACACTGAGGGAAGATGTCAAGAAAAAGGATTTGGGAGGAACCCACACGGCTTACGCTGGGGGATCGGGGAAAGTTCGCTTCATATGGGTCGGGGCTGCTTCCCTCTTGCGGTCCAAGTACCACAGTAGCGCCACGAGGATATTGTAATACTCTTGGCGGAGCAGGAGGTGGGAGCTTGCAGAGGGCAGGTACCTTGGGTGCTGAGCGGGTGGCATGACCCACATAAAGGCCGGCCGCCCGCGTCTTCACGTCCGGAACGTCATCTGGGGGGCGGACGACGGGTACTCTCTGAGGGGATGGCGGGTTCTCCACGGTGAGGCGATAGAGGACCTCCGACTCTGGGAGATTGAGAGGCAGGCGGGGGAGGTGTGGCGAAGTCATTGACCTACTATAGGGGCTGCGACACCGGGCACGTGCGCCAAACGTCAACACCTTTGCTTCGCCTTTTGCCAGTTTGGCTGCGTCTTTCGCTCTGCTCTTATGGAGCCCACTCTGGATCTCTACCGAAAGCTGCCTGCGGCCAAAGCGCAGCCGTTTAAAGTGAAACTGACTGCTGCCGACCCATTCACGCCCACCTATGTCAAGTCTGTGGTCACGCAATCGTCGAATCCTGGCGAAATCTACGCCAGTCGCGTTCATGGTCGAACGCTGATGCTGAAAAACACGAAGGAGAGCCGCGCGCGGACGGAGCGGGCGGAGAAGAAGGCGAAGGCGAAGACTGAAAAGGAGCGCAAGAAGCTCGGTGTTCTTGGGCGGCGGCAGGGGACTGCGCGCCAGTTGGGGTTGTGGGGATTTGACAAGAGCCAGGCCAAGTGGGTGGAGTTCTTTTCTTTAGTATCTTATGAACGATTTTTCGGCCGTGCAGGTTCTCTCTATTCTTGCCCCTGCATCATCTTTGGATGGGGTACATGTCCGAGATGCTTAATCTACCGAGGCCATCCTCTAGCCCACCACGGGCGCCTTCTTCAGTCGCTAGTATGCATCCCAAACTGCTCAAGGCTGACTTCCACGGGTCGATCGTCACTGGTACCATCCTTCACTTATACTCGGTCTTTTTTCTTATCCATCCTCCTAGTTCACCAGACTAAAAACACCGCAATTCATGGAATATCTGGGATCGTAATCCACGAGACGGAGCGCACGTTCAAGGTCGTCACGAAGGATAATAAGCTCAAAGGTACCTTCGTCTCTTCATTGCGCGACTTCGTATCCCTAACGCTGAGACAGTCCTCCCAAAGCAGAACTCGATATTCACGTTCGCGGTCCCCCTCTACTCGACTCTCCCTGCTTCGCATGACGCGAGTGCGCCGCTTCCGATTCTGGAGCCCGGCGACAACCTGCAGACGGTGCTTGATGCGCCGCATCTGCGGTTCGAGCTGCACGGGAACCAGTTCTGCTTCCGCTCGGCGGATCGGGCGGGGCGGAAGTTCAAGGCGAAGGAGACGATCGAGCTGTGAGGGTGGATAATATCGCGCCGATTGGGGGCACCCCGCTCGTATCCTGTACTCTCTTGGCGCCATCTTCGACGTGCAGCGACGGTGCTCTTTCGAAGGGACGATGACGGGATTCAAGGGAGTAGGGTGTTCGTGATACAGCAGCCCGGGGCAGATACCAAATGGATGCGAACATCTGGCAGCGATGCGTCTAGGAGGAATTCTTGCCTTTCAGACCTGCTTATTCCTCGTCCGACCCCAGTTCCTCGTCCGTCGCCATGTCCCTCCCCGTCACCCAACGACAAATACGGCCCCTTCGTTGCTGGCGCAATCGGTTCCTTCGTTTTGTTGTGGCTGGCACGGACTGGTCATTTCGCCCTCGTCGCCAACATTATACTTTCGTGTGCCATATGGACTCATCTCGTCCTGCGCGCGATACTGTTTGGACTGCAGCCTCACTCTCGCCCTCCACCAACTATCTATCCGCAGCTCATACTGCACGTCCTCGGCCCTCCCCTCGTCCTCGAGCGGTCACTTCGGGATCGTCGGCACGAAGCGGCGCCTGCACCCGCGTTTAACACCCCCGCTCTTCCCTTCGTCGACAGTCCCTTCATCGACCTCGCAGGAGCGCTCGAAGCGGAAGCATCTTTGTATCTGTCCCACCCTCCCCGACTGCTGTAGCCACGTCCGCTGCTGGCCTCCGAATCCTAGTCTACCATACTCCTTCAACCCCTTCGGCAGAACAAAGACATGGATCCTATTCGCTTTGTTCTTACTTTTACCGATCCCAACTTATTCGCGTTAGTTTATAGAGTAGCTACTTATAGTATGAACCTTCCATTCGTACTTACGATCCGTAGTAATTTTTAATAGAAAAACTCCTCCGCGTACCTGATCATAAGCCCCAGTGGAAACACGGTCGGTCAAAGTAGTCAAAAAAAACGTCAAAAATCTGCCAAAATCGGCAGAAGTTGACCATTGTCAGCTCTGGCGATTTTGACCGTTTTTGACGATTACAGTGATCCACCGGTCAGTGAAACACACCAGTCAATGAAACACCCAGTTTGTGGGTGGGTCTCAGTGGATCCTGCACTCAAACATAGTTCATATTGAAGTACTATACATAATAACTCCATAACTGAAGACCTGGATCGATAACTGGTCGCGGAGAGGAGAAATAGAGGGAGATCAATTCTTGATTTGGCAGGTGATTTGATCAACCGGTCAATGAAACAGTCGATTCAACGTGGTATGAGCTCAGTTCCTGCTCAATTGCTATGAAAATTTGAGACGACCAAGGTAGACTAAATACAATACATTCAGCCTCTTCAGAATTTTGAAATGGAAATCTACTTCAAGATATCAGTGGGATCATTTTTAAAAATTCCACTGTTTCACTGACTGGTGGATCACTGTATTTGAGACTGGGCCGATTTTTTCATGCCAAAAACGGGAAAAATCGGTTATATTTGTAGCTACATACTAATTTACATTCTGTATGCGACTACCGGCTCCCCGCCCCACCCTGCTCGCCACCCCAGCGCTGCTCCTCCGCCGCCGCGCTTATCTCGCGGCTACCGCCGCCCCCCGCTCACTAGGCTCACGCCGCCATCTCCCCTCCTTCTCCTCTCCTCCTCCTCCGCATCCCGCTCCTCCCTCCGCGCAGTCCGCTCGCTCACCTTCTCCTCCCTTTCCAGTGCGCTCGATCCCGCGTCCATCACGTCGTCGTCGTCGTCCCAGTCAGAGAGCTTGGTCAATGCTTGGGCCCGCACAGCACACGCACCTTCTGAATCTGAATGGCTCGCTGAGGCGGCGGCTCCCAGTCGGTTTGGCGTTACGCATCGGTGCACCCTGCAGACACCCATTTGCGGAACAGGGCGGGAGTGGGGTGTGTATGAGGTCGGGGATTTCTGTGCGGAGGTTATACGATGCAATAACACGATCAAAACGAAGACGCACCATGCTAACTCCCCGTGCGTCAAGAAGCGCGCGGTGGAAGAAGGCGTAGAGCTCGACGAGCAAGCGGGTTTTTTCTGGTGCGCTTCGCGGACAGGTTGCCAAGATTGCCTGTGCGCAGCGCGTTGCGATCCAGCCTTGGGTAGGGAGTACATCGCGCATCATAGATGCAATAGCACACATACTGCTACAGTGTCCCGCCTACGCTGACTTGTTACGGTCGAGGTTGGGATTCGCGGCGGGGCTGGTGCATGCCGCTGAGCACCTTCAGGGCAGCGTGTAAATTCGTGGGCGTCGGTGTCCTCTACACCTGCACAAAAGTCAGTAAGTAAACAGGGTGGGCGAAAACTAATGAATTGACTCATTTATTCCCTTCGCTTGGGCGCGGCTTTCGACAAGCCATCCCATGCTTGACTCCGCATCTAGAGACAATGAGGGAATCAGTTAGCTTGACCTCGCAGCGACAGCAACGCATGCTATGCATATCGGCGACAACAACGATGTGCCGATGAGAAGCGAGAGGAGCGCGCAAGACCTGTCGCCTCCTGGCCAAAATCCAGTCCACCTCCTCTGAGCGGACCTACGACAATGCACTGCTGGCACTGGTCGGTGTACTGGTTGGCAGAAAGAAAAGATGTTACTCACATTTCAACGAGAGGCACAGCAGGTGCACGCTTGTGTCGTTGAATCAGGGTTTCATTACATCTGGAAGAAGCACTAGGTATTTGAGCCGCACCTCTTCTGAAATTGCCTTCGGTTCACAAAGGATGTGGGCAGTCGATGTAAGAGGAAGATGTGCACGTTGTGGAAGCTCCGGGCGCCCAGAAAGCCAAACTTGGTATCACCACGCGATCCTGCAGTCTAGCCAATCCTGCTGCAGGTGAGATGGATGAGCTGAGCCCAGAATTGGGGTTAAAGTCTGTAAAAGACTGCGCGCCACCCAGAGTTGAACAAGCCAAGGAAGTGCTAGTAAGATGTCAATGAAGGGTAGGGAAGACCCCAGGTGATACGGCGCCAGGAAGGTAAGACGAAATGCTCAAGCTAGGGCCGCAAGTGGTGGTACGAGAGAGAGTAACATTCAAACTCCGCTCCGAAGTCCGGAATAAATGACGTCAACTCAGACAAGCCTCGTTTTCGAGTCCACATCCGAACGAGAGCTGCGAGTCGTATGCTAAGGACAGAGGACAAGTAGAGCCGAGGATGACATCATGGCAGAAGAAATGTAGGAAATGGTCGACTTCTGCAGATTTTCCCGCTTTTGCCCGTTTTTGGTTGATTCGGCCCGACCGTGTTTCCACTGGGCATATGCATAAGCCTTCCCCATATAACAAGGTTTTTTTTGTCTTTTTTTTTTTTTTTTTTCAGAAAAATAATCTTGTCTGTGGTCTGACTAGGGAGACTAAGCCTTCCCACGTGTTAGCTGAGGCGAGCTTGAGCTAAGCTAGATAAGATTAGATAGGACCCATCACGTACAGCCACCTGTCATCGCTTTTGCTCTTACTCCCTCAATCCGCAAAATCTCAACGTCTTTTCCTCGCGAAATATCGCTTGGAATCCTCCATTTCTTTCTGCCCCACCCTCCCGTCCCTTCTTTTTTTTGTAGCTTACGCTAGGGTTGCTACGGGTCTCCTTCCGCTTTTCGGACCCGGGGATTTCCTCGCAATGCCCGAAACTTCCCAAGTCGGCCGGGCGCAGCCAACCCCCCCCCCCCACACCCACACACACCAGAGCCACACCTCGCTGTATCAGCCTTTGCATGAATATCTAGAGTATCAATTATACTACTAGATATTCACCCTTCCTTTATTCCCTCAGGTCCGACGTACTGATCTACATCTAGCTTGCAGGCGAGGAAGAGAACATAAATTTAGCGACCCGGTTCCGTAGCAATCAAGAGTGCATGATGACACACTTCGAGTCACTTCAAGCTTTGCTTTTAGTACCGCACATCGCAGATGCTGAACGTACGCCCCACCGTGACGGTCGAATCCCCGTCTCCGATACTCGAACTGCCTTTCGACGTAACATCTGAAATCTTCATGGATTTCCATCTTGACGATGAGCCCTTCCGTACCCACCCTATGGTCGAATTCCCATCTCCGATACTCGGATCGCTTTTCGACATAACATCTGAAATCTATGAGCCCCTCCCGCACCCCGACCCTACGGTCGAATCCCCGTTTCCGATACTCAGATTGCCTTTCGACATAACATCTGAAATCTTCATTAATTGCCTTCCTGGCTATATGCCCTTCCCGCGCCCCGACGAGGCGCCCATCGTCCTCACCCGCATTTGTCAGGAATGGCGGGCGATTGCTCTCAACACTCCCAGGATTTGGAATGTTGTCCATGCGGTATCTGGACATGGGCACACCAAATATATTAATCTCTTTGAGATCTGGCTTGCTCGGGCTCAGAGCTGTCCATTGTCCATCACCCTCGAGATCCACCCCCCCGCCTCGACCGTGAACAGCCAGACGAGCTTTTCATCGATTTCCTCAATCGTCACATGGGGAGTTGCAGCGATATCGAGCTCCACATCCCACTCGCTCAGTATCAACTCCTCAGCGCTCCCGATTCTCTGCCACTGCTCCAGAGGCTCCATTTCCATAGCTGGGAGCCGAGGAACGATGGCCCGTCACCACCGTCCATCTCAGTCTTCGAATATGCACCGAGATTGCACCATGTCAGCATGAGTGGAGAATTTTGGCCAAGCACCGTCGCTCTTCCTTACGAACAGTTGACGAGTTTTGAATGTTACGCGGTCGAGATCGCACAGTGTCTTGAGGTCTTACAAAAGGGTCCCAATCTCGGCCACTGTGTGCTCACTGCAGATAACAGAAGCCCGCATACATGGTCCGCTCCACCCCACCCGTGCCTCCGACATTTGCGTACCAGTGTAGATGTTTTGCGGCACATTTCACTCCCTGGGCTCACGGAGCTAGAACTACAGCACGCTATCCTCGAACTGGAATTTCCGCTCGTCACTGATTTCATTTCACGATCACGCTGCAAGCTCAAAGACATAAGCTTCCGCATCCATGACCGCATCGATGACCACAGCCGTAGTGCATACCTTGCAATCGAGCTCCTCGCTACTCTCCCTTCGCTCACGCACCTTCAGTTTGAGGCGACTGAAGCATATACTGTAACAACCGTTTGCGAACGACTCCACGGCAACTCCGCTATCCTTCCACACCTCCAAATACTTTCCCTATCGTGCTACAATGGGCGACCCCAGGATCTACAGTTGCTGTTTACCCCAATAGCTGACATGCTGGACGCGCGGTCCCTGAATGACCCTTCTGAAAGGCTCACTTCCTTCACGTTTTCTGCCGGAATCACTTCCTTCGCGTTTTATGAAGGAACCATACAGGAGAGTGTATACCCTAGCGCGGTGATTCAAACGCGCTGGAACAAACTCCGCGGGTTGGGGATGTCCTTGGACATTAGATCGTTGGACCCACGGCTGGATTTAACCTTACCAAGACCCGAAGGTCCTTGGTAGAACATGTGCGTGCTCCGTGTTCTGTTCAGTCTGTTATTTAACTTGATAATCCAGGGACTATACTCTGTGTACCTTCCAAGCTAACGCGCTCCCCGCCTTCCTCTTCTGCAGCAAGATCCGCTGCCAGCCTCCGAAATCTTCATCGACCATACTCATCCATCTCCATCCCTCTGCAGAACAAAGACGTGCATCCTATTCACTTTGTTCCTCCTTTTTGCAGATTCAAGATATTGGGTGACTTCTTCCCGTAAGTTAGATTTAATCCACAGCGCAATCGGAAGGGTGCCAAATGATGGCAACGAGCAGTTAAATCGAGTATTCTAAGCTTCCTGGTTTCCCGTAAGAGCGTTCATAAACATTTTGAATGCCACTCGCCCAACATGTAAATGACGCCTCCAAACCTCCTATCCTGCATGCTAGAATGGGTCTCACAAGGTCTCAACGTTCTCAACATCGGTCGCTAAATATCGAACCTTGCACTGACTAGCCGCGGCTCGCACTAGTTCTTCGCCTCAGGCTTTGAGTTTAGCCAAGTTCATGCATGAGACCGTCTGTCTCAGCAATGGGCAATGCATGAGAGGGATCAGCATAGGCTCGAGTTCATCTGCACAATGGGGAAGCATGAAGACGAGCACCCCATTTAGGTAGTCTCCCTCAGGCAGAGTAGATAGTTTCAACTTTCGTGCCTCAAGATCGTCAGATACGGAATATCCTGAGGCACGAAGGTTCGGGTGCAGTATCTACTCCGCCTCGGGGAGACTACATTTAGGCGACGACGCGGCGCAAAGGCGGAGGACGTGTCCGAAAGCGTTATTCGACCACCTTTTATATCTGGAGTGGGCCCAACCAGAATTCATTCTATTGGAGGGTCGACAGGATATTCCGCAAGATCCAAGGATGGGGTCCTGGCAGCTGTCTCGGGATGTTCGAAAACGGCCTCAAAATAATCTGTAGGGATATATTTATCTTAGGCCCTGTTCGGGATCCCAAATTAAAATTCCAATTACTAAATTTCCCTGCCAAATGCAAAATTTAGTATTTAGAGCCCATTAACACTGTCACGCTGGTCTAGACCGCTCTATTCGGCTGCACCTGAGCATAACATAAAACGTCAACATTGCATCAACACCCTCTCCTCATCGCCTCCGCCAGTCCCGCCGCCTCAAAAACGTCATTAGTTTGGGTCCACTGGGATTCTTATTAAATTGTAAAGACTACATGTAAATTCATCTAAAACACATTATTATCGAGACATGCGAAGTGCGCCCTTACAGGTGGTCTCAATGCAATGATATATCTCGTTGTCGTCAACGGCGCGGCCGCCCAGCAGTGAGCGGGATCATTGACCACTCAAATCAGTGATCCCAATTGTCAAACGGCTTCTTCCGGAGGTCGCATGACCTTGTGACCTGATGTGACACCTTAGCTAGATGGACCTCCAGCTAGCAATTTGGGATCCCGAACTGGGCCTTACGGGAATCACCCAGTTGTAAAGGACCTTGAGGCATTGCTTTTCAACGGCTTTTCGGTCATGCAAGCATGGCCCCGCTTAAATTTTCAAACTCCGAGGCACCTATTCGCTAGCTTTCTCAGCCTTTTGTGCTCTCATTGTCAGTCTCATGGATAGCTCTCATGGATAGCCGACCCACGTCTCCACCACTATGAAATCGCGAAGAGCGGGAGGCGAAGGCGACCAACGCCACAGCTCGCGGCTGTGCGCGAGCGAGCGGAAAAAGGCTGCTCGGGAGCGCGAGGAACGTGAGGCGAAGGAAAAGGCAGAGAACGCAGCTACTGCAGCAACAGCAACGCGCGGGTGCGACCAAGAATGAGCGCGCTGTGGGCACGTCGCCTAGGCCCCGCCGCCTCTGGGTCGAAGCCGCGCGCTGCAGAGCCGCCGGTCTGCCTACGCCTGTGGTGCATCGCACCGCCCCTGTCCCCCCGTCCGCGCCTAGCAATCGTCCGGCCCGTCTGGCACGTCGTCATCCCTCGTGCCGCCCAATCTGTACGGCCTCGGCCCTCGTGGAGGCGGCGGCGATCCGGAATATGGCATCTTCGTCTGGATGTCCGTTTCCGTGCGTCTGCCTCTCCCATCTTCCCTTCCTTAAGCTGGGCTAAATCGTCCGCAGATCCTCTGCGTAATCCGGCGCGCCATCGTCCGCTTCGTCTGCTTTGCCGTTGGGTTCGGGCTTTCGGGATACTTCCTGGCGCCTTCCTCAATCGCTAGTATGCATCCCAAGCTGCTCAAGGCTGACTTACACGGGTCGATCGTCACTGGTACTATCCTTCACTTATACTCTGTATTTTTTCTTAGCCATCCTCCTAGTTCACCAGACTAAAAACACCGCAATTCATGGCATCTCCGGGGTCGTAATCCACGAGACGGAGCGCACGCTCAAGGTCGTCACGAAGGAGAACAAGCTCAAAGGTGCCTTCGTCTCTTCATTGCGCGTCTTCATATCCCTAATCCTCCCGAAGCAGAACTCGATATTCACGTTGGCGGTCCCCCTCTACTCGACTCTCCCTGCTTCGCATGACCCGAGTCCGCTGCTTCCGATTCTGGAGCCTGGCGAGAACCTGCAGACGGTGCTTGATGCGCCGCATCTGCGGTTCGAGCTGCATAGGAACCAGTTCTGCTTCCGCTCGGCGGATAGGGCGGAGCGGAAGTTCAAGGCGAAGGAGACGATTGAGCTGTGAGGGTTGATGATATCGCGCCGTTTGGGGGCACCCCGCTCGATTATTTGAGCTCGTATCCCGTACTCTCTTGGCGCCATCTTCGACGTGCACCGACGGTGCTCTCTTTTGGGGGGACGTCGTATGATATAGCAACCCGCGGGGGCAGACACCGACGAACATTTGGCAGCGAGTACAACGAGGAGGGAGCGACTACCTCGCATACGAGGCCCGCGCCGCTGCGCACGGTGGGATCGTAAATCCGTGGCCGCGCCTTTTATCGCTTTCTCGCTTCATGCGGTTCGGTACAAGCCGTCGACATGGCACTCACACACAATCGACGAAACACCGTCTCGTATTCCTTGCCCGACCCTTGGATGCGGTGCCCCTCCATCCCCATCCCCCCCCATCCCAACGACAAATGTAGCTCCTTCACTGCCGGCACAATCAGCTCCTTCGTTTGTTGAGCCTGAGACAGAGTGTTCACTTCGACCTTGCACGCCGTCCTCTGCTATCAACTATCCATCCGTAGCTCATACTACACGTCCACGGCTCTCACCTCGTAGTCGAGCTGTCGCTTCGGGATCGTTGCCACGAAGCGGCGCCTGCACCCGCCTTTGACCTCTGCACCCTTCCTTTCGTCGACAGTCCCTTCATCGACCTCGCAGGAGCACTCGAAGCGGAGGTGTCTTTGCGTCTGTTCCGCCCTCCTCGACTGCTGCAGCCACTTCCCTTGCCACCTAGATCCTATTCACTTTTTCTACTTGCTTTTTGCCGATTCAAGTTATTCCGATATTGTCACCTTAGTTTATTTAATAGGTATAGTATGAACCTTCGATCCCTATTTACTGCGACTCGTAGTGGCAATTGTTAGCCTTCAATCTTTCCTCGAAGGCCCAGCTGCACAGCAATCAGCGGCGATCATTGTCAATGACAAGCTTGCCTTCGTATCGCAGATGCTGAACGTACGCCCCACGGCCGAATCCTCGTCTCCCATACTTGGATTGCCTTTCGACATAACATCGGAAATCTTCGTTCATTGCCTCCTTAACGATAAACCCTTGCCGCATCCGGACCACGCACCCATCGTCCTCACCCGAATTTGCCAGGAATGGCGGGTATTTGCTCTCAACACTCCCAGGATTTGGAGTGTTGTCCGCGGGGTATCTGGACATCTGGATGCCAAATATATTCATCTCTTCGAGAGCTGGGTTGCTCGGGCTCAGAACTGTCCATTGTCCATCACCTTCATCTGCGGACGCCCAAACGAGCTTCTCATCCATTTCCTCAACCGTCACATGGGGAGGTGCCGCGATATCTCGCTCACGCTCCCATCCACTCAGTATCAACTCCTCAGCGCTCCCGATTCTCTGCCACTGCTCCAGAGGCTCGCAGTCGCTGGCTTGGGGGAGCTTAGGGGGGATGATGGCCCGTCACCACCGTCGATCTCAGCCTTCGAATGTGCGCCGAGATTGCGCCATGTTCAAATGACGGGTGTACTTTGGCCAAGCGACGTCGCTCTTCCTTGGGAACAGTTGACGAGTTTTATAAGCGATTCACTTGAGGTCGCACAGTGTCTTGAGGTCTTAAAAAAGGCTCCCAATCTTGGTCACTGTGTGATGTCGGTTACGCGGCTTACGCCGCATCCATGCCTCCGACATCTGGCTCTGGGCAGCCGGTATGGTGTAAATATTTTGCCGTACATTTCACTCCCTGGGCTCACGAAACTAGAACTTCATTATGGTGTCCTCGAAACGGAATTTCCACTCGTTACCGATTCATTTCACGATCGCAGTACGAGCTAAAAGACATGACCGTCTGCGTCAATAGCCACAGACATATCATGGGCCCTTTAACCGAGCTCCTTGCTACTGTCTCTTCGCTCGTGCACCTTCGCCTTACGCTACATGAAGCATATGCTATACCAGTCTGCGATCTGCTCCGCGACAACTCCACTATCCTTCCGCAGCTCCAGACATTTTCCCTATCGTGTCACCATCTGAACGACCAGGATCCGTCGTTGATGTTTCCCGCAATAACAGCCATGCTGGATGCGCGGTTCCTGGATGACCCTTCCAAAAGACTCACTTCCTTCACACTTTCCATCCAAAATATGAGCCAGGAGGTATATCCCAGCCCAGGGATTCAAACGCGCTGGGACGAACTCCGCGGGTTGGGGATGGTCTTGAACATCAGATCGCTGTCCCCAGCGCTGGATTTAACCTCGTCAGGACCCGAAGGTTCTTCTTAGTACATGAGTGTGTTCCATGTTCTAATCACAGTCTATTGTCAAACAATTGAGATACCAATACAAGTATCCTCCACCTCCCAAATTATCTATCCGCAGCTTCTCCACGTCCTCCACTCTCCCGGCCTAGACAAGTGGTATTATTCGCTCCGTTGGTTCCGCTTCAGAGGTACCTGCACCCGCGCTTGACGCCGCCTGCGCCCTTCCCTTCGTCGACAGTCCCATTGCAGGAACGCTTGATGCCGAACCGTTTTTACGCCTCCCTAATACCTATACTCTGCGTACCTTCCAAATTAACGCGCCTCTGCAGCAAGAACGTCCGCTGCCGGCCTCGGAACTTCGTCGATCATACTCATTCATCTCCATCCCCCTGCAGAACAAATCGGACGTGGATCCTACTCACTTTGTTCCTCCTTTTTGCAGATTCAAGTAAGATATTGTCGCCTTGATGTATATACATAGTCTGAGCCTTGATATCACCTTCTATTCGTATTTATGACTTGTAGTGATTTTTTTTAAAACCGCGGCGCCAATCCAGCTGACCAGCACATACATATTCTTTCTTATATCGCCAGAAAAGAGGACAAAAGCTCAACGTTCAACGGCCCGGCTGTACAGCGATCGATCATTGTCAACTTATAAGCAATGATGACAAGCTTTCCTTCATACTTGACCGCACATTGTGATTCGCAGATGCTGAACGTGGTCGAATCCCCGGCTCCGATACTTGGATTGCCTTTCGACATAACGTCTGAAATCTTCACTCATTGCCTCCTTCACGATGAACCCTTGCCGCACCCCGACCACGCGCCCATCGTCCTCACCCGCATTTGCCATGAATGGCGGGCAATTGCTCTCAACACTCCCAGGATTTGGAGTGGGGTATCTGGACATCTGGATGCCAAATATATTCATCTCTTCGAGACCTGGCTTGCTCGGGCTCAGAACTGTCCATTGTCCATCACCCTCGACTGCAACCACCCAGACGAGCTTCTCATCCATTTTCTCAACCGTCACATAGGGAGGTGCCACGAGATCTCGCTCGACCTCCCATTTGCTCAGTATAAACTCCTCAGCGCTCCCGATTCTCTACCACTGCTCCAGAGGCTCACAGTCGCTAGCTGGGAGCCTGAGGAGCTGGGAAACGATGGCTCGTCACCACCGTCGATCTCAGCCTTCGAATATGCGCCGAAATTGCGCCATGTCCGAATGAGGGGTGGACTTTGGCCAAGCGATTTCGCTCTTCCTTGGGAACAGTTGACGAGTTTTGAAAGCGATTCATTCAATGTCGCACAGTGTCTCCAAGTCTTAAAAAATGGACCCAATCTTGCTCACTGCGTGCTCAATGCAGGGTACCCGAGCGGGCTTTTGCCGTTGGTTATGTCCCATCCGCGCCTCCGACATCTGACTCTGGACAGCGGGCACACTTTAACAGTTTTGCCGTATATTTCACTCCCTGGCCTCACGAAGCTGGAACTGTTAAACAATGTCATCGAAACGGAGTTTCCACTCGTTACCGATTTCATTTCACGATCGCAGTGCGAGCTAAAAGACATGACCGTCTGCCTCTATGGCCACAGACGTATCATGGGCCGTTTAACCAAGCTTTTTGCTACTGTCTTCTCGCTCGTGCACCTTCGCCTTACGCTAAATGAAGCATATGCTGTACCAGTCTGCGATCTACTCCACGGCGACTCCACTATCCTTCCGCAGCTCCAGACATTTTCCCTATCGTTTCACTATCTGAACGACCCAGATCCATCGTCGATGTTTGCCGTAATAACAGCCATGCTGGATGCGCGGTTCTTGGATGACCCTTCCAAAAGACTCACTTCCTTCACGCTTTCTATCCAAAATACTATGGGCCAGGAGGTATACCCCAGCCCAGCGATTCGAACGCGCTGGGACGAACTCCGCGGGATGGGGATGGTCTTGAACATCTGATCATCGTTATCTTGCCAGGACCCGAAGGCTCTTCTTAGAACATGTGTGTGCTCTGTGTTCTGTTCGCCGTCTGTTATTAAACAATAATCCAGATTCCAGATATTTAATTTGATCCAGCGGCTGGACTCAGTCCTCGCTTATGGAAACCGGGACGGGACAGCTTCGTTTTGATCAATTTTGATCAGATGCCACCTGATGCCGGTTCGGTTAGAAGTGCAGGACCCCAGACACTGACCTGCCTGCCATCACTGAACCTACTTAAATTGCTTGCTGAGATGAAATTTAAGGTGTGAGCCACCGATTTGCTCATTCGTGAGCATGCCGGAATTAGAAGAGTGCAAAAAATGAAATTGTCTGCCAGTGCAATGCCAGCGATAGTATGTACTATGATATGGCAGAGCAGCTCATTGCTCTCATTTTTGGAGCAAGAAATACCCAGTCAGTATGTGAGGCACCTATATTTAGTCACTCTCGCGCAAACAGCATATGCAAGATGCTAATAGAGACGCCGGCGGCGGCCGCAGTAACATTCCGCCCTCATCGTGACACGTGATCAAGTCGCGTCGACGCGTTTCTCGCCGTTTCGGCTGATTCAGCGTGTTTTTTTGGTCGTATATGAGGCTCTAACGCGTGTATGTGTGTAAGAAACCGTTCAAGACAATTTATTCACCAGCTTGAGCCCACAAGAAGAAGTCCGGTGAGTTCAGACAAAGTATCTGCAAATTGACGAGATAATCCGAATTCGCCATTTGTCCTCTATGGCCCAGAAGATGTGTGGAGCACAAATTATATATTTAAATATATTTCGACCAATATTTCAAGATCACGCTGATACTGTAGCATCTGAGACAGTTCCTGGAGGAATAGACACATTAATCAGAGCACTTCACCAATTCCAAGTCCTCTCCAGGCTCTCTCCTACTAGTACACAACATTAATCCACTTCAGAGCAAACTTCCCTGGTGACAGTTTCCAACCAAATTTGAAATTAAAACGGCCCACATGAACTGGCCAGATACATCTGAGAGGAGACATTATACTTTCCAGCCGTAAAAGAATTACGGGAATAATTTGTGATTGAACACGCACAAGGTCACTTGGTGGCTGGCAACACGGCATCATTTGTAAATCTTCTGGCCTATATGAGACATTTGGACATTCGTGATCACATAGCAGGCCCAATATACTTTGACATGCAAGCAACGGGAGTGTGTTGCTGCCATACCTTAAGATCTAGAGACTGTGTCCCACTGAGGCTCATCTGGCAGAGACAACTCAGGGACTCTGAGGCCGGAGATGAGCCAACAAGGCTCACAGCAAGATGGGGGAAAGCAGGAATGGTTGCTGATCTATGAACATCCGAGCCTAATACGACCAAATTATAGCTATGCGCTGCCAACCACGCCACACCGGTACCTTCCAATTCATTGATCGACCAGGTTAAACAATAGTACCCAGCGATTCGAGGTTTAGGGAATTAATCTATACATTACATTCTGTTAGAATGGTGTGCGCACTACCGCTTAGCCACATAACCGGTTATGTGGCTAAGCGGTAGTGCGCACACCATTCTAACAAAACATCTGATCCTGAGCAGGCTTTACACCGGACTTAGGTCTTCACTTGTCCCCCAGGCCTAAGTCCGGTCCTGAGTGGCCGGTTATGTGGTGCGATATTTTATTGTTACGCACCCAGGGTTGAACCCCCACCATGAAAGGTGATCTAATTACATAAGCCATCTCTCAGGATCAGATGTTTTTTAGCCACATAACCGGTTATGTGGCTAAGCGGTAGTGCGCACACCATTCTAACACATTCATATAATACAGTTACAACTGTTCCATCAATGCCGACGCCTCGTGGACTCCCTATTTGAAACTCGACTGTCTCAGAGAATCATGACTCTCGCAGAACTCCCATATGAGATATCTGCGGCTACTTCCATCTTCGTTTGTCCGTTCCCACGGTTCCCATTCCACTCACAGTTAATTCTCGTATTGTAATGCAAAAATTGATGTGCGTGACTCTGGTTCAACATCAGATCCTTTCGTCTACTTACAAAATAAGAATCAATACGGAAATAATCTATTCCAAAGCCCCTGGTCAAGTGGCAGATGCGGAAGAACATTGTACTCAGATGCGAGGCGGCGAAATTTTGACTTGCCCCAAGAATATTCCATTACATCATAGCTCCTCAGAGTTTTCCCTGTTGGGAGACTTTTCGTGAGGTAAGAATATGCCTTCCGGCTCTGAGAATTAAATACTACAGGCCGTCAGAGGCATACAAAACATGCTCAAACAAACTTCATCGATTCACGATGTATGCAATATCCTCCTGCTCCTTAAGGATCTTCAAGGATGATAAAGAGATTTTCATCATGACAGCACTTCGTGGAGCATCGGGTGCGATCTTTTTAGTCGCTCTATTTGGGGCAGTCTTTGATCGCATCCGCGAGAACGCTCGTGGCGTGCTCAATTCTAAATGTACATGCGTAAAAATTGTGTTCCCAGAGTGGCTTCGTTTTTCAGGAGGAAATGGCCTGTTCAGAATATTTTACACTAGCTCTATCGAGAGCGCTATAGAATATTATATTGTTTCTACGGAAAACTCCAGAAATACGGACTTGGAAGACTTACTGTGCACTCATTCAACTATCCAATGAGGATTAGGTACTGAAAATATTTTATTGACCCACAGAGAAATAAGGAACACGATACAAATCATGGTTTCGGTAATGATGAAACTGTCCTTTGCAACTAAAA
Organism: Mycena rebaudengoi; assembly: GCA_029282285.1. NCBI lineage: Eukaryota > Fungi > Basidiomycota > Agaricomycetes > Agaricales > Mycenaceae > Mycena > Mycena rebaudengoi. Next base: position 1,342,551 of record JARJCX010000026.1, read on the forward strand.
AAAATTGCTTCATTTTTCAGTCTTCCATCTATCTCAAAAATTTCAAAGGGACGACCAGGATCCAATGGTAACAGGTCAATTTCGGGAGCAACTGCAGGTCTCCGTAAGTAGAAACAACATAATATTGGGTACCACAAGCTATGGAACCAACATAAATATTTGAAAGAGCCTATTCCCTCAGGACAGACGAAGCAATTCCGATAATGTAATTTCCACATCTGTACGAATTGGGCGCTCAATGAGCGTTCTCGCGGATGCGATCAAAAACCGCCCAAAAGACAGACAAATTGGAGGAAAGGCCGCGCACTGTGCTCCACGAAGAGCTGTCATGATGAACAAGCGAGCTCAAGGTGGACACTAGGATGAGATATATGTCCATAGCTGCACGCTCACCGAGGTGGTGTCTGGGGTCATGCATTCCGGACCATTTCGGCATGTGATGCAATCACTCGCTAATCACTCGCTAATCAATAAACGTAAGCTGTCCCGTCCCGGTTTCCATACTCGCTGAATCATTCCGTTTTTATGGAGATTTGCCGGCCATGAATGCATTTGCTGCATAAATATATGAAACAGGTTGCGCACCACAGCACCACGTTTTTTTTTTTTGCGTGATGAATGAGCGGTCAGTTCAAGATAAAAAAATGGCTCCATTAAAGCTCCATGTATGTATCAACCAAATGGGAAAAAAAATGATACTGTACAGTTTATAAACTCAACTACTGTTTTTTCTCCTTCATATTTCTCACATCAGTACCATTTTCAGCGCGCCTTAATCTATTAGTTAAAGGTCCCATTATGTAATATTTTAATTACAGCTCTACTGAAGCTGTAGCAGAAATTTATAATTTAAGCTGCCGTTTCAGCCTTGCAGAAATGGGGTGACTTCCCGATGATGGTCCACCGAAATAGGAATTAAATACGCAGCAGGCGCATATTGTTAAGCTTCTCCGTCCATTGGAATTCAATTGGAGCGGCGAGAGCGAAATATCCGCGTGAGCGGTGACTTGTAAAATGGACGGAGAGCGTACATGAAAGGGATCCTCTTGGGGCTGTATGTGATGATATGGTGCGATCATCAAGGTATGGAACAACAGACTTACAACTGCTGGTTTCAGGCCTTGCCACAGTAAAACAGAACGACACTTCCGGCGTAAGATCAGCAGAGGACAGATCAATCTCAAAAACGTCTTGGCCCATTTGCCCTTAACATGAATCTGAGGTTCACAGACTAAGAATCAGTTGCGGAGCAAACGCGGGAATAAATACACGCAGTACTACATTTGCTTCTGGACGACCGTGTCGACCAAAAATGTCGGGGACGCCGAGTTTAACCGTACCACTTATCTCCCATTTTCGTCCTTGCGGGCGCTCGGGGAGGAATACATGATTCTGTTATGTTGAAGACTTCGATCGCTCGCTGGGGGCGGTGGTGAGAAGAGGGGAAAATAAATGAGAGAACTGAGTTCACCCTCCACGTTTCCATATCAAACTCAAAAATCAGCTGCTGCTTCCTCACGCCCAGCTTGATGTCTTCCAGCGTCGGTTCTTCGCATAATACTAGGATAAAGATTCAGAACAGAGGCAGTCTCGACGCTGACGAAGTAACGCACAGACAAGGGGCTCCCCCTCCTCATTGATTTGAAATGCTGCTTGGGCGTCGCGGATGAGAAAAGACAGATAAAATATATTCTCCACCGACTGCGCGAAGCTTTGTGGATTGATTACGAGCTTAAAGAGATTGATCTCCCCCACTTCGTACATCACCGTACGAACCTGAAAATGCTATGATTTAAAAATGCGGTCAGATGTGGATCAAGCAAGTCCTGACCGTTGCGACGTTTTTCGTCGTTTCATTCTCTGCGCGCTCAATGTCCTCTTCCCTCAACTCCTGAGGCTTGGTTTGATCCTCCTCATTTTTCTCAAACTTGGCGCGCTGTTTGTTGGATGCGCGGAGCTTCTGTTCGATGGAAAGAGGTCCAAGCCTGATGAAGAAGCAGTCAATATACAAGACCCGATCGAAGCGTGGCACATACATGAAGCCCATGGCAGGAACTCGGCGGCTCTTTGCCAACGCCCGTCGCCCGATTCTGGCCCACTCGAGTGGCCGATCATCATCCCGTTCTTCTGCATCCGAGTCGTCCGATGGAACCTCGAAAGGAGCGCGGTTGCCTCCCATGAAGTGGACGAGCTTCGCAATGAAGTCTTCCACGTCAAAGCTTCCCGTGCCGGCTTTGAGGGCGCGCGCCTTTTGATTATTTATAGCGGCAGTCCTGACGAGGAAAGACGAGTCTAGGGTGGCTTCCTGCGGGTTTTTAACTGCATTGGATGAGAAAAGATCCCGTCCATTGGTCAACGATACATGCACCTCGGTCGAAAAGGGTGTTCGCCTCGACCACCCCGTTTCTGAGCTCCTCGACGTTGTACTGATGCGAATCGTTGTTTGCTATCAAATAGTAAAAGGTGAACGGGTGCGACATCTCAACCGAGCGAGAATTCTGACCGATTGCTTTGTGCAGCGAGCGGTACCCGCGTCGGACTAAGCGCTTTTCTTGGGGGTCCTGGTCTGGGTCATATACGAGGCCTTTCGAGGCTTGGAAGCAGGAGTCAGGAACCAAGGGGCGCAGGGTATTAAATGAACATTAAACACCATTGTTCCAAGAAGACTGAGGGACCTCGTCGATTGGTGAGTTTTGCGCGTCTTGCATGTGGTTTGTGGCCAAGTCACGCGGTTTAGACGTGTTGTTTGTGGCTGTAGCTGCTCCAAGTCTTAGGCTTCTCAAACCCACAACTCGAAAGCTGCTTTCTATGCCGCCTTTGCGACCGATCTTCGGGCCATTTGCACATTTCAATCGTCGAGACCGCTTATTACCGGTCATCAGAGAATATCTCAGGCTTGCAATCGATCTCTCTAACCCAAGAAAGTTCCAAGCGTGAGGGTCTCAGTACTTAGCCTTACTCGTCGCCCCGCCCATACTTAACTCATGGTCAGATTGTCCTCTCCGGAAAACCTCTATTCATGAAACCTACTTCGGAACTTGGAAATATTTTTTTTACTGCAGCACACTGATCTTATGGTAGCCATCTCCGCGGAAATGCCATTGATTGGCATAGCAGCAAATGTCTCGTATTACTCTATCATGCGCTCTGACGAATGTAATATCTCTAACCTCCATCTGGCCCTTTGAACGCATCCAACCGTCTCCTGGATCTATTGCTTTGGTTGCGTCTCCGACTACGAACGTCGCAAACCCCTCCTTAACTGCATCTTCCGCAGTAGCCTTGACGCAGTAGTCCAGGGACTCCTCTAACGCAACCTTAAATCTTGTGATGCAACAAATCTAATCCCTTTGCCCTCCATCTCCGCCTTTGCGTTCGTCCAACCCACGCCTGGATCAACCGCTTTGGTTGCGTCCTCGATTACGAAGGTCGTATATCCCTCCTTCACCGCATGCTCAGCAGTAGCCTTGACACAGTAGTCCAAGGCCAGTCCAACGACAAATACCTTTCCGACACCCTTTCCCTTCAAATAGGCCTGCAGATCGCTCTGCGCAACCCGCGGATTCTCGAAGGGGTCCGCAAATGCGGAATACATCTCCACCCTCTTGTCCTGTCCCTTCTCGAAAATCCTGTCGAGCCTCGCCGTTTCAAGGTCCGGGACAAGCTGTGCCCCTGGGGTGTCTTGAACACAATGCACGGGCCAAAGCCGCGTCTTATAACTCTCGAAGGGATTATACGGGTTTGCGATCCTGACGAAGGTTTCGAAGGGTCGGTTATCTGGTTCGGGGTGATTGGCAGCGAAGGAAATGTGGTCGACTGGGTGCCAATCCTTGGTCGCAACTTTCACGTCGAACGCTGGCGACGCAAGTAGCCCGTTGATGACTGGCACGATATCCCGTCCGTCTGGAACCGCTAGTGCTCCTTTCTGCATTCAAGTTCGATATTAGTCATCACGAAACCGGGAAAGTTCAATGCAAACAATTACCGGTGGGCAGAAATCCTCCTGCAGGTCGACAATCAACAAAGCGACCTTGGATCCCATTGCAAAGGCTGTGGTTAGAGACTGAGCCATATTGAGTCTGGGCCACAACCGGACATGATCGGTGATACGTTACGGTGGAGACTAGTTGCCGAGCTCTGCCGAATGTTTGGTTCGTTCTCCCAATATCTTCTCGCACCGCGCCTGAAAAATGTGAGCATATTTTTCATAGGTCTCAGGGTCCGTCCAAGATAATTCACGGCACAAACCCTAGGGATTTCCGAATCAGGACTTTGGAAGCCGATGGCCCCGAATAAAGCAATCGAGCAATGAAACCCAAAGGTTAGCATGATGTCCATCCCATTAATGTATGGATAAGATAGTTTTCGGCCTTAATACCATGGGAACGACGGGCAACCACATGTCCGGACCTCCTGTGGCGAAGGGTGAGCTTATACCCATTTACGTGCGGCCGGAGTCAGCCGTTTACTTCTCTTCGGGAGCCGCCAAGTGGCACTCAAAAGCCGGCGATTGAATCGCTTCGCTCTCCCTTATGCTGGCCTATATCGTGGCCGCCCTACAGTCAGCAATGAGTCGGATCTTAAATATAGTCATGCCGCCGCTACTCTGCAAGAGCTTGGCTATACACAAGAAATGACGTGGGTACGGAAAAGCGATGTGCTTGATCAAATTTGTTTAACTGTCTTTAGTCGCGGGGCTTATCTCATGTACTATTCAGTGTGTGTGGTACTACCTGCTTTTACAAACTAATGAGAATGCGTTTCCTTTTTTTGGTGTATCCCAAAAGGGAAATAGCAGCCAAAATCGGTGACGTCATATAAGTGGCAACTCCTTTTTCGGAACCGAAAAGAAAGAAACACCGATAGTTTCCGGATCGGCCGTAACTTGACTTACCTTCTTTCTACAGTGACTCTCGGTGAAGTTGTGGAAGAGGGTGGGAAGCTGAATATCAGTCGCTAAAGCAATCATGGGCCCATGGCCGTCCGTAAATTCAGTTTGTGCTAAGTCCAAGTGCCTGCTGGATATTTATCAGCGTACGGTATATCAGCACCTATTTCCACGTCTTTGGCGGCAGGTGGCCCTATCACTGTCATCTGGGGCAAGTCGTCCCTCGTTGTCCTTGCTCGATTCTGACTTTTTGATGATGAAAAGGTGCCACCGTGGGTAGTTGTATCCATGCTCACCTTTCCCCTCGCCTTCTCGCTGGACGAGATAGGTGCCAAGTAGCCCACCTCTGCGGAAGCATACTGCTGGTGCTTTAGATTCGCCTCTCCGAAGACTCGCCTTCTTGTCTCTTGGATCAATGGATGGTCGGCGCCTGGACAATCAGTTTATCGGTCACATTTGCAAGTACCCTTCTCACATTTGGCTGGTTATTACTGAATAGTTTTAGGGAATTTCCCAACTGATTGTTGCTGGGGTGGGAATATACCTTCCGAATTTCGTGTTCGCCGTCTGGCAAACGTGTGAGGCCACGCCACTATTCAAAAGAACGTACCATATTCATGACTTGCCCCCTCAAGAACTGATCTTCCTTGCCGTTACCGCAGTCGCCACCATCTTCTGTGTGCTCTTCTATTCTCCCGACCAGGGAAGTAAGTATATTTTTCTGAACTGATTATTAACCACTTTCTGAACCAGCTCTAGATGATCTCAGCCCTTTGGGCGCTCTTCAGCATTATTGGTATTCGTACTACCGCGGTTTGGGGTTGAACTATTGATATTCAAAGTTTCGCCGCGATTCCTATCTGTCTATCTGTCGAAGCCGCTGGCGGGCATCATTCTGCCGCGTTTGCACTGGGTCATTTTGACGCCTCGCCTTCCGGGTGGGTCCCTGGATGGGCTTTTTTCATCGGGTTCATTCCGCCTGCTTGCACATAGTCCGGAATGGGAATGAGTAATTATAAGATTCTGCGGTCCAAATGTTTGATTTCTGATCCAGTTAATCACAGTCGCTAATATGGCGGGTCGATCCCAATTGCACTTTTGAGTGGTGTTTTCTTCTTAGTTCCGATTATGTTTACACTTCCTGATATCACGACACTGCTCTCTGGTATGTTCGCACTCTTATTATGTCACACGAATGGCCCAATAAATTATTGTATTGACACAGTTAGCACCGGCCAGCCAGTCGGCTCAATGTTCGAACTCATGATGGGATGCAAAGCGGGAGGCTTTGGCCTTGTAAGTTGTAGCCCTACTTCTGTGAATGTGCATGGCTGATTTTTCAAAGTAGTTCATGAGTTGGTTTTTCACCGGTTTTTCATGCAACTGGCACTAACATCTACTGCTTACAAGTATTCGGAATCGGCATCTTCTGCGCCATATCAGTCAGCTGTGCCGCCTCTCGCGCAACCTGGGCCTTCGCTCGCGACGCCGCAATTCCTTTCCATTACACCTTCTCGAAAGTCAACGAATCACTGTTCGGCGGGATCCCGCTCAACGCCAAACGCCACCCTCCTCTCAACGGCGATCCAGGTTCTCCTCGAGCTCATCTATCTTGGCTCCAGCGCAGCATTCGACGCATTCGTGGGCGTCAGCGGTATCTGCCTCGGGTTCAGCAACGCTATGCCTGTGGCCGTATCGCTCGCCAATGGCCGTAGAAATGTCGCTGACTCGCCCTCCCCCCTAGGCCGCTTCGGGTTTGCGTTGAATGCGATGGCGATTGTGTAGGTTATGTTCGAGCTCGTGCTGTTCTATATGCTTGCAGTGGTCCCCGTTACGTCGACTACGATGAGTGAGTGGACCCGCCGACGGGTATTATTATTCTCAATCGCTTACTCTGGCCCCGATGAACAGATTATGCCTCAGTGTTTTCATATTTTTTATGGCGGTAGGGGGGGTTGTGGTATTTGATCAGTGTGTCAATCACTCCTGTGTCCCAACTGGCCTCGAAAAAATTATCCTACAGGTAGTCGCTTCCATTACAAGGGTCCAAACATTCCGGAAGTCACTCAACACCAGGAAGATCAGGCCGGAGAGAACAAAGTGTCCTGAGTATATAGATTCCTTTTTTTTAAATTGACGGTCTCTATTGGAAAGAGGACCAGCTCCAGCCCAGAACGACCATCCAACTGTAATTTCCAGGTGAATATGCCTCACAAAACTGAAACTGCAAGCGCCGAATGGAGTGAAGTAACAGATAAATTTGATAAAGCAATGACTGAGCTTCGCGGATACAATCACAGTAGAAATTATGGAATATAGCAACGGCCATTCACACCTGACAAAAATGCAGGCTTATATCTCGTGTATCACTGTGGAGCGTCGCTGAGGGCAACTGACTGCAATAGAATATCTGGTGAGCCCATCAAGTCTTTAATTCCGGCGTTGTTGACAGCCTTCTGGAGGATCGTATTCTTCATGTTCTGTGGGGACCTATTTCCACTGGATGAAACTGTAGAGGGCAATCAGTTCGGTACAGTCTGCGGCGCAATTGAGGGCTTACTAAGAGCCGCGATGGTGCCAGCTGCGAGGGGGGTAGAAAATGATGTCCCCGTCTCATCCTCACCGCCATGCACAATGGCCTGGTAGATGACATATTTAATCGAGGCCACGATATCGTGAAAGACATACATTATCATCATTATTCTTCGCTATATTCATGACATTCCGGGAGCAAACAACGTCAGGCACTGTCAATGAAGTTTGGAAACATGGTCGTAGAGTAAGAGCGAGACTACCAACCTCCCCGTAGTTTGACCCAAGCTCGTTGTCGAGAAAAGAAAATCTGGTTGGAGACCAGTCTGTGGCACCAACTATGAGCTGGCCAACATCTTTGACACGGGCGTTTTCTGGTTTGGCAGGTCCACCAAAGCACTGGAGGTGAGCATATATGTCAGCTCGAAAACATGGTTCGAGTTTGGTGACGGACTTGATTTTGATCGAAGTTTCCAGCAGAAACGACGATATGCATTCCCGCCGCGATGGCCTTTCAGATACATCAGAAAACTTGGAAGAGGACAGGTAAATTCCGCGTACGTCCTCAAAAGCTTTTTGTGAGGCATCCGTTTGATAGGTTTCCCAGCTAATATTGATGATGCCGCCCTTCGCACTGCGTCGCGAGAAACTGTTGTAATCGCTAACGGCCCAATTGACTCCGGCGGTGACGTCTTCAGTGGTGCTCGGAATTCTTGTGCAGCCCTTGTCGTCCGAGATCTTGACTGGGACAATGGTGGCCTTTCGCGCTATACCGAGCGTGTTTCCAGCGATGAGAGCGGCAACCCCTGTCTAGGGGGAGGATTTTATTCTGGTGCGCAATTGGAGGGTCTGTAGATGTACCCCATGATTACAGGCATCATCTGTCGCCTGGGGAAATCGTCAGAGGATGAATAAGTAGGGACACAACCGATTATCACGTACAGAACCCCCAATCCTCGGAAGAACCCAGCCATCCTCAACTCGACCCGCCAACTCCACATGCGTCTTACGGACACCGCTGTCGACGACGTAGACCTGTTGGGAATCAAATTTTGTTTATTCATGCAAATCATAAAAACACACGAGAACACCCTCTCCCCACGAATCGTCATAAGGAAACTTCCAATCTTGAGTACCCGCCCTCTTGGGAAACCCATCTGGACCATCCTTATCATTTCCCATTGTAGTCAATGTCCCCGGTTGGGCAATCAGGGCCAAGCTCCTAACAGAATTGTTGGACAACGTTCTCTCAGAGCTTGCTAGACGTCGTACCAAGGCGCATCCTGCTGCGTTTGGGTGGCCCTTTTGGTCCTGTTCATTGACCCACCAACAGCTCGTGGAATAGCCTGACAGCTGCGGGCAGGACTCGGTGTTTCAGCATCTCTACGGTTTGTCTATTTTGTGTGTCAGTGAAATAGGTACGCCATAGTTGAATAACCGAACCCCAGGGGCTGGTGTTGCAAGGATCAGCGTGGCCAGCATAGCAGCTCCGAATAGTGGCGACGTGAGGTGCATCTTTGTTTCGTTGGAAGGCAAGAAAAGAGGAGAAAAGAGGGTGCTGATTGTGGAGGAATATTACGGACCAGCCGCAATAGAGTGAACTTGAGTCTACTAGGACAAGTTCGAGGCTCGTTCGATATCCAGCCCGCTCTTTATACACGCGATAACGGCGATGATGGTTTATTTCGAGCTTGTTGCCACACATCATCAGACGATAGAAATACGTTGCAAACCGTTCGTCATTGCCAAGCTTCTCTCCCAACCGCTATATAAAATACTCAAGGTACAGCAACCGAAGCCTGATGTAACCAGGTTGCAATGGCGGTTTAAAAATCTGGTCAGTGCTAGCACTTGAAGAAGTAGTCGCCGAAAACCATTCGAACCAAGATACGGATCGAAGGTAATAGAATCAGTCCACTGACTGTGAGGCTAGATTTTCAAGCTACTAGCAGAGCTTGCCCAGAGTTTAACTGTACCATTTCGATCCAGTGTTCAGCCCATGTCACCCGTCACCGCAGGTGTTCATTTTTGGGTTTTCTGATCATTTCACTGGGTATAAAAGCGGAAAAAAGAATTCAAAAGGCTTGCCCCGAATTTACTAGTACTGTACTATTTCGACCAAGTGTTCGGCCTATGTCCCGTCACCACTGGTGTTCATTATTGGGTTTTCCGATCATTCTACTGGGTATAAAAGCGGAAAAAAGAGTTCAAAAGGAGAAAACTTTCCCACACCTTCCTGAGCTTTCCAAGAGCTTCAGAGGCCATCTGGAGGAGCGGAATTGGAGCAGGTTATATCATATTCATATCATATATGGCTTATGCGCAATATAATATCAAAAATGGGCTAAAATAAGAGTTTTGGGTGGTTTTGGCAGTGTTGGCGGAAAAAGTGATGGCACCCGTGCAGTTTTCTGCCCATTCACATATTGGAAGCGGCCGAAATATCGGCATTATTAGTCAAATTGGTAAGGTATGTATTTCAGACTCATTCTCACTTGCATTTAGAGCCACTGAACATGCTGCGCGTAATTTTGAGTGTTGATGTGCAAAAAAATGCTGCCTGTGTGTGTATTGGCTGTTGAAAAGATACTAAACAACTTGTGTTTGGGGAAATATGCACTCCCTAAAGTCACTTGGTTTCAGGAAAGCGCGCACTGTGCCCAGAATACACTCCAGCAAAAAACCCTTGCAATGAAATTAAGTGAAAAGAACTGCCATTCCACACAAGTTTTGATCCTAAAAACATATGTGTTCATGGCGCACGCTATGGGTAATCTTCTTGGTCTTCGAACTGCGAAATGTTTGAGAAACGCGTCTGCGCACATTGGCGCGGGTTAACGCGGAAGGCAGAGGGCACGTGAATTGTGACAAATTATCTCCCATGTCACGTAGTTATCTGCCATTCATCGTTTTTGCTCGCTAGTAACCTCTATATTTCATTCTGAAGAGACAGTTATGTTCTAAATTATTTTACAGATCTTTAAGAATATTCCTCTGACTTGAGGCAGTTCAGGGATTGAGAACATGGGTAATGGCAGATAACTGTACAGTCACATGGCAGTAAATGCCCAGCTGATTGATCGGTAAACTCATTTTTGAGGTGTTCATATTAAGGCTCTCCGAGCATCCCTGGCACCTTCGTGCCGGACACCAGAGCTAGTTATACAAAGTGTACCCTCGAAGGGCCCCGAATATTAATGTTGTACAGTCCAGATCTGAGTGCTGGCAAATTCGCGAAATATGCACATGTGCATGTAGATTCTTCAAAAAAAATCCATGCACTAAAACATCCAAACTACACATATTTTTCAATAAAAAATATCATTCAAAATCAGCAATGTTGCAGATGACTCCACAGGCTCTGAAACAGAATATAATACATTCTTCCAGAAAAATATGATTACAATGAAATCCAATGACCCAGTGCGATAATGCAAATGGCCGAGTCGCAGACCACCAGGCTAAGTCTGAGACCGAATACATTACTTACACTCTCGACTCTTCTATAAAAAGTATTATTGAAGGCATCCAACACCATTGCACATTAACGAGCAGATGTTGGGCCTGCGGCCGACCACAAGGCTCCCTCTGAGTGGAGGAGTCATTGCGCGTGTAGCTCATGGAGTCAAAAGGGTGCGGTGTTACCCGGCGTCAAATCTAGTCTAGACACTTCAACAGTTCTAACTCGTACAATGTTTGTTGAACATCAAATCAGTGCTGCCTTTTTCTCACTCGTAGGCTGCACCTGCGTGCACTCCACAGTGCGCATTTCTTGGCTGTAAGTATATGTGAGTAATTTTGTAAGTAAATAATGCGGGGACATGAAAGCCTTTTACCAAGCAGTTCATTTGAGGCGTGGAACTTTCAGAGTTCAAAGAAGTCAATTTGAATCCAATCTAGGGAGATATCAGCAGCTGGCCACAATACCCATTTAAATGAATTCACTACCTGCCTAAAGTTGAATTTAACCGGCCACAATTCGGAGATCTTTAAAACACATACTGATTCTTCATCCTTCAAGCATGAATCAGCTAGAAATTTTACAGGGAAAGGAAGAAATCAAACCAGGTAATTTTACAAAGCCACATCTCATCAGCATGTAGATTGTTTTTTCACCAGCTTGGTTGCCCGAAGATGAAAACAGAAGCCAGATCATGCAAGAACATGATCAAGCTCGGCCGTTGCTGATACATCATATTTAGGGGCCCAGCCGACCTGGTTGTGTAGGACAAAGTCTAACGGGGTCAAAGCACGGTGCACGGCATTAGTTATGCCTTGTAGAAGAAAATATAATTAGTATAAACAATAGAAACAGGCATAAAATAAACACTGGTTGAGCATTCCAATTTTTTCACTCCAAGTTTCAGTGAAAAACTTCCTTTATTTTTCACCCAAGAAGTGTATCTGAAAATGTCTGAAAATTTTAAACTTTTCACAGTACTTTTGTGACTTTACTGAAAATTGTTTGAATTTTTCACAAAAATACTGGAAATTTTATGAAGTCTCCAGCTACATTTTCAGTGAAAAATGTGTGAAAAATAAAGGAAGCTTTTCACCAAAAATCTAGGTGAAATTTTTGAAATGCTCACCCAGTGAAAAGGTCGGATACTGCTGGTCGCACGCCAGAAAGGGGAAGGGGCCGTAACCTGCACAAAACGGACACGGACAAGAACGGATCACGACATGTACAAAGAAATCTCAATGCAAATAGCTTCAACCTCAACTTAAACTAGAGGTGGGCAAAATCGGATCATCACATGACGATGTACAAATTTTCGGCAAAATTGAATTATGAGAGGCATAAATCGGTGCGAGGAATAGCCTTGACCTCATCAGGCAGGACTTTCCCACGTTCGATATGTTGTATGAAAATACAGTCAACTCTGTCTTAAGCCATACCCCTCAGTGGACGCCTCAGGGTATGGGTTACAACAGAGTATGGGTTCTGGGAGAGGTCCCCAAAAAAATTAGAAAACTAGGTAATTAGTAATTGATGTGTCTGTTATCGTTCTGGCCTCCTCACAGGGCATCTCACGCCCAAAGGAGGACAAGACTAGTTCCAGCTTGCGTGCGAATGGTTCATCCAGATCTGTGATGTACCATTGCAAGGTTGGTGCCACCTGAAATGCCATGGCCATCCCCTCCCTTCCCCTCTTGATCCTGCTCTCCACTGCACATTTTTTGAATGGCACCAAAAATTTCTTCGTCTGTAGCGTCCTCGATCATCTGCTCCCTGCACATGTTTAGGAGATCCTCGATATCCACCAGATTATCCCTTTGTAACACCCCAACTTCCTGCAGCTCATCCAATACCTGAATGAGTGCCAGCTCAGCTGCCACGATTGCTGCGACATAGACTCGTAACCAGTCTGTAAACAATTTCCGACACCGAAAGCGCTTGCCGCATTTTTCGGAAATTGTTTACAGACTGGTTACGAGACTAGCTGCGACATGGTCATAAGAAGATGTGTGGTGCAAAAATGATGGTCAAAACCAATGCCAGGAAGGTTGCCGAACCAACTCTGGTAAGATTCTGCCAGATTCCGGCTAACTCGGACGAACTATTTTGGGAACATATGGGTTATGGACCCTCCAAAAGCTATGGGTTATGGGGTAGTGCAATTTTATGGGTTTTAATTGGTTTTAATTGAGAACAGAGGTGGTGGACTGCCAAAAAGTATGGGTTAGAGGAGGTTATGGGTTATTAGAGCCATGGGTTAAGACAGAGTCGACTGTAAAAAGAAGCGGAAACGTTTCACAGTGCCCTGCTATGTTCTCGTTAATTGCCATCAAAAGAAGTCAGCAGTACGGCGACAAAACAAGGATGGGCAAGTGGTTATTATACATAGGCATGCTGGTATGACCAGAATTATGGTCTAGTATTATACTAGATGCCTCAACACATCTCTACACACCCGTTTTTGCCACCCGGTGGATGTCCGGCTCAGTCTGCGCCTGTTTTGTGTTACTCTGACGACTGAACATAGGGGAAGTTACTATATATGGTATGTTTCTCACGGTCGCATGTTAGCTAGTCCAGGGATAAGGTGCGAAAAGAAAATAGGCCTAAGGTCTTTTTTCGAATGCCGGTGTCCCCTTGGGCTGAACAATGACCTGGAAAAAGTAAATATTCCTCCTCCTCACGAAATGTCCGACTTTGAAACACCATAATTTCATGCGTGACATACCAAGACAGCACTTCTCAGCAACATCTCAGAAGATTCCACGGGGAGCGAAATAAGCATCACGAACCAGAATAGCTCCATGACCCAAATCGCGGAGCTCACCTCAGGACTATATTCATTCGGGCGCTCTGTACGGCACCATTTCACACGCCCGCAACAACTTTGGATAGCAGGAATTGACAATGTGTGAGATCTTGAGACCTTCCAGCCGGTAGGGGCTACCATTTTACTTTCGGCGCTTTCCCGCGATCCTAGTCAGCTGTTGTTCGGGAACCGTAGGATGGGATACAAGAAGCCGATTTCTGAGCGATAAAGCCCTCACCCCCGATATGCTGAACGATACAGTGGCTACCGCTACAGCTAGAAACGAGTCGAGTCTCCTAGATAGTCATGCTGCGGCTGCCCTACAGGAGCTTGGCTACAAGCAAGAAATGACGCGGGTACGTCCACACGACGTGTTTAGTAAACATTGTCCTCACCATTTTTCAGACCCGAGGCTTGTCTCATATACTATTCAGTGTGTGCAGAACTTACCACCTTTTTATTTGACTCACCGTCGTGCTGCAGTGACTCTCGGTGAGTCTCGAACGAATGGATAAGGGGTTCGAAAGTTGAATATCGTCTGCACAAAGCAATCATGGCCGTTCGTAAGTCTGTTTAATACATGGTGAGGTACCTGTTAAAGATGTGGTTTCCTATCAGCGTACGGTTTGGCAGCACCGATTGCTACTTCTTTAGTGGCAGGCGGTCCGGTTACTATCATCTGGGGGTGAGCCAGTCTCGTGGGGCTGGCTCTGGATATTGACTCTCTGAAAGCTGGGTAGCTGTATCCATTCTCACCTTTCCCCTTGCGTTCTCTCTGGGGGAAATATGCGCCAAGTACCCTACCTCCGCCGGAGCGTATTACTGGTGCTTTAGATTCGCCTCTCCGAAGACTCGCCTTCTTGTCTCTTGGATCAATGGATGGCTCACGCTGGTCGGCGTCTGGACAATCAGTTTGTCAGTCACGTTTGCAAGTGCTTTTTTCACTTTCGGTTGGTCTTCGCTCAGTAATTTTTAGGGAACTGCCCAACTGATTGTTGCCGGGGTGGGAATATACCTTCCGGATTTCGAGTTCGCCGTCTGGCAAACGTGTGAGTCCTAATGTATTCAAATCAATGTGCAATATTAATTATTGATGTGCCTTGAAGATTTGATCTTCCTTGCCGTTACAGCGGTTGCCACCATCTTCTGTGTGTTCTTCAACTCCATTCTCCCACTGATCGATGTGGGTCGTCTTTCACCAGCTCATCGAAGATTCTCTGAACCACCTTCAGATAATCTCAGCTTATTGGACGCTTCTTGGAATCGTCGGTATGCCCACCACGTTTTTCTGTGGTTGAGCGACCAATACTCAAAGCTTCTCAGTAACTCTTGTTTGTATATCTGCCAAGGCCGCTGCCGGGCGTCATTCTGCCGCGTTCGCGCTGGGCTACTTCGACCCCTCGCCTTCCGGTTGGACGCCCGGATGGGCGTTTTTCATCGGATTGCTTCCACCTGCCTACACATTCTCGGCAATCGGAATGAGTGATTATAAATTTCCATTCAAATGTTCAACCTCTAATCCAGTTAATTGTAGTTGCAAGTATGGCGGAAGAGGTTCACAATCCGTCTTCTGACGTTCCGAGGGCCATCGTTTGGTCCATTCCAATAGGCTTTTTCAGCGGCGTTTTCTTCCTAGTTCCGATTGTGTTTACACTTCCTGACATCGCGACGCTGCTTTCCGGTATGTCATCTCAACAATATCCGAAGAATCTCGTTAATAATTCTTTCTAACTAAAGTCAGCACTGGACAGCCAGTCGGCCTCATGTTCGAACTCATGATGGGGTCCAAAGCAGGAGGTTTTGGCCTTGTGAGTTACGGCATTTGTTCTCCGAATGTCCCTGGCTGATCTGTCAAAGTGGTTCATCAGTTGGTTTTTTACCACTCCTTCATGCAGCTGGCACTGATATCGTCCACTCACAAGTATTCGGAATCGGTATTTTCTGCGCCATATCAATCAGTTGTGCCGCATCGCGCGCAACCTGGGCCTTCGCGCGCGACGCCGCAATCCCCTTCCACCTTACGTTCTCGAAAGTCAACAAGCGGCTGTCCGGCGGAATCCCGCTTAACGCTATCCTCCTCTCGATGACGATCCAGGTGCTCCTCGGGCTCATCTACCTCGGGTCCAGCGCGGCGTTCAACGCATTCGTCGGCGTCGCCGTCATCTGCCTTGGATGCAGCAACGCCATGCCCGTGGCCATCTCGCTGGCCAATGGTCGCAGGGATGTCGCCGACTCACCTTTCCCCCTCGGCCGCTTCGGATTCGCGTTAAATGTGGCGGCGATCGTGTGGGTGATATTCGAGGTCGTACTGTTTTGCATGCCTGCGGTGGTGCCCGTTACGTCGATTACCATGAGTGAGTGGACTCGCCGACGGGTAAATACTTCTCTCTCGCTTACTCAGGCCCCGACGAACAGATTACGCTTCGGTGGTGTTCGTCTTTTTTGCGGTGGTAAGCGCATTGTGGTATTTGATCAGTGAGTTCGTTCATTGTGAGGCGTCCCATATTGTCTGACCAAATTCCACTCGCAGGTGGGCGGTACCATTATAAGGGTCCGAATATCCCAGAAGCCACATCGTACCAGGAAGATCAAGTCGGAGAGAAGAAATCTTTCTGAGTATCGTTTTGTTTTCGATCAGAATAGCCAGGATATGAAATACACGTATATACTACGACTTCTATGCGCAGTGGGCAGCTCTGACAAGGCCCTCACGCTCCAGGGGACATGCCTCGTCTTTCAGCCAAAAGTGGTCCGAGACCCACCAGAATAGTCGATGCGCGATCCAGTCTTCCCAGATGACTCGCCAGGGGCGCGTCAGGCTGAGATGTCGGAGCTTTCCGTAGTAGAGCCAGGTCTGCGTCGTATATGCTACCGCAACAATTCAGACCTAGATATTGAGGACGAGGGAAATAAATAATTACCGACGGCGACTTGCGGATTCACGAATATCCGTGGTCTTTTTGGGGCTGTTCGTAGGTGCATGTCGTATGAAATGAGGAAGCATTCTGATTCTGGGCACGCTGTGTCGCCTCGGAACTTCAGGGGAGCGGGAGCAGGAGTACCTGGTCAAAAGTAATCAACAAGGCGGTGGAAGTGTCTTTTTTGAAATGACGCCTACTGGGGCTCGGAGGATGCAGCGGGGGCAGGAACCAGTCGGCTTCGAAAGCCGCGACGCCGTTCCAGCAGGTCGCGACTTCTACAGGTTCATCGCGCCGCAGATTCTCTACTGCGACGTCGTCATGAGAGAAATAAGGCCATATCTCCTTCGTGCGTAGACCGCAGGAGTCTCTGATTACCCATCTAATTGAATGTCAGCTGAGTCGGTGCTGCTGTAGAGAAATACTAACGTGTCGTATAGACCGATGCCATCGAAATCGAGCCCACATGCAAGGTCGAAATCTCCGCCATTTGTGGCGAGCAGGCGGAGGATGGATTCTGGGCATAAACATCGAGGTATCACATCCAGCTCCACGAAAGCAAGCAAGAAACTTACCCCACCGGAAGTAGACGTCATTAAAAAATATGATTTTCTGGAACCGCTTTCCGTCCAGCCCGTCTTGCAGCGGGGTGAGAACTCGATTTCGCATATCCGCCATGTAGGCGACACGCTCATGCCCGTTGCTCGACCATCCTGGCCGGCGCCTGTCATCGGAATCCATAACAATACTGTTCCGTACCCCTGTTCGCCGCAAATCCTCCTGGAAGCCCAGCAGTAGCTCCTTCGTTCTATCGTGCGAATTGCTCTCATAAATGGAGACAAAGACGTTTTCTGGGCCAAGGTTTTGGATGAGAAGCGCCATCTGCTTTTTCCAGGCGGGTAAATGGACGGCGTAGTCGTATAGATTCGCGGCAATGAAGTAGGTGGTCGTGCCATTCCCTTTGAGCTGGGGAAGTGGGAATGCGGGATTCAAATATGAGGACCGCCCAGATGATGGGTATGTTGGCGCGAAAATCATGAAGCCACACCAGCATAAGGACAGGGCAAACCGTATGCGCCGCCCTATCGACCAACCACCGCGAATGGTCTTATAGTCGTAGGCGTCAAAGAGAGCTAGTGCTGGGACGCATATGACGACGAGTGGGAGGTATATCAGGAGAGTCGAGAAGAAGCGGAGGCGAACAGCTAGAAAGCTGGCAGTCACCAGTGAGAAGGTGAGGGCGCCAAGAAAGAGTCGGTGAGAATGGAAGAATGCGGAGAGGCGTGAGCGTCTGAGGCGACGCCAGTCTCGAGGTCTACGACTGCCGGTCATCGCAGAGGGACCAGGTGGGAGGTGACCGTGCAAAAGTCGTGGCTGGCATCGGCTGTGATGCACTCGGAGCTTCCGGTGATCCGTTGCGTAACTAATCTGATGCGCCATCAATGCGCCTTTAGAGGTCAATTAATATTAGTCTCTTACCGCAGTCCTGGAGATCCAGAACAAAAGCTGAATAGAAGGCAAGGAAGCGAGAGAATATCCAGATATATCTCGACCAGAGCGGGATTTTACAATAATTATATATAGTAGTAAATTTCTACCGCATCGTTCGCGGCCGCGCTCTCATCGGTGCCGCCATCGCGCTCGCCGTTCCCACAAGGAGGATAGTGAAAACACTGGGAATATATCAAGAAAACAGTTACAATAAGTTTCCATGTACCCATGCACAAATATATTTGAAGAATGTTCTTTGCTGTGTATAAAGTTCTTTGAAGAAGTTTTGCATATATGCGACTCGGCGGATGCGCAAAAGCAATTATATTTATTTTCTCCATATCTTCTTCATGTTTTGGCCTGGGATTAGGGTTATCCTCCCTGTTTCCATTCTCCAGGCTGTTTAATACGAGATTTCGTCGTTTTTTGAAGTTGAATGAACTGGTGTTTGAATTTCGAGGTAGCCTTAAAACTTGAATATCTTGGCTTGGGATCCGGAACTTGGATATCCTAGACTTTGGAGCCGGGTGCCTCTACTCTACGCGAGTATGACGCGAAAGGTTGTTTATAGAACGCGAGCTTATATCGGCGAGAGCTGCCAGGGATCCAGATTCAGCTATAAAAGATATAAGACGACCCGAGGTCTGGGTGAGACGGGAGACGGCAGAAAGGGAAACATGGTCAGGCATTAATATTGCAAAAGGTTCAACTTGAACTGTGTTTCGAGAGAAGGGATTTAGGCCCCTTTTTGTCGTCGACTCGTCGTCCTCCGAATCCTCTCAATCACGAACACAGTCCAGGCTCTTTGGTCCTCCAGCTTGCATTTGTTAAATTTCTCACCACCGACGTCTTCCGCCACGGCACGTAAGCGGCGTCGGGTTCCGAGATCGTGGCGCGCGTGGGGACGAGGCCAGGACACAAATGAGTTGAATCATATCGAGAGAATGCTTTAGACGCACCTTTATCGGGACATGCCTGATATGTGCTTACTGGATGTCTTGAATTCCTCTTTTCATGTCCCCGTCCCGCCGAAAGAACAGAGACAACACCTGGGACATAGTTCTGACGAAGTGTGATTTAAGGAACGTGTAGGTTTGAGAGAGAGTGGACTGGTACTATGTGTGTGCTAGAGGTGGAAATGCCGATCTGAGCCAGAGATAGGGGGTTCATCCACTGAGAATAGCTATGTACTGCCCCGCGAAAAGGTGTGGATCCGAAATTCTGAGGTAAAGTTAACCTTCAGATGATGAATGAACATCCATGAGATTGAGGCAGTGGCCAAAACGAACAGGACAACAAAGTTGGAACTTGTGGTGATGGCGGGGGATTGGTATGTCCAGTGCAAGTTTCAACGGTTGTAGCGTCTGTCTAGGAGAGACTAGAAGATTGGGGAAAGCCGGTTCCGTCCGAAATGGGCAAAAGTTCCAGCTCATTCAGAGTCCTGACTAGCACTTCTGTAAGTGACCCCAGCGATGAGGAGCCGTATACCTGTCAGAAATGTTCAATCAGACAGTGTCGGAAATTTATCTTTAAGCTTATAAGCACCCTCTATTACGAGACCTTGTCAACCGCTTATAATAAGCTCGGCAACACATAAGCGCCTTAAATTCACGCGGTCAAAACTTGTTTGCAAGCCTGTGTTGCGTGCAAGCCACACACCGCCAATATGCTACATCCAAAATGGCGTTATAGACAGAAACTTCGATTCTGCATACCAAAAATTCCCAATAACCGCGATCCTGGCGGAAAAAAAATCATCTTATACAGAGATCTTTATTCCGATAACCCCCTCATAATGGGCACAGCTCTTATGCCCTTATACAGCCTTACGGCACCTTATAAGCGAAATTACAAATTTCCGACAAGCTGAAGACATTGTGTGCCCCAGATGAAGTTAAATTGACCACAACTGAGTCGATATGATGGAACCGGTGCGCAGTTGCCACTGGCATGGTAGCGGAACTTGTGGCAGCGGCTCTGCGTCGAATCACCGGGTCTTGGCTGGGGATCCGGAAGTAATGAAATTTCGAAAAGTGTGTGGGTGAGAGAAATATTAGGATTGTGGGTTGCTTGCTGAAATATGAAATCTTGCCCCAAATCAGTGCGCTTGCAATACTGTATTTTTTCAATCGATTCAACAGTCACGCGTCACAGGGGGGGTCGGCGTCGAATTCCGTTAGCTTGTAACGCGTCACAGGGGTACCTGTCGAATTGGCTTTTAGATTCACAAATGTCCCCCCAAAATGCCATTTGGCCCGCAAAAAATCTCGAGAAATCTCCGTTATCGCTCCAAATGCACACAAATACTGGGACTCCCTGTCAATCCCAAATCCACCTATTTATGCACCGAGGGTTGCAAATTCCGAGACAAGGCTCAAAGAGCGGCAGTTTCCTAGCTCAAATATCAATGCCATAATAGAATACTTAGATGCTTTGTCAATTCTTCTATTCTTTTTGCCGTGGTGAAGGTGATCAAGGATTTTTTTAGGTCGCCATTTTTCTCATACAATTCTGTATCTCAGGAAATGTACCCAGATCAATTGCACATCACCACTAACAGCGTAAAATATGCATTGCGGTCAAAATAAAATTTCTGCAGGTCTTGAAATAATTCCCGACCATTCTCCGCCCGGCCTATTCGTGAGATGCATCTATTTACTATCCAGTAGATAGGCTACCAAAGCGCCGTGACCGCCGGATGACTGTAGCGTACACATGAACGTAGTGTATGTAGGTACAGTACCTGCTTGTTCCTTTTAGGGACCACCGCAGTAATGCATCCTCCTCCTCCTCCTCCTCCTCCTGGTGATGCCTTGTCGAAATTTTCGGGTGTTGTCACGGTCGTTTGGCCCCATGTCGAATTGTCGAATTCGAAATTTTGTGTCACAGTCACACCCAACAATTGAAAAAATACAGTACGTGGTTCAGAATTGATGCACAGCTCTCATTTAATTGATATTAGCGACTTGGAAGGAGGTACAACGACGTTCTGTAATAGTGGCAGCCCAACAACTGTAGGAACAATATATCTCATCGATCTATCGAATCTGGTCAGAGGGCGCCCAAAAATAAGGCCAGCGACTGACAATCATAGCTGAGCCAGGAAAGCAGCGACAACGCCGGGGAACTGGTCGAGCGCCTAGCGTCCGCCGCAGCCACCGTGCAACAGAAGAGCGATCACGGGACCAGCACATTTACCGGTATTGGCGGCACAGCATCCCGAGGCGCAGTCGGCATCTCTGTTGCAAACTCCATTGATGAACTGCTTGCCTACAAACGAAGTGAGAAAAATAATACTCGATGAGTAAAAAAATCATACCCTTGCGCGCGGCTAGCGCGGGGGCGGGTGCAGCAGCAGCACGGTTCTGGACGCCCTGCTTGGCTTCAAAGGCAGCCACAGCACCTGGGAACTGGCCGAGCGCCTTTGCGGCGTTTGCGTTGGCCTTGCCGCTTCCGAAACCACAACCACCATCGCGCTCGAGGGCGATGACGGGACCAGCGCATTTACCGGTGTTGAAGCCGCAGCATCCCTGGGCGCAGTCGGCATCGGTAGCGCAAGCCCCAGTGATGAACTGGG
Source organism: Mycena rebaudengoi (assembly GCA_029282285.1). Classification (NCBI taxonomy): domain Eukaryota; kingdom Fungi; phylum Basidiomycota; class Agaricomycetes; order Agaricales; family Mycenaceae; genus Mycena; species Mycena rebaudengoi. The sequence goes on from JARJCX010000026.1 coordinate 1,364,226, forward strand.
TGCCTACAAACGAAGTGAGAAAATGATACTCTAGGAAGCCGAAAATTTTTACCCTTAGGCGCGGCAGGTGCGGGGGCGGGTGCAGCAGCGGCACCGTTCTGGACGGGGGCGGCACCGCCCTGCTTGGCTTCGAATGCGGCCACAGCACCCGGGAACTGGCCGAGCGCCTTCGCGGCGTTGGCGTTAGGCACGCCAGAACCGAAACCACAGCCACCGTCGCGCTCGAGGGCGATGACGGGACCAGCACATTTACCAGTGTTGAATCCACAGCATCCTTGCGCACAGTCGGAATCAACAGCGCAAGCACCGGTGGTGAACTGGTTGCCGGGAGTACGGGGGATAACTGCTGCAGATGCAAGGAGAGCAACTAGAGGAAGACATCTTCTAAGTCCATGACTATGTGAACAGAAATGGCACATACCATTGGCGAGGAGGAAGACGCGGATCATCGAGGAGGTCATTGTTGATAAAAGTGGTGTTTAATAAAGACAGAAAGTGGTTAGAAAAGTCGCTAAAACAATTAGACACACCCAGTGTGTATGAAGACAGAGAAATGGGAGACAAAGATTGGACAAAGAAGAAAATGCTTTGGAGTTTTCCCGAAGCGCTGCTTTATAGCCATGTTCTATACATAGGAGATCGCATCAAAAATCTTCTCCCAGGAGCGGATCATCACCCGACTAGATATGGCTGAGGCCCGAAGTTATAGCTGGCTGCTGGAGCGTCAACTCGGAGTTCATATTTACAGTACAGCCAGCAGCAGCAAGGGGACCATGAAAATCAAAGACCTTAATTTGAAGAACATTTTTTGCTCTCCCAAGCACAGCTGGCCGCTTTCTAGGCACCTGATGTCATGTTCTGCTTCTATTCGAGCAAAATTTGAAATACCGGCATGAAACATTAGACCGCATGGCGAGGCTTAAACTTTGAGCCATCTAGTCTGATCGCGGAAAACAATCTGCATAAAGGCCCTCCTAGGCTCGACTCCAGCCCAATCGTCTCGAGTAAGGCTGCGAACCTTTGAGAGGTGAACGCAGATGTAAGCCAAATCAACCGCTCTCCGGGGGAGAGCGGCCCAGTGTCTATGTGCCGTTTCTGGATGGCGTAGCTAAAGTATGTACTAGGGACGGAAAATACATGTGAGACGTGTATGACAATAAATATGTAGGGCGGGTACTGAAAAAATGGCTACGCTGTCTGGCAAGGAAGTAGAATAAATAATCGTGAATAGTACAATATTCGGGAACGCTCACCTGGCAAGGCAGTGGATAAGTCGAATGATCGATAATCACTGCTTGCTAGGGAGATAACATGTGCACGGTGGCGCTGCCCAACGCATCAGTGCGGGACCGACGGGGCGCGTGAGGAAATGGGAGTGACTCACTGCTACGACTCTCGCTTTGACCACAGGGGTGGAGAGGAGCGTACTCTTTTACAACCATTGAGGGTTTACAACCTTAGAGGTAAGAGCGTGAGAGGAGTGGAAGGGAACCGGAGTAATCTTGCTCACTCGACGATTAACCTTGTGTAAACTCCTGTTTAAACTCGACCATACATGATGATAGTTGATGTACATTGACAAGCTTGCTTTCAAGTAACAGACAGTAATTGGTCTAGGGCCTCTGTGGACACATTTATGAGACGGCTGCAATTAGTTGACAGTTGTAGCCACGTTCCCTAGTACCCAGACTCCATTAGCAAGTTTAAAGCGGTAGCTTTATAATTGTCTCGAACACATTTACAGCCACCCAGATGGCCCTCCGGGAATTCCCTAGTACCTAGACCTAGAGAGTTGAAAGTGGTACCTTTATAACTCTCTCTGAATCTTCCAACTTACCAAGTTGCAGCGGAAATGACAAACTTTTTGAAATCAGAATCTGTGGTAGTGTTAGAGTTAAATTTACAGTAAAACATGCGCACAGCCGAAGCGATTGTGGTCGAAGAATGAGATGGAGTTTTAACCTGCTGGGGTATTTATTTACTTAAATCCTTGGTAGCGGCTTCACAGCATGAGCACACAAATCTAAATGTTTTCTCTCCAGCAATTTCAGAAGTCGACATCTCGGCCATTGGATGGTCTACATGATGTGCGTCAAAGAAATGTGCACTGTGCAGGTTGTCATCGCCGAGCTCCCGTGGAAGTTCGTGGCGGTACAATTCTTCCAACGTACAACCAGAGCTTGGGGGTGGAAGACCAGGAAGCCTTGCGCAGACACATTACAGTTGTTCCGGAAAATAATGAGAATGTTTTTTTGTTGGCCGGTTCCCAATTCGGAAGACCGAAACCGGCAAGGGGGCACCGACATTCGAAAAAAGACCTTAGGCCGATTTTTTTTTCGCGCCCTTGTCTTTGGACTAACTAACTACGTGACCGTGGTATACTTGCCATATATAGTATTCCTCCCTATGTTTAGTTGCCGGAGTACCGCAAAACAGGCGTTGGCTGACCCGGATACTCACAAGACGGCGAAAAAAGTCGTATATATTCATATGATGAATGGACTGAGGCCTCTAGTTGAATATTAGACTCAAATGTCTAGTCATACCACCATTCATCAGAATAAACATTCACTCATTCTTGTTTCGCAGCCCTACCAGCTGCTTTCGATGCCAAAAAAAGATGAAACAATTAAAATTTTCAGAACACCGTGAAACTTTTCTCAGAGTGCCTACTTTCTTTTCCCTTGCAACGCCTGAATTCCAAGCCATTCTGTTCGCCTCGGACATGGGAAAGTTCTGTCTGATGCGAGACTACAAATAAGCCACCATTGATCGAGTGATGCCGCATCATGCCGCATATGGTAATTGTTGATGCCTAACGTCAACTACCGAATTTCAACACCTCTCCTGGGCTGAAGAACTTAGAAGTAGTTCTCAAACCTCCCTACAACCGATTTTGTGATCAAAAATTTGGGGTCTCAATTTTTTTTCCGGCTTCATGGCCGGACTAACTAACCGGCCTTAGGTAGCCGGTTTGAATGCCGGTGCCCCCTTGGAAACTGGTCCGGTGGTCAGGAGTTCAATCCCCGCTTGTAATCCGGTCCGAGGTGCGTTCTGGACCAGGACCCCCATTAATAACCGCGGAGGCTAGATACCAAAATCCGGAATTCTGCGGTGGGCCATGTCCGGACATATGGGTGGGAATATGGCCCAAAATGGAAATTGTACAGTTCCCACGACCTTAAAAAGGCCAAATCTCCCTCGCGCGCGCTACGGGATGAGTTCTTGACCGAACGAGATCGATATGAATCGTTTACGGTCCAAAATCCGTCCAAAATATGTCACATGATTCAAGAATTTTGCCCCAAATCACCAAATCTTGTCCGGACAGCAGCCAAAATGCATCTAGCCTCCGAGGCCGGATTGCCAAAACCGTGTCCGGATCGGTATCTAGGCTCCCTGGCTATTAATGGGGGTCCTTCTGGACCACACCAAAAGGAAGAGAACTGATTAGATAACGTTGGCAGGCGAACCTGCCCGGCAGCACCCATTTACCATAAAGACTTAATAAAGTTCCGAACATTCTACACCGTGCATGTGCATTAAAATGTACTGCCAAGTTGAACTTTCGGTTTGATGTGGCGTGTGATGTGTGCATCATGTAAGTGCGCGCTGAAGGTCCTCGGGTGACCTTCGTGGTCGTGGGGCGGTTCAAAACGAAGTTACTTATGATAAAATCAATCCCATCAGTGCTGGTGTGTCGCCCATCAACTCACCCATCACTCTTAAACCACTCAACTGTTGTGGGACTCCCCATCACTGCAGCCTGTGATTTCGGGCACTCACCTACCCAACCAACTGCGGGTTCAAGTCGTTTCGAGACGAGGGCCGAATAAACTCGCCTTGTCGCATATTAGAGAGTTTGCGCTGCAGCCATCAGAGCCATCTGACGGCTTTTTTGCATTGCGCAAATGGATGGCTGATGGCTGCAAGAAAAAAATTCACAGGTAGCCTAAGTGCACAGTAAGAATGTTAAAATAGCCTTCTTAGGCACTCTCCAAAGTCTTTTTGGTCACATCAGACCTGATGTCTTTTTCATTTTGTGGTTAAAAATGTACAGCCAGAAAAACATTATAAAATTGAGTGATGGACCAATCAGTGAGTGTTTCTCCACACACACATGAGAACTGGGTCCTGTCATCTCCCATCAGGGTAGGAAAAAAATGTTGTCATCAAAAGTAGTTCAAGCCATTAGCCATCCGTTCGCGCAATGCAAAAAAGCCATCAGATGGCTCTGATGGCTGCAGCGCAAACTCTCTATTTTAGTTCAGTCCTTTTCAAATTTCCCCACCAAATTTCAACACAGTCCCTCGTCTTAATTTTCTTACACTCAATCGGCGTCGCCAGGCTAGTGCATAACGTCCTTGGAGCTTAAATAATTCTCTAATATTTTTATAGCAATGGCCGACCTCAGCGTCCTTCAAAATACACTGATTGCCATCGTAGCAACGTTGCAGCAGCTAGCCGGAGGGCAGAACACCGGGGCTGCCGCCGCTCTGCTCCTGAACCGATACCTGTTCTCGCTACGTCACCGATTACCTCGTACACCAGCGCCCGTACCCAGGCCCTTCCTTCCTCAACTCGTGGTCACCCATCTTCATCCAATCTTCCTCCCGCTTCGGCTCACCAACCAATGCTCGGAATTTCTGAACTCGGGATTCACATGGCTGGACATACCCACAATGCGCGCATGTCTGGCCGCGGTACACCCAATATCTCGCCCCTCACCGCTTCCTAGATCTCTCAGGCTACTGTTGGACGTCAGCAAGCTATCTCTGCGCACTTTCCTCCCACCCTCACGTTGGCGACTCGCAGGAGACGCCGTGTCCGCCTACTCTCAACCACAGTCCCCTCCTACTCTTCTTGAGACAGTCTCCTTCATTGATGCCGCCACTGGAACTCGCATGATGAGAATTCGCCTTGAGGTGCTACCCTATCCGGTATGTCATTTAAGTTCTTTGCATCTTTCGCAGATCCTAATATACTGCTACATCTAGAAACCAACTGGCAGCGATCTGATTTTGTGCCGTCGTCTTCGCACCTCCGAGGTGGGCTTCCTCAAAGAGCACAACTTACTCTACAACTTCGTTCTGCCCGAGAGCCCCTCTCTTCCTGACCTGCTGCGTATGGGTGCTCGAGAAATGCAGGAGGGACCGCGCCGCTTTCGGTTCGATGCCAACACTGGTGTCCACGCTTCCCGCCATTTACCCCACGAGACTCTTCCCCTTCAAATACTCTCGCTTGTCAACAAAGGCAATCCTCGAACCAACGGAGTCAGCTATCTCACGTCTCGTCATCCTTTCCGTCTCGACACAACTAATTTCAATGGCGACCAATAATGTTGGATATATAGATTCACAGCGTATGAGTTTGAGTTCAATATTGGCTACATCGTGATGTGAGGTTGAATGCTTTCGCTGCTTGAAAAAAGTTATAGGCCGTGCTAATTATGAAATTTGGTCGTTTGTGTTGATTAAGATCTGCCTGAGGATTCACGAATGGTCGATGCAAAATATTTATATCGCCCAGTAGAATAAAGTTTGAAATTGGGATCCGTCATTTGAATATACTATTGACTGCATTACTTCCGAGTCTGCCCACAATGCCTTTATCCTGATGTTTTGAACCTGCTTTATGTACACATAATTTAAAGCATGGCTCCCCACCACTCCCAAAGTTGTAGTTTCATGTCCGGAATCGGGGAAACCTGGGAAATAAAAGGGAGGTTAAATATGCTGGCTTATATCACGGATCTAAGCTCCTAGAATCAGTGGTGTCGAAGTTCTGAGGAGATCTGAAATAATTAAGCTGATAGGACTGGCCAAATTGACGTCTACTAATTTCTTTACAGTCACTTCTATTTCCTGTGGGGCAGACATCCGTCTTTCTCAGGTGTCTCTCGTTTGCGCCTTTTGAACAACGCGGCCGTGGTGTGATGGGTTACATGACATTTGATGGGTGGGCTGGATGGGTTGATACTTAGGTGAGATGTATGGGTTGATGGGTGAACTCGATGGGTTGATGGTCTACCCGTGCAAGAATCCATTTGGGACTGCCATCAGTCAATGCGTGTCATGGTTCACGAAGTACAAAATCACCATTAACAAGCATGTACACGATGTACGTATTACAATCCCCAGAAGTACGAGTACGGAGTACGAAAAGTTTTACAAGGTTCGAATTCAAGCACGTGCACGGTGTACAGTGTACGTTCTCCCAAGCCACTTCACACATTCACACAACCCGTATTAAACAGTGAAAAATACTTTTATAACTGTATGTACTGCCCTGCGAAAAGGTGTGGATCCAAAATCCTGAGGTAAAGTTAAGCTTTAGATGATGAATGAACATCCATGTTGAGCGCAGTGCCAAACGAACAGGTCGGAGCTTGTGGTGATGGCGGAATTGGGGAAAGCAGGAATGGAACCCATTCCGAGTCCTGATTAATACTTCTGTAAGCGACCCCAGATATAAGGAGCCGTGTATATGTCAGAAATGTTCAATCAGACAGCTGAAGACATTTGTGTGCCCCGGATGAAGCTAAATTGACCACAACTGAGTCGATATGATGGAACCGGCGCGCAGTTGCCACTGACAGGGTACATATCTTCGGCGTCACTTGTGGCAGCGGTTTGGATCTGAACGGCCGAGTGCATCAGGGAAGGCCGGAGGCCCTTCAAAGAGACTGGCCGCTACGTCGAACTACCGGGACTTGGCTGGGGACCCCTAATAATAAGTGTGTGGGAGAGAGAAAGTTCGGGACTGTGGGTTGCTTGCTGAAATACAAATCTTGCCTAGGAATGCTGCCTGCGCTTGTGGGTACGTGTTCCAGATTTGGTGCACAGCCCTCATTTCATTAATTTTAGCAACTTGTAAGGAGGTATAACGACGTTCTGTAATAGGGGCAGCCCGACAACTGTAGGAACAATATATCTAATCGATCTATTGATTCTGGTCAGAGGATGCGTAAAAAAATAAGGCCAGTGACACTGACAATCATTGCTTAGCCTCGAAAGCAGCGACAGCGCCGGGGAATTGGCCAAGCGCCTTCGCGGCGTTTGCGTTGGGCTTGCCGCTTCCGAAACCGCAGCCACCATCACGCTCAAGAGCGATGACGGGACCAGCACATTTACCCGTGTTGAAGCCGCAGCATCCCTGGGCGCAGTCGGCATCAGTGGAGCAAGCCCCAGTGATGAACTGGGTGCCTACAGACGAAATGAGAAAAATAATACTCGACGTCTAAAAATCATACCCTTGGGCGCGGCTGGCGCGGGGGCGGGGGCAGCAGCAGCACCGTTCTGGACGGGGGCGGCACCGCCTTGCTTGGCTTCGAATGCAGCGACAGCACCTGGGAACTGGCCGAGCGCCTTTGCGGCGTTTGCGTTGGCCTTGCCGCTTCCGAAACCACAACCACCATCGCGCTCGAGGGCGATGACGGGACCAGCGCATTTACCGGTGTTGAAGCCGCAGCATCCCTGGGCGCAGTCGGCATCGGTAGCGCAAGCCCCAGTGATGAACTGGGTGCCTACAAACGAAGTGAGAAAATGATCCTCTAGGAAGCCGAAAATTTTTACCCTTAGGCGCGGCAGGTGCGGGGGCGGGTGCAGCAGCGGCACCGTTCTGGACGGGGGCGGCACCGCCCTGCTTGGCTTCGAATGCGGCCACAGCACCCGGGAACTGGCCGAGCGCCTTCGCGGCGTTAGCGTTGGCTTTGCCACTTCCGAAACCACAGCCACCATCGCGCTCAAGGGCGATGACGGGACCGGCGCATTTACCAGTGTTGAATCCACAGCATCCTTGCGCACAGTCGGAATCAACAGCGCAAGCACCGGTGATGAACTGGTTGCCGGGAGTACGGGGGATAACTGCTGCAGATGCAAGGAGAGCAACTAGAGGAAGACATCTTCTAAGTCCATGACTATGTGAACAGAAATGGCACATACCGTTGGCGAGGAGGAAGACGCGGATCATCGAGGAGGTCATTGTTGAAAAGAGTGGTGTTCAATAAAGACAGAAAGTGATTACAAAAGTCGCTAAAACAATAGACACACCCGGTGTGTAAGACAGAGAGAGACAGGAGACAAAGAAGAAAATACTCTGGAGTTTTCCCGAAGCACTGATTTATATATGGGCAGTGTTGGGCCACATGCCATGTTCCATACGAGATCCCATCAGGACCGACCGCCTTGGCGTTGCCACGGATCCACCGGCGTCTTAACGGTGCTAGACTTGGGCCGACAGGACACAAGCAAATAAGCAAATAAGAGGAAAAAATATCTGGAGATCAGCGCTCAGGCCCAGGAAGGTATAGCTACTTGTGCGTAGCTCCTGGGACCTAGTGAAGAAATATATTGTCCCGAGTCTTATCCTGGCAAGGCAGAAGGGCGCTCCTGAATTTGAAGTTCCGAAGCGATCATTGATGCCCGTGAAACCCCGAGTGCCAAGCACTTTCTGTTCTCCTAATATCGAAAATGGCGGTAGCGGGTTGGCAGCGGGAGGCTGAAACATTCGTACTCAGTGTAGTTTGGAGACCATTCTCAGCTCAGCATCAGTCTCTATGCATCGGAGAGGCTTGAACTTTGGGCCAGGACTCTTGCAGACCGGCAATTCAAAAACTGGTTCAAATATCGGGCCCTTTGGGGCCAAGGTTCAAAAACAGTAAGGTAGGCATCGATTAGTATGTCGGACTTGGATAGTGAGGGGAGGAGTGAATATCTAGATGTATAGTAGATAATCTAGATATTCACGCAGATGCCGATACAGATATAGGATACAAGGGTGTGTGTGGGTGTGGGAGGGGCTTGTCCGTGGCCGCCCCACTCGGGGAAAAAGGGCATAGCAAAAAGCTGATGCGGGATTTTCCGAGGCGAGAAGAAATGGCTGGTGGACAACGTACGCAGAGGGCAACCCGGGTCAGGGATGAAATGCGAAGTGAGACCCGTGGCTACCCAAGCGCGAGCTACAAAACAGGGTGGGGCAAAAGAATCGAGAGGATACCAGTGCGTAGATGCGTCTTTGGTTACGAGCGGGAGCAAAGAGCGATGACAGGTGGCTGTACATGTGGTCCTATCTAATCTAATCTATCTTGCCTAATCCTTGACATTAATTTTGATTTGATCTTTCCCAAATTGTTCTTCAGGATGGCTTTCGTTCAGATTTCGCCAGAAATCAGACGTAACAAGTAAAAAAAATTGGCAGTGAAGAAATTGCACCTATTTGTCAACCTATTTTAGGTTGTTCATTTGTGTTATATAATTTTATTATATTCCTTCAGGCAGGTTTGCCTAATTCTCGAAGATCTAGACGGAAAATGGTTGCTCGACAGAATATTTGTTGCGATCCTTATGAAGCCGAAGCTCTGAAATGTTTTTCCAAGGAAACCTCATTTCATTATCTGTTTAGCGCCTTTAATTTAAATTACAACGACATTCTGCAAAAGCCAGACAATTCCAAAACAATATGGGTCATCGATCTACTGGTCTGGTTAATGGTGTGATGCAAATAGGACGAGACGCAACGCACGAGTAGATTATTAAGGGTTAGCAGCCTGGAACGCAGCGACGGCACCCGGGAACTGGCCGAGAGCAATCGCGGCGTTCGCGTTGGGCTTGCCGCTTCCGAAACCGCAGCCACCATCGCGGGTCAGGGCGATGACGGGACCGGCGCATTTACCGGTCTTGAAGCCGCAGCATCCCTGCTGGCAATCGGCGTCGGAGGTGCAGGGACCAGTGACGAACTGGGTGCCTAGAAAGCGAGTCAAAAAATGATACTTTATAATGCAAGGAAAACCTACCCTTGGACGCGGCGGGTGCGGGTGCGGGTGCAGCTGCAGCACCGTTCTGAACGGGGGCGGCACCTCCCTGCTTGGCCTCGAATGCGGCCACAGCACCCGGGAACTGGCCGAGCGCCTTCGCGGCGTTGGCGTTGGGCACGCCAGAACCGAAACCGCAGCCACCATCGCGCTCGAGGGCGATGACGGGACCGGCGCATTTACCGGTGTTGAATCCGCAACATCCTTCCGCACAGTCGGAGTCCTTGGCGCAAGGGCCAGTGACGAACTGGGTGCCCTGAGGAGTACGGGGGATGACGGCCGCAGACGCGAACAAAGCGACTGAATCAATTAATGAGCAAGGTGCGTGATATTTGAAGTCGCATACATACGGTTGGCCAGGAGGAAGACACGGATCATCGAGAAAGACATTATTGTTGAAGAAGGAGTGGTGTTGAAAACAGAAAGTGGTTAAGAAAAGACGCTAAAAGATGAACACACCCGGTGTGTAGAGAAGAAAAGAGGAAGGAGTGCGAAGAAAAATGCTCTGAGAGCCATGAGTGTTGAGAGTGGGGTTATATAGGCGGCGAAAACTATTTTGGGCCGATTTAATAAGAGTGATGCCCATGAAACACCCGGAGGACACTTTTCCAAATGCTACTACCCCTCGTACAAACTCTTGAGTAATCATAACCTCTTGCGCTTCCCTTTAGGTCTGACAACGCCGTTTGCCAACCTGTTTGAATTCCTGTATTTACGAAGACTGTTTTCGAGATTTACACGCGCCAACTTGAGCTGGGTTGACTCTAACTCATTTGGTGGTGGTCGGATTTGGAAATGATGGCATTGATGCGACCTGCACCGTTTCATGTGAACAACACAGCAATGTCCCATCGTTACCAGAGTGACTCCTAACGATCTGCACATTCCAGCTTCATGAATTTATGGCTACGCTTGCCATATGGGATCTGCAGGTATCCGGCTCGGAAGAGTCTGGCCACGTCTGGCCTGGATTAGATACGCGACGCCAGACCTCGCTAGACACCTGTGAACTGATCAATCAAGGGGTTGGGCCTTTAGGTATTCGGATCCGGACGCATCGTAATTACGCGGCGTGTTGGTTGCGGGTTTTGGGTCTATGAGGGTCTATGTATAGGCGTGATTGATTCCGAATTGGCCGGAATAAAAATAAACCAAAGCTTGACCAAAGCATAAAAAAATTGCAAACATCCTTAAGCCTTCTCAAGCGCAGCTGTGGTCGGATATGAATTAGATAGGCAGGCTGACCGAAAAAATCAAAGTTATCGGGCTGGTCGGGGAGACCAGTAAGGTCAAAAGTGAGAAGATGCCGCAGATTCCTCAATGCTGATCTTGCGGCCATCTGCAGGCACCGAATGGAAGGTGGCGCGTATTTGATTGCTTCGACCAAGATAGCAAAAAGTCCCGTTCAAGCGTGAGAGTCGGACGATCGCGGCCTAAATTAAGACTTTTTTTCCACGCAAGCATCGCTATCGCGGGAAAACCTGTGTCACTGCGGGGTCTGCGCTGGTTTCAAAACTTGTTTGAGAACCCTGAAGGACAGGATGGGTTTCGATCAAAAATAGTCCATATTCATGCCGGTCCGAGTTCCGATCTCACCATAGGGAACTAGTCCGTCCGGACCTGGAATGATCCTGGAAATGCACTGATAGGTATACAAGTTTAAATGTTGAGTCGAGGAGAATACTTATGCATAAATGTATGTATCCGTCAGTGCAAGGAGACCAAATGCCTTTCAAACAATCGTGATGTGGTTTTCCTGATACCGCCTTATTTTGCAGGCTCACGCACAGACTTTTAATGGACTGGATCATGTTTAGGCCCGTTTACAGGATACAGCATCTGGCTGTGCTCTGCCAAAAAAATACCTGTACAGGATGTGCTCAAAACAGAAGTCACACTTAGACTGGACCGATCTTTCGGAGTTTCCCGGACTCCTATCTTCTCATCCTTGACCCGCCCTATCCTACCGCCCAACAATAGGGTTGTTCACAGTAGCCCTTTTTCGCTCCTTTTTCACTCTTTTTCCTTTTCCTTTTTCCTTCCTTTTTCAAAGAGGGAAGAAGAAGGGGGTCAAAAAGGAGTTGAAAAAGGGCCCTTTTTCCATTCCTTTTATTTCCCCTTTTTCAGACTGCTTTCCCCCCTCGTTTTCGTTCTTGTTGGGTTAGATGGTGCATAATCTCTTAAATATGCCCTGAACAGGCCTTGCAATCCTTCAAGGATACGAATATTCTAGGTGATATATAAGACCAGCAATGTTTCCTTTTTCTCTCCTTTTTCGAAATCCCTGTGCTTACCCGTTCACAGTAGCCCATTTTTGTTCACTTTTTCGCTTCTTTTTTTGTAGTTTTCGGCCAATTTTTGATGTGGGGAAGCAAATTTTTGGGTGGGAGACCTTTTTGCATGTCTGAATGGAAAAGGGGGGGGAAAAAAACCGGCGAAAACCGACGGGAACCTCAAAAAGGAGGAAAAAAGGAAGAAAAAAAAGGGAAGAAAAAGGGCTACTGTGAACAACCCTAATATTCTCCACAATATTCAGGAGCATCCGGATGGGAAATTTATCAACGTAGTAGATACAATTAATATTGTATGCTGCGTGGTAATCCGCAAAGACCGCCCGAAAAAAAAAACGCAAAAAGTGGTTCGTTCATTGCTCTCATCGCTTGGAGCGATGACCGTGACATCAAGCTCGGCGATGGGAAGGATGTGTCCGTTGATCGGTGGACCGATTCTCATGATCGGTGACGCTTTGTGACTCCCTCCCTGTACGAACTACAGGTAGCTAAAATCTTGTTGGTGCGTTCGTCATACAGAATGAAAATAAGCTGGGTATCGTGCCGAGAGCGCAACTGAAGAGGTCCGGAATTGGATACGACGGAGAGAAATGGTGCATCCTAGGCAAATCCTGGGCGAGTCCGTCGGCTTCCATCGGGTTGGCATAGCAGATTCATCTGGCAACTGCAGTTCTGCTAGTCTGGCAACAACTCCGAACTCGAGCGTTTCGCGGGGCACATGCGTGGTGCGCCCTCATCTGTGCGTTGTGGGCGGCGGCATGCAAGTCCAGGTAGGTGGGTAGGTAGGTAGGTAGGTAGGTAGGTAGCAATACAGTTGTGCGGGTCATAATGCATAACGTTGGTGGACACCTCCATGCTATGCATTATGCGATTTATGCATTCATAGATTTGGCATGACCTGAGAACAGCCTGCCAGATGCTTGGGAACCAATGATTTTAGAACAGCTTTGAGTGGTGAATGACCCACAATACCCTCCTGCACCAGGTTAGTATTTTTCTATGCATACCAGCAGGTCTTTTCCTCAACATTCAGTCAATAAGGAGCCGAGAACCCACCAAATTGAGAATCAAAACATGTGTCGTACCCAAATTTTGGGATCTGATAATGCATAAATGCTATAAGATTTGGTTCAGACTTCCTATGCATTATGCATTATGCCTTTTTTGTATAAATCCCCGCCTACCAAGTTGGTAGACACCCAAACTCAATGCATTATAAGGTTTATGCATTACATATTAGCTTATGCATTATGACCCGCGCAACTGTACACGGCACGGTCCAACTCATGAACACCAGTTCCCAGGAATTATCCCGGTGTATACGCAATATACACCATCGTCCTTGGACTTCTCTGTACTCCTCTAGCCGAGCTCACGGACGCAGTCTTACGTCGTAGAACTAGACAAATATAAAAAAGCAAAAAGAGTCAACACATTAACTGAGGTTAGCCATCGCTCCGTCGAAACACAAGAACATCGTATGGACTTGCTCCCGGTGGTTTTTTTTTTCCTTGCCAGAAAAAAAGGTGAGCGTAAATATAGGCTCATAGAAATTATTCCTGAATATCATACAATTAAACGGTACATAGCTGTTTAACCATCGTAAGAGAAAGCCGCATTCAGGAACTAAAATAACCGTGGCAGTTTGTTGTTCTGGGTTTTACAATGACCGTGTAACAAAAAGAGCTTTTCTGAGCCAATTTCACTGACATTCTCGTCGCAGATAGATCAGATCGCGAATGCCCATGACTTTACCCTGGGCAAGATGATCAATAAAACTATTGAGCACGGCAAGAGGATATGTGTCATTTAGACCCCAGAGTGAACCAGGTGGAGAGAAGCCGGCAAAGACTCAGAGAGACTTATCCCAATTTTCGTGCAGGGGGACCATTTACGGAACGGCAATGGAACAGAGCATTAGACGGATAAAGCAGAATTTGAACTTTAATTACTTGCTGGATGTGCATTTCTTGATGTCTGATGTAATCGATGAATAATCACAATTGTGAATATGTAAGTGACAGCGCTACTTCGCAGCTTCATTTCCATTAGTTTTAGCCTTGTGGCTTCAATTGCGCGGCATCCACAATACGGGTGTGTGTGTGTACAGAGAATTGATGACAGCTCATGGCTGTCTGGATTTCATGTCTCCATGGTGAATAACTGACTTATCCCAGGTCGAGCTTAGCTCGTTTGTATCTGCAGTAGGTTCAAGTTGGCAGTAGGCGGACATCAAGTTCGCATCAAAACTGCCTATAGCCGGTGGCAGTGCACATGTGGGCATGAAGGCATGTGATGAAGGCGCACAGCAGCACAGCAGCGAGCAGCGAGCTTGACAGAGCAAAGGTGGGATGGAGGCAAGGCCACTTCATTCAGCACAAACGTGCGGTAGAACTAAGATCAGAGGGAAGAATTGAGCTGGATGCTCGTGGAGAAAAACGGATGTCGTTTTTATTTAATTTTTGTCCTACTTCTACGACGATCAGTCCAGAACGAGGAAATAGCTGGCATGCAGTCCATCATTTGCGGCTACTTCTTCGAGTGCGCAGAGGTGGGGAGGCACCTGAATTAGCCATTTTCGAAAACGGATGATAGTGTAGGAGAGAGAAAGAATCGAAACGGATAAATGATCCGCGCGTTCAAGTTTCCATCATCATGTCGCGGCATGCGTTCGCCGTCTTGGCGCTGCTGCGGCGCCTAGACTTTAGTGCGTGAATTTACAGTAGGAAATCTCGTCTGTTCGTCCCTGCAGCCATGCTCTTCCGTTCATTTCTCGCTGTGGCCGTCGCCCTACAGCCTGTCCTCTCGTTTTCCACGCTTCCTCCGCAACTCAAAAGAGCAGATGCACCGACATTCCCAGATTTGTACGAGGCAACGATTACTGACCTACAGGCAGGTCTCGACGCGGGCCACTTCTCCAGCGTCGATCTCGTCAAAGTGAGAACTGACACAACACCCACTCTGGTCTCGTCATGACCCCACCATCTCCGCAGGCCTACCTTGCTCGAATCGCTGAAGTCAACGGCGAGCTGCACGTCGTGATCGAGACAAACCCGAACGCACTCGCACAAGCGGCGGACCTCGACGCGCAGCGCAAGCAAGGCAAGAAACTGGGTCCGCTGCACGGAATCCCCATTCTGATCAAGGACAACATCGCTACCCGCTTCGAGGATGGGATGAACACCACTGCGGGGTCCTATGCGCTTCTTAACAGTGTTGTGCCTGGGGATGCGACAGTATCGGCCAAGTTGCGGCAGGTCAGTGCGCGGCAGGGTGCACACCGTGGGTGGCGTCACTCAAGATTGGTTCTCTCAGGCCGGCGCGATTATTCTGGGCAAGACTAACCTGGTACAGAGTCACGGAGAACAAGGGCGGGACGACGTTGATCTCTCTCCTACAGTCTGAATGGGCAGCCTTTGGCGATATCGCTCCAAACGGCTGGTCTGGCCGAGGCGGACAAACTACGAATCCTTACTATCCCAGGGTGTGTGCTTGCGTGCTCCTGCTGCTGCGTCGCAAGTGACATAATGAAACAGGGAGACCCTTGTGGCTCCAGCAGCGGCTCGGGGGTTGCAGCTGCTATCGGTCTTGCTGCAGCGACACTAGGTCCGTTGGCCTGGCTTTAAATTCAAGACAGAGAGCCGATATCTCCTCGCGCTTGCACTATCATTAACAGGAACGGAGACTGCGGGAAGCATCACATGTCCGGCGAGCTGGAACAATGTCGTCGGCGTCAAGGCCACAGTAGGCCTGACGTCGCGGAATGGCGGTAGGCACCGTTCGTTTGATTCGCAGAGGCGTAAGAGCTAATCACCTTGTAGTTGTCCCCATAAGCGAGCATCAGGATACAGTCGGTGCTTGCGATTCCGGCGCGTCCATCACTCGAGGCTTATCGTACTTCATAGGACCGTTGGCCCGCACTGTGACTGACGCCGCCATCGTTCTCTCTGGTCGGCATCGTTTGTAATGGACGTGATCCCTTTGCGCTGACCGAAATGTGTAGTCATCGCCGGCAAAGACTCTGTCGATAAATATACGGATGCGCAGCCCAACAATGTGCCGGATTACCTGGCTGCTCTCAAAAAGGACGCGCTCAAAGGCGCGCGGCTCGGAGTGCCGCGCACCGTGTACATGGACACCAAGTTTGGACGTACGTCTAGAAATTTGTGCTGACTACCGGGCTCCTTTGCTCACGTGCGCAACATAGCTATCCCAGGCGCCGAGGCCTTCAAAGAGGCGCTGAAGACGATGAAGGTAGGTACGAGTTCACTGAAGGGTCTGTCCACTGAGAGACTACAAGGATCTCGGAGCCATCATCACTGATCCCGCCAACGTTCCTTCTGCGGAGGAAATGGTGAACGACGATTCCGTCGGTGTGCGTGCTATCGGGTTACTGTTTGGACGCGGGGCTTACTGCCACTACTTATAGATTGTACTGCACACCGACCTCAAAGTGAACATTCAGGCGTATCTGGCGTCGCTCACAAATATACCAACGAACGTACACACCGTCGCGGACATCGCTGCCTTCAATGATGCGCATAAAGATCTGGAGGAGCCGCAGATTGATGCTTACACCTCGTGGAATATGCATTTCAACTTGGCGGAAACCATGCAGGTGGACGACAAGTACCGGAAGGCGCTGGAGACGAGTCACGAGCTCGGCGCGACAAAAGGCATCGATGCCGTGCTCAAGCAGTACAACCTTGATGCGCTGGTGTTACCGGAGAACTCTTTCATGTATTCGCTAGCTGGTGCAGGTAATGTTTGTCCTGATGAGCTTCTTGCCCTGTTGACGCTTCTTTCGCTGTGCACAGTCGGCTACCCGATCGGTAAGCCGCTGTGGCTTGAATTGAACCGCTCACAGAGCCCACCCCTCCATGCAGTGACAGTCCCCCTCGGCTTCAGACCTAACGACACAAAGACTCTCGATCTCGGAGGAAAAGAGGAGCCCATCCAAACCGCCCCCGGCATGCCGTTTGGACTCACTTTTGTCGGGACGGCGTTCAGCGAGAGCAAGCTTCTGGCGTTTGCGTACGCGTATGAGCAGGCCACGCAGACGCGACTGAAGCGCCGGGCGTACGACGCAGCGACGCCTAAGACACAGCTCGCGAACGTCGTTGGTGCGCCGGATGGGTCGAATTCGACGACGAAGGATGGAACGCCGGGAGGGGGCGGAGGCGGGGGCGGGGGCGGGACGGGTGTGGCTACCAGCGTGACTGTGTCGCATAGTGTTTGGTTGTTGGTCGCTTCGCTCCTGTGTGTAGAGGGCTTTATAGGGTTGGTGTAGGTTCGTGGGATCAGGACTATCATTCTGTTTTAGGGCTGTCGTACAACTTTGGCGCTATGATTTACATTACATATATACTGTTCTTAATACATCTTCATCGCTGCCCGCGAACCAAAAATCGGCCTTCACCGAAGTTCGCAAACACCACGAGAATCTGGTACCAGATTACGCCAGGTCTTGATTCTGATAAACCTGACCCCTCATGCGAGTATACAATCCCTATGCGCCAGGAGGAGGAGGAGGATGTATTACCGCGGTGGTCCCTATGAACCTGAGTCGCCTTTGATCAGCTGAATATTTGAACCGTGGGAAAGAACGAGAAGGACGGATGTAACGCAGGCGAAGGCTCACAAGCTCAGTTAAACTGGGGCGTTAAAAAATTGTGCATAGATGAAATGTAACCCAGGGATAGAGTATTAGAACTATTGGTATTAATTGGTGCCGTGGACGCAAATGCAGCATATAACATGTCAGGCGCAAAACACGTCAGACCAGAAGAAGCCCATTCAATAAAACTTGTAGGCCAGAAAAAAAATGTTAAGACTGTGGGGGTATTAGGACTGCGATGCGAACATCGACTACTGTTCCACAACGTCTTTTTAACCTTCGTGAATGGCAGACGAGCGACTGAAACCGTCCGCAGGTTCGCGTATGAGGAACCGACTGAGAACTTTTGTTGCTATCTTTATATCCATATTAGCCCCATGGAGAGTTTCCGTTGCACTCTGCGAGAGTAGAATGGGCTTTGGTGGCAAACTTCGAGTGATCTCGTCAGCTAGTATCGAAGTGCTCTGCTCGTCCGCCTTCGGTAAACCATCGCCACTGGGAGACACTCCCACAGTGAGCGCCGCATCTTGACTGATATAGGAAAAATCGGTGAAGACGCTGCCGTTCAGGCTAATCCTAGCCGTGGTGATGGGATGGCTGAGATGTTCAGTCAGCCCAAGCCCGTTTATGCTCGCACTATGTTTGTCCATATAAAGGACAACTTCAAGGCAGTCTGCTGACCATGGCGAAAAGAGGTCGGGAGGATGGGTAGGCCCAAAGGGCTGCATGGCGAACTCGGGTTTCGCGTGAGCGACAGCAATGACGCCCCTGGCCAGTGCATTCTGGAGCAGAAGCCTGTTTGCGGGTTTCGATACATCCATCCCGACAGCCATCGATATGTCTCCTGCAGATAGCTGAACATTGGGTGTGTGCAGAAGCATGTGATCGATGTGCGTTTCTTCCAGGGAGCCGTAGACGTAGAACGGCATCTGCTGGGGGTAAAATTTGTCGAGGAACCCGGCGCCTAAACTGCGGTTCTTGATTATCTGTAGAATCTTTATTTTCACCGGGACACCTCGACTTGCATTGAATATGGGGCACGTAGAGCTGGAACTTGCCGTGTCAATAGAGTGGCTCATCTTGCTCACCGAGGAACACATACCCGTATGTGGCAGGCAGTCCATTCGTCACAAATCCCTCGAAATGACCGGAATCTAGAATACTGGACAGGAACCCTTGCTGTGCGGTATGCACAAAGAACGTGCAGGACGAGTGATGTCCACGGTATTCCGCCCATTGGTTTAAACTGTCATCCGAAAGCGAAGTCTTTATGATCAACTGACGTTTGTGATTTGCGACGTTGAACATCGGTAGCAGCACCAGGTAGATCAACTTTCCAGTTCTCTGCACAAGAAAAGTGTGGAAATCGGGCGTAATTTGAATCCGACGGTAGCAATTCTGAAGATGATGTAGAAATAAATCGCGATAGATGAAGAAAGAGGCCAACCTCGATTTCCTCTTCCGCAACCTTCTGAAATTCGTTCGCTAATTTGTTGACGAAAGTACCAGGGGTGGGTAAAGGCGTCTTGTATACGTTGCAAAGAGTATAGAGGTCAGCATCTCCCTCCAAACCGAGACGATCTTTGTAGGTTGCCAAAGGGCTCTTGTATTTCTCTTGAGAGAGAAGCGTGGAGAAAATTATAATCGGACGGTCCAGGATACTAGGTTTATTAAAGCTACTCCCATCACGAGAGATGTTAGACTCACCAATCTGTCGCATTCTGTAGGCTCAGTCTGTCATAAATCCTTTTGTTAAGATAATTGGCCTCCGCGATATCCTGGAATAATGTGAATAGAATTCGGAAGTCGAACATCGTTATTTTCACCTTGTTCGGCCGACCCCCCACAAGGTAGTTGCAACAAATGTTATTAATCATCACAAGATCGGAGCCCATGCGATGAACCAGTTCCATGGCTGCTTCATCATTCATCAGCTCAAGCTCGTCGCGGTTAACAATGGCCGTCTGAATGTAATTCCGCTGCTTTTCCACTTCGGCCTTCTGCGAAAAGAAGCAAAAAAAATTGATCAGAGAAAAGCGACGATTGCCGCTGTTCACCTACCGACTGCCCGTCCTCTTCAGCGGGGAGTTTAGCGAATGGAACAACCATTAGGATATTGCTTCTCAGAGACATAGTAGCCCATTGGCTGTACCACTGAAGCACATTGCTTAGCTCGACCAAGCTATCATATATATATTGGTGGGCACCTTGACGCTTGTAGACATTACTTCCCCTGCGGAAAAGTGCGGATTCAGCCGAGGATGAAGAAAGAACTGCACTTAGGCATACCTAGTAAAGCGCCGTACCCGTTCTCGTGAAGGCCAATAACTCTGTGCGAAAGCCATGCTGCACAGGCGGCAGCACCGGGTTTACTGTTATGATAGATATAACCGGTCACTACTCATCGCCATGGACTATGTAGTTACTTACCTTCCTTCAACGCCATATATGCCTATGGTCGCGACACCGCCTTGATTGCCGTTTATGTACGGACTCGTCCAAGTTACCAGAAATCGTAGACGCTCGTCGCGATAGCAGAGTCCCCCCGCTAAAATTAAGTCAAACATTTAGTGACAGAGGAAAATCTGCAGGGATGAAAACTTGCCGGGATACGGGATATAACCTGTTGGTTATCTCTGAGCGTGATCGTGAAATCAAAAGATCGTGTCGCACCAGTCTTCTGCGGATCCACAGTTATTGAATCCGCGAATCGGAGATATTCGAGCTCCCGCCGGGTGTAGTTCTTCAATGGCAATCCATGAACAATTTTTTTCTTTGGATCCATTTGGGACTTCGCGGAACTGAGGGGCGACGGTTCTGGACTGAGAATTGAGGCGAAATATCCACCACATGCAGCGTCAGCATGTATGAGAAAAGTTAAACCAAGAAGTTGGTATTTGTCTCGAAGTTTGATGATTTCCGATAGCGGGTCCACCGCTCCATGTTCCGTAGAACCGATTATACTGCACAAAAATATGTGTAGCCATATATAGTTTCTTGGTGGAACGACTTACGCAACGACAGCTAACACGGGAACGTGATTATCGAGACAGTTTTGCAACTGCCTATCGAGATCCTTGGTGTCCATACGAGCCCTGTCACCGACTGAGACCTCGATAAGATTGGCAGAACCAATCCCGGTGATAGCTAGCCGTTGCACATGAGTCGTGGTTCCGCAGTTATTTTGAAACTGACCTGCGGCCTTGGGCCAAGAGTAATGATATGCTGCGCTAATCAGGTATTTGGCTGGGCGGATCCCGAATTCGTTCTCCAATGTGTCTTTTCCCACCGTCTGAATGATATACTTCTTCATAACCTTCTCAACATAGGCCGCAGAGATGCCCAACTCCTTGCTCAACCGACCTGGAAGATCAAGAACCTGAGCCATGGTGAAATTGAGGAGCTGCCAAGTGCTACACTGAGAGAAGAGCTTCTCCGTCAACTGCAAAGTATATGTCTCGACATTGGTCTCGTAGACTTTAGCGGTGAAAGTGGGAGCAGCAAATGCGAGAGGTTGAGTCGGCGCCATCGCCTTTCTAAGCGACAGTGGATAAAACTTAAGGTTACGTGCTAACATGGGATAAGGAAAGCACGCAAGTTCGAACGGGGGATGGATGGCTCACCGACCCTACAGCGGAAAAAGAAATTCAGGAACTTGAGAGGGGCATCATCTGAACAGGACGCACCACATGGATTCTAAATTCGCAATTGAACCTAAGAAACAGGCAGAGTTAGGAAAGAGATGGAGACAGAGAGAGGAGGCCCACCGTTCGCGGCAATATGTCCCCATCCAAGAGGCCTATCGCTTAAATCCATGGGGCCCTGAAGGTCCGGCTCCGACGGGATGATGCTGTAGCCATATCCCACCATTTTACAAAGTTGCTGGCCAACGATGTATTCAATCCTGCTCGTCAATGGTCCCGTCTGGGCAGCTACGTTGTTCTGGTTATACATTAGCGCCAGGACGTAGCCGAGTATTGCTGGTACTGTCGGTTCACACACTATGTGCGCGGCGTATCGGGGAGAGAACAAGGGGCATGAATGTTTGGCAAGTAGACGCGACAGATATTTGAAGTTGACCTCCAATTTTTGCAGTTGATCTTTGTACCTCGGGTCGCTTTTGAGCTCCTCGCTTATGGATATCTACGGACAATATATGCGAGAGTAAGAAAACGCTCGTCAAATAATAGCACATCGTACAGGATCATCCTTGAAGTAGTCTTTGCGCCCCTGAAGCACCTCGTCAACAATATCAGCGAATGCCATTCTCAGGACATCGTGGTTCTCTGCTTTGAGACCTAGAAACCAAGCTGCCATAGCCGCATGCGTCGGGTTCGGGCTTGGGGAGGGATTTTTTGAATCCATGAGACTCGTTGTAAGGCTTCGGGGTGAAGGGTGAGGGTGTGTGCTGGCAGGATTCATTTGCCTTAAGTACTGTAGGCTCCGAGTCGCTTCTGAGTCATTGTTATTGTGCTTCTGAGATATGGGGTGGTCTGATCCTTGTCGCCACAGCGTGTTGGGTATCACCATCGCCGCGGCGGCGCAAAATGCCTCTGAGATATGGATTGGTTCTGATCCTTGTTGCCGCGGCGTGTTGGGTATCGCCATCGCCGCAGCGGCGCAAAATGGAGGACAGGGGAGTTTTATGGACGAAGCGAACTTGAAGCGCGTCTTCGAGGAAGCCCTAAATCCACACTGCATGCCATTTGAATATCATTTGAATACCACGAGTTACGACAGCTCTGGGCTAGGGGTCTGCTTCTGCTAAGTTGGCGATTTTTAATGGCCCGGTCGTGAGTCGTTGTGGCTAGTCTTGCCCTGAGAGACTCTCAGTGGATGGCACTACTCCAAGAGGTGGATTTTCAAACTCCGCCGGAGGTACGTTCTTCCACTTCAACGCTCAACTCGACTTCGGTTTTGTCCTTTCACCTTCCACCAAATCTAAAAGTTTAGTAGACCCATTTTCCTACCTTCTGAATCGAACTGTGAACTCAATATATATATTTTCTCCCTGTGGGACAAAAAATACCATTTTAATTCAATAATGCCAGCGCGCTTCACGTGTCTTTCATTCTGCTCAGTACGTCCAGGCGCTTGTTTGGCATGGATGCCCTATAATACAGCTCTTTACTTGACCACCCATTCCCAACTACTTCTATATGGCCTTTAAAGGCTTCAAATTTGCAGATAGTTTCTTCGATATTCAAGACAACGCACGCCCAGTTGCCCAGTGTCCAACCCACTGTCATTCCTTCTTCTCCATCTGCTGTCCCCAACCACGCTCCTCTAATCTCAACTTATATCCTCTAATGCTTTCCCTCCTCCTGTTACTCCACGCCATCCTTTGCCCGAATCAGCTGCCTGTCCAACCCTTCCCTATTATTTCCTCATATTGCCCTTGTAAAATAGATTGCACTCAAGATCCCAAATGCATATTTGTACAAGTCGGAGACACTTCGAGTCTAGATATTCGAAGGCGCGCTCAATATGATTGGGAAGAGTGGTTTGTAAGTACGGGGACCCAATTTCAATGACGCCAGTTGATTTACCGGCATCTTCCGTCGCCCACCTCTTGAGCCTGATACTTGCGCGCGTCTAACGACACCCCCCGTCCTGAATGGGGGCGATGACGGGCGAGCGGCACGTCCCGCTGTTGACGCCGCAGCAGCCGGAATCGCAATCGGAGCTGTTTACGCAGGCGCCGCCGATGAACTGGCGCGGGAGGATCGTCGCAGACGCCAGGAGGGCAACTTCACGCGAAAATCGGTGAGCGAAATCATGAACATCATGGCGGGAAAATAAATAAATACGTGCGGTTGACATGAAGGAAGATGCGGAGGATCGAGGAAAACATCGTCTGTTTGTGGCGGTGCTGCAAGACAGAGCGCATTTGTTTAATTAGCTTGAAACAAAAGGAATGGTGTTTATATAGGAAGAGCTCGAGAAACGACTATACCCGTCAGGAAGGAGCTTAGCCCACGCCCGGAACGTTGGTCACCAGAATTCGGACTATAGTCAGGTTGGGTTTTACATGCTTTCGGTTCGAGTGACCAGAGGCGTAATGAGATATTATTCTCCTGTGGAGTAAAGCGGAACCGTGTTACTGGACCCGAGACATGTGGGTACATGAGATGGGTGGATGAGATCGTTGAACTGAGTATCAATAGGTCTTATACACAACAGCGTTTTCTTTGGAGATATCAGGATGCGGCTGCAAAAAAACGGGGTGGAGTGAGACATTACTAGCAGATGGGTGGAACTCAATTGATGGTGCCATCCTGTGAGTGAGAGAGTCTAAGCCAATTGCAAAAAATGTCAACTCGTGAGGTTCCGTAGGTGACTACACTGGTAACTGTCTGTCCCCCTCGATGGCCATAAATTCTCTGGCCCACAAGTATAAATCCATACGAACCCCACCGCACTCATTTCCTCCCATTCGCACTCCCCCTCACCACCAGCTCCAGCGGGTCCGTACCGTACATCACCGTCGCGATCTTGTTCGCGAGCGCAGCGCCCACGTCGCGCGCGGTCGCAGTGCCGTCTTGGTTGTGCGTTATCTGCGGGGAGTAATAATCAGAGAATAATAATCGGAGACGGAAGGATAATCGAAAGGTAGCGCACCTGACACCCGCTCACGACGGCCCTCTGCCTCCCCACGTCGCCCTCCAGCACGCGATACCGCTCAAAGAGCGTGCGCGCGGTCGGAAAGTCGGCCGCGATGCCCTGCGCCCCGGACTGTGGGAGGCGGTGCACCTGAAGCGATAAATAAATGACGAGTCGGTCAGTATTATTGAACACAACTAGGATGCGCACCTGCGCGAGCATCTTCTCCCACGTGTCACGGAGGTCGGTGCCCGCGGCCTGGTGCGTGTCAGCGCAGAAGGGGAGGTGGGAGCGCTCGATGAGTCTGGTGGTTTGTGAGGGGTCATCAATAGATCCATTGCGCCTGACGCACTTGTACGGCTTGATCCCGAGGTCGGCGCTGAGGTCGTACAGGCGCTCGGTCGCGTCCGCGACGCTCTCGACGCACAAATGGTGCGTGTGCTCCGCCATCTGCAGCGCTGCGAGCTTGCGCTCGATGTCGGCCTTTGTATACTACACACGGAGTCAGTATTTTTTTTAAAAAAGAGGGAAGAAACCACGAACTGCCGTGTTTGCCTTTCTCCGCAAATACGACTGCAGCCCGTCTATCATGACGAATATCTGGTGCGGCGCATACGCCTCACGCACCCTCTTCACCATGTCCCTCAGCCCGCCCCCGTCCCCCTCGAGACAGCGCATCGCCTCCCCCGCCACGAGATACACCAGCACCGTCCCCTCGCATTCCTCGCGCTCGTCGACGGGCACCCATTCCCGCCGCGCCGCGTCGTACTCCTTCGTCACCGTTCTGCTCCACGTGAACACGTCACACCCACGCACAGTGCGCGTGCTCGCCACGCTAACGCGCATATGATGCTGTTGCTCCAGGCGCGCGCGCAGCGCGGGCTCGAGCGGTGCGCCGGCGAACACGGCGGGGATGACGAGGTGCATGTCGGCGAGGGTAGCTTTCTTGTCGCCGACGAGTTTGTTGGCGGACTTGTGCGCCGCTTTCGCCGCTTTGGCTAGCGCCTGGGTTATTATTATTATTATTATTATTATTATTATTATTATTTGGCCAGTGGAGAGGTTGGCGCACCGCCTGCTCGAGTTTCGCGGTCTTCTCGGCGGCCTTCAGCGCTTTCTTGGCTGCGGCGTCCTTTTGCTTCTGCTCCTGTTCGCGGGCGTTAGCGTAGCACGGTACGCAGTGAGCAACGCGCACCTTGGTGGCGGCCTTCTCCGCCTCCGACTTCCTTGATTTGCGTGCTGCCTTCGGCTTTGACGCGCCAGATGTGGTCTTTTAGTCAGCGTGAGCGAGAATGCCAGTGTCCCTGGATGCCACCCACCTTCTTCGCCACCTTCCTCGGGCTCGGCGAGTCTTCATCTTCGTCTACATCACAATGTCCGACGCTGGAAGAGCGAGACAAGGGCGACAGAGAGCGCTTCCGCTTGTATTTCTCTGCCAAAGCAAAAAGCGAGCCGGGGAGCGGGGGCGCGTCGTCGTCGGTGGTGGTGTCTTCGCATAGGTCCACGACCTCACTGCGAGAGGATACATGCGAGAATTGGGATGAGGACGGCGGGGGCGCTGCAACGTGCAGTTGATCATCATCGTTGTCGGAGTCGGAGTCGGGGATCTCGATAATCTCAGAGGTGGCTCGCATAGGTGAATTTCGCGTCGTGTTACAAGGGAACGCTGAGAAGAAGAAAAAAACGCGTCCGAGGAAGATGTAGAGAAAGACAAGGGAGGTTTTTGTTTACTTGGTCGTGTGTGGCGCTCTTTGTATCTTCGGGGATTTCCGGGAACCTGATTCAGGTGCTTTGCGCTGGCGGTACTCAAGTTTTGCCTGATTTGACCGCGCAGAACAAACCCCCACGGTCATTCAGTACAGTCGTATGCGTTGCGAACACCATGAAACGTGAGAATATTAATTGCGGATCACAGCTTGATGCTTATTTGAACTGTGGGAAAGCACGCGAAAATCGTAGGGATGATAACTAAACGCCTCTTACCAGCGTCCGCGAAATTACAATATGTCTTGTGCGGATCCACAGTTATCTAATCTGCGAACTGGAGGTGCGCGAGCTCGGAATACTTCTATAATGACAATCTATTATGGAACGACGCAGAACTGTTGGGCGAGGTTTCTGGAGTGAGAATTGAGGCGACGAGGCTTTGTTATGTTACAATCCCCCATTCTGCCAATTCCAGCACGCGCATCCCCGGGCCGCCCACCCAACGTTGCTTCTGGATGTCAGCACCACCGCCCTGGTCGCATTGGATGCGACGGCGATCGTATGCCAGGTTATGTCAACCAATTCTTGTGACCCGGTCGATCAATAGAGCACTGAGGTCTCCCCGTTCCTACTGTGCTCCCGTTACGTCGACTAAACTGTAACTGCCAGCGTCGAATGGAGTAAAGCAACGGATAAATTTGACAACACAATCATAGTGGAAATTATCGAGTGACCATTCGCACATTACAAAAATGCCGTCCCACATAGTTTACCGTCCCATCACTGTCGCCTATCGATGAGGGCAAGTGACAGTGATAGACTATCTGGTGAGCCCTTCAAGCTTTTAGTTTCGGCGTTACTAATTGACGGCCTTTTGAAGGACCGTATTCTTCATGTCGTGGGGGAACTTATTTCCAGTTGTGTGCCTCCGTTGGCCCAACGGTGAAATTATTATTGAACTCAATTGAGGAAGACTTAGGAAATCGAACGGAAGTAGTACACACGCAATCACATTCCTGCCAGCTTGAAGCAAATTCCATTATGTAGAGGACTTGTCCAAGTTTCTTTTCCTCCTTCTTCATCATGTAATGTAATTTGGGACCGCGCGCGCAGAGACTCCACCTGGAAAAACAACATCTGCAATCGAACCACACTGTCCAGTGAATGTCCTCTCACACTAGTTTCCCTAGTCAGACCAAAGGATCAGAATCGACAATCTAACGATGTGCTCCTTCCATTCTAGCCTAATGCCACTCCCCTGTGTTACGTGCTCGAAACCTCCACAGTCCACGCTAACGTCGCCTTCACGAAATCCGTCATCTTGTCAAAGTCGAGGTGGTCAATCGTATCGGCAGTAGTATGATAGTTCGGGTTCAAGTTCCCGTCGTTAGGTCCGTAGGTCGCGATGCAGACGACGGGGTAGTCGAGGGCGGACCAGGAGTAGTGGTCTGAGCAGCCATACTGTGCAATATGAAAAAAATAAGGTGAGTGAGTGGGTGAAATGAACATGAAGACGTGGTGAGTGAAACGAAGGTAAACACGTTAGTAAAGCTGGAATATGTAAACGACGATGCGGGCAAAAAAGGTAACAGTGACGGGGAGGGGGAGCGATGGGAGGGAAGAGGAAGAGCATATTGTTTTTAAAAAGAGACATGCAACGCACCCCACAAGCGACCGCGCGCTGTTCGGCGGTGGGGATGTACTCTGCGATGACTTTGGTCATGTGGGTTCCCCTGCGAGATTCAATGGTTTGTCAGTTGTAAGGTAAATGCAAGTGCAATGCAACTTGAGAGACTCGAAACGGAGTGGAGTGAGGAGTGAATGTACGGACATCGCGGGTATGGGGTCCGTCAACACGGTGATCGTGGAACTCTTGTTGGTGTTGGAGCTCGTGGCGGGGCTCCAGCCGACCATCTATAATAAATAATATCGTAACGTTAGTCGCAGTTGCGGTGGAATAAAAGAAAGAGAGAGGGAAAAAGAACGAAACGCGTTCAATAAAACACGACAACCGCGTCCGCAGAATAAACAAGAAAAGCGCGCCTGTGTGAGGCAATTCGCACATGCGAACACATTAAGAACACGAAAACGACACGCTCACGCACTTCCAGGTTAAGCATCCCCCTCAGAACGACGCCATTATTCTTATACGACTGGGCCAGCTTCGCCGAGCCGAGCAGCCCCCCTTCCTCTCCCGCATACGCGTGCACCTCAATAGGGTACTTGCCCTGGTACCCCGCGTTGGCGAGGATATTGAGCGCGTGCATGGCTACTGCAGTACCGGAGGCCTATATAAAATAAACATAACGCGGGTGGGTTAGCCACTGTTGTAGTAAAGGGGTTCGCAGAACGCACATCATCATCCGCACCAGGCGCGAGCGTACTCGCGCTTTGGGAGGTAGAGTCCAAGTGTCCGCCGAGGAGGATGACTTGGGAGGATGAGCCGTCGCCCTCGAGACGGCCGATGACGTTGGGCTGGTCGAAGGTGTTCTCGAAGCTGTCGGGACCGTCAGAGTCAAAGGAAACGATGGAGAATAAGGGTAGCTGAGACGGACAGGGTGACGTTCACGCCGGGCATGGACGCGAGCTTGGTCTGAATCCATAACGATGATTCTATAATATAGGTGCGTGTGAGTGTAAGGGCATTGAACGTAGCGAGGACTTACGGCGTGCAACAGAGGAGCGGTAGTACCTGGTCTTGAAGTTGGTGGACAGGTTGCCGATGACTAGTGGGAAATATCGCGTGGTTAGGCGTAGCACGCTCCAGAATGACTAGCGTCGGTAGGTAACTCACTTCCTTTCAGCTCATCTTTCGAAATCTTCGCAAACAGGTCAGTGATTTCAGGATGGGCTGCTTTCGAGGGTGTGGGGTACGTCGGGACGACGACAGCCGCGGCCTTTATCCCCGTCGCGGGTCTCTCGATCTCTGTGACATCGCGGTAACCAATGGCAAACCCAGCCTGATGCACCAAAGTCTCGATAGCGCCATCCGAGACTTCCTCGAGCAGCGCGGCATGGTCAGACGCTCGGAGGGCTTCGGGCGAGACGTCTGTCTCCTCATGCCGCAGCTCAAGGAGGAACTCCAACGCGTCCGCATTGATCCATTCCAGATGGGAATCAGAGAACTGGATTAGACGGGCAGTGTCGGATGTCGCCTCTGCAGGCGTCGCCGGCGCCGTTGCCGTCACGATAGAGCTGACTGCCAGCGAGAGAGCAGGGAGGAAGGAGGAGAACAACATAGCAAAGGAGGTGTGGGATTTGCGGGATTTCGGTTTATACTCTTCGCAACCAACAATTGGCCGTTCATCAAGAACCCATGGACATAGGTGAAGCATGGGTTGATTGCGTGCATGCGCCATACTCAACAACGCCACTCGCATGGTGTTGTCGTGCAAGCAAAAAATACGGAGGAGAACCAAGGCGGAACAGAGTAGAGTGAACCGTTTGTTCTCGCGTGAGCAAATAGCGAGATTGAAGACTGAAAGACGAAGACAGGCTTCAAGCTTGCTGGCGACCACCTGCCTGCCGCATTGCCGATCGAATCTATTTCGGGCGCGACCTGCGGATTCGATGATCCGATTCCGAATTTCCGGTGATTGCGCTTCAACAATTTGGCTTGTCTTTCAATTCCAGATGAATGATAATTGTTATTATTGAATTACAGTTGACTATCTCGAAATGCATGATATAAAAATGCATAAACCTGGAAATGCATGTAGATTTCGATCTCCCGAGCTGGGGAGCGGGTATTTTGGCTGTAAATGCATAGACCTTGGGAGGTTTTTTCTCTTGTATATGCATTGTGAGGTTCAAAATTTGGCAGTTGGGCCCACTCAGAGGGGTGATTTTCAACCAAGAAACACTGGTGAGGGGAAGGCCAAAAATGTGAAAAGAGTAGATTTTCATCCCTGACCAACCAGACACAGTCTACGCCTATGCAGCCCAGCACACCCTCAATTTTGCCCTCGGACTGGCCAAAAATCCAGAAATTTCTGGGGTGGGAGGTCGTGGGAAAGTTTTGCATCTGCATAAACCTGCCAATGCATACGGATTTCGGTCTCCCGAGCATATACATTGTGAGATAGTCAACTGTAGCACGAAGTCGAACATGATGGTCATTTTCGCTTGTAAGGAAACTAAAAACGATACGACCGCTATTCACGAGAAAACTGTTCAATTTAAGTGCATAAGTAGGGTATTATAAGAAAGTTATAGACTCGTGAACCAGTCTACGTTGGTGCGGGTGATAAGACAGCGGGCGGAAATGCAGATTAGGAAGGAGAACAAACAGGAGCAACATCAGAGCAAATATAAACAAGGGGATCACCCTGCCAACGGACTGGGCGGGCCCGTCGCCTGTTTTGGTGATGGACACTTTCCCTGCCAATCAAGAGGTCACGATTTTGAAAAAAAACGTCGAAAATGTGCTGAAAGTGTCCTAAAGTCACGGATAACTTTCGATTCTCTATCGAACGAGCTAAACTTGCTTTTTGGGCAAAATAATAAGAATAATATATTAATAGAGTAGATCTAGGTCGTCACTATCCGACGCGTCTGAGTATTCGTCGTCGGTACCACAGGATCAGCCATTAATGTAGTATAGACTCTGCACAAGATATATTTACCGCCTGTGTTATGATTTTTGCCCGCTTGGACGTGCTACAGCTCATTTTGCACCCAAAAAACATGTTTAGCTCGTTCGATAGGGATTCAAAAGTTATCCCACTTTGATTAGGACACTTCGGAACATTTTTCCGAGCATTTTCGATGTTTTTTTCAAAGTCTGGACCTCTTGATTGGCAGGGAAAATCCTCATCACCAAAACAGGCGACGGGTGGTATACCGGTGGTACCCGGAATAGCGAGCCTTGGTGAGATCATCGTGATGACACACCGGGGGCCGGCTGGGACGAGCCTAAGAAAGTTATTTCGATTTAAATCATGAATGACAACAACTACAAGCAATTAGTCATGTCGTTACCTCTGACTTGTACCATTCCGACAATCTGTCCGAGCCCTGCTGTCACTGTAGTTCATTTTGTGTTTCTGAAAGTCGAACGGTAAGCGAGGACTAGTTCCCTCAATCCGTTCCACTGACCTTCCGACTCGCTTTGGGCCGGCCCTTTCAGTTGAGCCTGTGGAAACACCGAGAGTCGACAATGGCCGATTCTGTGGACACCGCGAGCAGCTCTTTGCGCTCCCATATGCGCGCCTGTATATCTGAGCTAAATGCTCGTATTTTGGCTCTTGAAAAATCTCTTGCTGTTGCACGCTGTGAGCGAGAGAACTTACAGTCGCAACTCGACGATCACACATTCCCCATCTTCACCCTCCCCGGTGAAATCACGTCAGAAATATTCATCAACTTCCTGCCTATCTATCCCCTGTGCCCTCCGCCCACTGGTCTCCTGTCCCCCACGATGCTGGGACAGATATGCCACAATTGGCGCGACATCGCGTTAGGTACTCCTCAACTGTGGAGGGCCGTCGAAATCCAAGTAGACCTTGGTATCCGACATCTCTTCTCAGCTCAACTGAATCTTCTCAACACTTGGCTTTCCCGATCTCAACATTGTCCTCTATCTCTGTCCGTAAGGAGTCTGGGGCACTCATACGAGGATGGGCCCTCTGACCTGCGGCGTTTGACGGACACAATCTTCAGGCACTCGGACCACTTGGAATACATGAAGTTGCTCATTCCCTTTCGGGATCTCTACTGGGACGGGATTCAAGGCCCCTTCCCTTTACTCCGCTTGCTTTTGGCCCCAGCGACGCTTATGAGCTTTCACAGCGACTGCTTTCTGCGACGCCCCCACTTTGACAACGGTCCACTTTTACTCGTTCTTCCAACCATCCCGCGTGGTTTTGCCATGGTCGCAGCTCACCCAAATTTCCGTTCACGAGTGCGATCCGGTGGAGATGGCACATATACTACGGAATGCTATTTCCCTTGTAAAAATAAGGGGTACTCTGTGGGACAACCATAATGATGTAGGGACCATACCACCCCTCCTGCATCTTCAATCCTTGGTTCTACTCGACCAAGGACTTACGTTGCGCTGGACCCAAAAGCGACTGCTCGATGCCCTCACAGCACCTGCCCTCCGACATCTCACAGTTTCAGAGCGCGAGCTCGATCCTTATTCCTTTTCCACCATCACCTCCCTTCTAGTCAGGTCACCCTGTGCGCTCGAATCCCTCTATGTCACCCACTCCGAGCTGCTCAAGGAGGATTATTGTGCAGCCTTTCCCTCGATTAAAGTCGTCCAAGTTTTCTTCGGTGCCGAGGATGATTCGTGTAATGGAGAAGAGGATGAGCGGAGCCAGGAGAGTGCCAATCATGTCCAGTAGGGCTGTCCAGTAACTCCCCGTTGCGCCCTCGAAAATTTTGGTGTGTCGCAATTTAGCCATCCGTGGTTTCCTTATTCAAATCCCAATATAGTTCCTCTTCCTCCGAATTTCCCCTTCGTGAATGTACCACCGACTTTACAGTATATCGGTTCCATTGGAGCCAGTTGCAGTCGCCTTCGTATGTCTCTGTTTATTGTATTTACAATGTTTATTCGCAATATAGTTCCTCCACTCTCCGTGAATATCTCTACATTTTATGCCTCGGCTGCATATACCAGGACACGAGTCGTCGTTACTTATTTTTACATAGATTATTCACGGAGAATAGCCAGCTGGAAATCCCGGCGGGGCGAACACCAGAAATCGGAGAACAAAGTATGTAATGTGAATGCGAACAGACGTGTTTTCTATTCAGCGCTCGACGCACAACCACATGGAGACATTCAAATATCTTTCGATCCTGGACCAGGAAACCTCCGGCTGTCAGGTTTTTCAATTTCGGTTCGGAAGCCTTCGGATGACGGTGCTAGGCCGCCAGCGATGAATATTTTGATTTACAGGCATTCCATATCGTAGCAGCATCCAATTTTCCTTTTGAAGAAGTACGGCCTCCATTGGATGGAATCCAGATCATAACAAAGGATTTTGCTCAATTTTTCTGAAACAAATTCGCATACACATAGACGTGTGTACAACAAATTTTGAATGTGGAAGCCCCCTTCGAGTCGGTTCACTGTGCCTGGAAACAAACATTGTCAACAAGAACGATTTTTCAACACTTGATGCAATTACCCACTCGCGTTTAAGCCGTAATTCTCCCGCCTAGAGGCACCCCCCCAATCCTGCGGCAACGTTGGGGTTCTCGCACTTTAGGACGTCGACGGCGCAGCACCCGGATGCGCAGTCGGCGCTGGCGGTGCAGGGGCTGGTGTTCAACTGGCGTGGGAGGAGGGTCGCAGACGCCAGGAAGGTCACTGAATTATATCGAGAATAAGCGTGGCATAGTACGCATGCATATGATAAATAAATACGTACGGTTGGCGAGCAGGAAGATGCGGAGAATGGAAAACATTGGTTGGTGAGTGCGGTGGTGTTGGAACACGAAGCTGTTTGTTTGAGTAATTACAAGGCGCACAATTAAGGGTTCATATAGGCAAAGGTTGGCGAACACCATACCGAATTAATGTTGCCGCGACTTCGACTCCAAGTCATTTGAAGTCGAAGTCGCAGCCGACTTGAGTCGAGTCAAGCCGAGTCGGTGCTGCGACTCGGGTTGACTTCCAAGTCGACTCGAGTGACTTCAAGTCGACTTAACACCCAGAATTCCCCAAAGGGTCGCTGAGTCGTTTACAGCACAAAGCAAGCAATTTCTTGAATTTTGATGGACCGTGACCCGAGCGCGTGACACCCGGGTGACATCTGTTACGTCTCCGTGATTTTTCGCGAAACCGCCGCAAATGAAGCTAGAACTCCAGAAATACCGTGCTGTACAAAATGTGCTCTGGAGTCGACTTGAGTCGACTTGAGTTGACTTGGACCTATCGAGTCGAGTCAAGTCGAGTCAAATCCGCATCCAAGTCGACTTTCGAAGTTGCGACTCGACTTTTCGAGTCGCGGCAACATTATACCGAATAGAGGTATCAGGAATTAGCTAAACCTTGAACATTCGAACCCCCGCCCGCAATATCCATAACGGGAATCCGGACCTTAGTCAGGTGAGTTGGCGTTGTTCGGGGTCGGACTCGAAACCCCGCACTCGGGCTCTAGGATGTACTGAGCCCGATCCGACCTCCGAGGTTGGTCCCAGACTTGAGTGTATGTTTTCTTTTTTCACTAGGAATAGGGTGAGCTCTCAAGTCATAAAAATGTGTTGATTGAAGAACTCGAGCGATTCCCTTAGTTCTAAACGGCCTCTGGATGCAATCTGGAAGCAACCTCGATTTTTGCATGTCCTAATTGCAAAGCAAGTTAAAATTGGAATTACAGACCGTTTAATATCCTGAGCCCGACCCTCCTACTTGAAGTCGGCCTCGGTTCGGTCCAGAGTCGGGTTTGGTCTTGAGCCCGATGCCCGATGTGTTTGTATTCTGTGACGTGACGTGCCTTAAAAGCGAGAGAAAATCGAGGTTCGACTATCACCATTGATGGATGCACCTTAGCAAATGAATAAATAAATACTGGGCTTCTATGCTGCCAGAGAAATCATTCATATATTTGCTAGCTGGAGGAGTTGATGTCCCTCCCGACTCAGTTTCTCTCTCCTCTCTCCTACTTGTCTTCCGCGTCGGCTATCCATCTGATCGGTAATACTGTAACAAGTTGTATGAGGGAAACCGATTCTGGAGTGTTACTGAAACGAACCCCATGAAACGAGAAACGATAGGGTCGTTACGCGTTACTGTCAATTTTTGGGGAAACGAAATAAGGAGGTTTTTTTTGGGGGAGGGGCTGTTTCTTGTGGATTCGAGAGAAAAAAATGGCACATAACACAGATTTCCCGGAAATGGGGCAACCTTGATGCGTTACTGTACGCGATTTTGGAAACGAAACGACCGAGCCGTTATGCGTTACGGTGCACTCATACAACTTGTTACAGTATATGAACTTGACTCACTGATCAGAGTTCATTCTTCTTTGATAAAGACCTGGACTCAGTGATAGAGTGGTAACATGATTGTGTACAATATCGTCGTTGGATTTTAGCTTGTCGTAAGAGAACCCTGTTCAATTCAGGGTTGGGTCGTTTGTTCTTATTTTGTTTCCGAATTCCTTTTGAGCAAGCAACAAAAAACATGAAGCTCGTTATTAGGCTTTTGTGAGGGCATGGACCCAATGGTGGAGTAGTAACATACTTGTGTACAGTACTCAGACTCGTGCTCAGCTTTACGCAAGAGAGTCCTGTTTGACTCAGGGCTGGGTCATTTCTTTCATCCTAGGCAATTCGCTAAGGTGCATCCATCAATGGATAGTCGAACCTCGATTTTTCTCTCGCTTCTAAAGCGCGTCACGTCACAGAATACAAACACATTGGGCGTCGGGCTCAAGACCAAGCCCGACTTTGGCCCGAACCGAGGCCGATTTCAAGTAGGAGGGTCGGGCTCACGATTTTGAACGGTCTGTAATTCCAATTTTAGCTTGCTTCGGGAACTGCAAGTATCGTGCCCCAGACTTCGAGGTTGAACCGTTGACACGGAGGCGGACCAACGGACTTCAAGATTAATTTGAACTGAGGGAAATCGCTCCAGCTTCTTCAACCAACACATTCTGTAACTTGAGAAATCACCTCACTCGTGGTGAAAAAATACCAAGCCCTGGCCCGAGCTCGGAGGTAGGGTCGGGCTGAGGACGTGCTAGAACTCAAGTGGGGGATTCAAGCCCGACCCGACCCCCGAACACTACTAATTTACCTGACTAAGGTCCGAATTCCAGTACCGGATATTCGGGGCGAGAGTTCGAATGTTCAAGGTTGAGCGAATGCCTCCATTCGGTATAGCCGTTTGACACCTCTGTCTTTATAAACCCTCATTTGTGCGCCTTGTAGTTACTCAAAACAAACAGCTTCGTGTTCCAACACCGCCGCACTCACCAACCAATGTTTTCCATTCTCCGCATCTTCCTGCTCGCCAACCGTACGTATTTATTTACCATATGCACGTGTATGCCGCGCTTATTCTCGATGTAATGCAGCGGCCCTCATGGGATCGGCGACCCTCCTCCCGCGCCAGTTCAACACCAGCCCCTGTAACGTCAGCGCCGACTGCGATTCCGGGTGCTGCGCCGTCGACATCCTAAAGTGCGAGAGCCCCACCGTTGCCGCAGGCTTGGGGGGATGCCTCTAGACAGGAGAATTACGGCGTAAACGCGAGTGGGTAATTGCATCAGGTGTTGAAAAATCGTTCTTGTATTGACAATGTTTCTTCCCAGGCACAGTGAACCGACTCGAAGGAGGCTTGCACATTCAAAAATTGTTGTACACACGTCTAAGTGTATGCTTTTTTTTTTTTTTTTCAGAAGAATTGAGCAAAATCCTTTGTTATGATCCGGATTCCAGCCAAAGGGCCGTACTTCTTCGAGAGAATAATTTGGATGCTGCTGCAATATGGTTTGACAACCTCTAACTTTAAAAAAAAAAAATCATTGCCATGATGGAAGATTCTGCATTCCTGACCACTTTTTTTTTTTGGGTAAAAAAACCCAAAAAGTCCAAAAAAAAAGTCGACAACCCGGCAAGTTTGTGAAAAGGCCTTGGAAAAGGCTGATGTTTTGATTTTCGCTTGATGGGATATTATATTATTTTTCATGCCGACGAAATAATCGAACAAAACAAATCTATTTGCCGTTGTACGAAGCGACGTGCGTGCCTCAAAAAGTGCCACGGTAAACTTCGAGTGATGGATAAATACGGTTAATATCTTGAACGCAGCCGGCAAGCTGCAAGCGATTAATATTCAGTTCGCAGGATGGTTGGCGTGCAGCTGAGGCGTGGCGAGTGCGAAAAGAATAGTTCGATCCGACGGGAACGAGAATAACAAATTGGACAGACGGCGATGCCATGTACGCGACGCCTTGAGCAGCTACGCTACCAAAAGTCGTGCTATTAACATGGTCAATGTCATGGGAAGCCCCGCGGAGCCAGGATCGGCGTCTTGCTTGCAGGGACGTCGGCTGCATTTGTGCAATTCCGCGGAGGCCAGAACCGTATTATTTTTGGAGCAAAATGAGGTTACCGTTCAA
Organism: Mycena rebaudengoi; assembly: GCA_029282285.1. Lineage (NCBI taxonomy): Eukaryota > Fungi > Basidiomycota > Agaricomycetes > Agaricales > Mycenaceae > Mycena > Mycena rebaudengoi. The sequence continues at coordinate 1,401,339 of JARJCX010000026.1, forward strand.
CGCAGACCAAGATTAATCCACGGTTCAAAACACGTTTGTCATGTCGGTTCAGCTCTGTACCCGGATTCTTGTTGAAAGAAAGAAAGAGGATGTGTTGCGATTTTTTGTTACCAGTACTTGCCAAACCTCCCTCCCGGATTTTGGCGGGCCCAGCCTGAAATATGTTTCAGGCACCAGGTGTCTAGTCGGCTTTACCTGCCCGATAGCGTTTGTCAAAGCACTTATGAGAAGATCCGAGCTATCACGGAGTAGACTCTGCCCAGGGATCTTCGGGAACGCCGGTGTTTCACGGCTTTGACTGTGGCGGCGGCGGACGCGCATCTCGTGGTCAGCTGGGAGGCGGTGGGAATGGTCACACGCAACGCCGCCTTTGTGGATCCATTTTACTCGTACGACACAGCAGCTGAGAACCCCAAAAGCTTCCCTGTCGGCAGTAGCGCGCAAAATCGGGCCGATATCGACTTGGTGACGGAAGAAACAAACAGCGTTGGTTGTTAGGACTGGCCAAAAGCTAGCAGCTATCTTCCAATTTACCTGTTCATTGTTAGACTGTGCTGGACGATGAACGAGCAGAGGCGTCGACCGGTCGACCGAGTGCGTGGGACGGAACAACTGTCTACTGCTTACTTAATCGCAACGTGCCTCACCAAAAAGATGCTCATCTGAATCTATCATGACCCCCAGCCCCGCCCTGCTAGCCTGCCCAGACTCTAGTCCTGCTGGCGCCTGGGCGCACCTCCCCCCCAGCGTCCCCATTTTTTTTGCAGTTTGCGTTTCCTGGGACCGCCTGCTCCGTCATCACCGCTGAGGTCGCCCATTCTTGCCTGCTCGCGATATCTGGCTCAGGCCACTTCGTTTCTCGCAGCGATGTCCACAGATTGCCCCATCCTCGTTTGGATGCTGTCCCTGAACCGGGAGTACACCAGAGAGGTGTGTCGCCGCACCCATTCCGCAGCAATCCCGCACCGACAGACATCGATAACAGGAGTACAACGCGTGCCACAAGGTAGTCGACGACTGCGTGCAGCATATCAAGATACCCCACGATCCTCCCAACGCCGACAGCTTCCGTGCGTGCTGGCGCCAATTCTACTCTAATCCTGACACGCCGTTGCAGGGCAGGTCATGACGAACATGCTCCCTCTGCTCATGATGCGCCACCGCAGGATACCGCGCGCAAAGTGGCGCGACTGCATCACGCCCAACGGGAAGCATTGGATCGAGCAGGTGCGTGCAATCAGTTAGCGCTAGTCAGCGCGCGCGGGCGCTCGCGGATCGGTGCCGACGTGACGCATGCCTACTCATATTTTTTAATACATAGACGCCGGACGACATGCCGCCCGAAAAATTCCTGCACTCGATGATCGGGTACCATCTCGCGTATGAGACGTCCTTGTGCGGCATGGCGATGACACAGGGCATCCAGCGCAAGGTGATAAATATTGGCCTCGGGATAAAGCAGGTCGCCGTCGAGCCGCGCGGCGTCTCCGTGAAGACATACACGGAGTCGATGTCGCATAAGGTGGGCGTTTTCATTCAAATTCACTACGTTCCGTTGCCTCCTAGGCATAGCCTTGGCTAGCTGATCGAAGCTTAAGGTAGGTCTACGTAGGCGCCTAGACAGAGTTTTTTTTTTTTTGCTTCTGGCTATCTCTGCGCAGCTGTGCCCATGGCTCTGTGTAGGTGGCTAGACAGACCTACTTTAAGCTTCGATAAGCTAGAAAAACTCGTAGGTCAGCGGAGCGTAGTGAATATTCCGTTCCTTCCTAAATTCAATGTCGATTAACAACTGACATTCAATTTATTGCAATTTTTTAACAGCTAACGGCCACAGAACTACAACTCATCGCGCCGGAGCTCGGCGAGGACGTCGTCCTCCGGCGGCTCTGCATCATCCTTGCTTTAAAACAAGCATACATTAAAGCGATCGGGCAGCCCGCGGGCTTCGACTGGTCGCGCCTCGAATTCAACATCCCCGCCGAGACCGCGCGCGGCGACGGGCATCCGTTGCAGGGCTGGGTGCGTGCTCCGCGTTAATAATATTACACGCACGGTACTTAATTCCGCCTTCACCACAGGAATTCCGCATCTTCAAAGCCAACCTCGGCGTCGCGCGCAAGGAGATGCTCGTCGAAGAGCACTACCAGTGCGTGTGCGCGTTCTTCCGCGGGACGAAGGAGAGCAGCTTTGTGTGGCATGAGACGGCCAAGGACCTCGAGAGCTGGGTGCAGTTTATCAATATTGACCAGATGGTAAAGGTCATTCCGAAGCTCACGGCGTAGCTCTCATTTCTTTCCTCTCCTTATCTTCTTTCTCGCATCACATCTCATCTCCCTCCTTTTGTGTATCGCCACCCTGGATCACCGCCGCATATAACTCTAGGCGCAAATCCATACCACTCTATACTCTTCTTGATTTGATTCTACATATACATACACTACATACCTGTGTCAACACCTAATTCTTCTGTCCTCTCATCATCTCACATCGTCATTGTCAATTTCTCTTTATACACAGATATTTTCTGTATGCATACCCTGTAATTTGCATATTTTGTGCCAAGATGTGTTCGAATTCGGTAGAACTAGGGCCGTGCCATCCGAGTGTGTGCAATTACGCTACCACATTACCGGGTCCTTCCTTTTACGACTAAAAGATTCAATCTAATCTCACCAGTTGAAATTTCGAAACAAAATAAAAGCTTGACCCAGCCCTGCGTTGAACGGGATCTCACGCTGAAATAGAATACATTGAAAATCATGAGCATGTGGGTCACCGCTACACCACTGGGTCCCTCCACAACTAAATTAACTTCAGAACTACAGTGGGTGAAATTCAACCCAACCGACATAAAAATGAATGAAAGTCAAACAGGGATCTCTTGCATATACTTCAATGCAGACAGCACTAACCTAAACAAGGGTGTTACCACTACACCACTGCGTCACTCTCTTGAAAAATAAGGAAATCAAACTCCAGTTTTTGATGGTTACAAAACAAAGTGAATGACCAGAACAACGCGAATCTCAGCGTGTCCATTGAGACCACCTCGTTGATCCACCTCAAGCTTCGCAGGCTTTGTGTGAGAGCTGCCGTGTTGGCCGTTCGCCGCAAGCCAGAGGTTTCTGGTGAAGCGCAGAGTCACTCGAGGCAGGCAGAAGAGTTTGACGCACCTTTCAAGTTGCGAGCGTCAGTATGGTGCAAGGGCTACTTTGTGGAGCAAAATTAGGCCATTTTTTCAGTGTAAGAATCCTTCAAACCTGATCAACTCAGAATATAGTTGAGAGGCTCGAGTACTTACACTAGCAACTCAACGATTCCGAACGACGTGTACATGAAAGTCCAGGATGTTGGTTTTGCCCAGGTGCATCCATCAGTGAAACCCCCTATTTCCTCTCGCCCAGCAATAATTTTTTGTTACCACCCCAAAATCCTGTTTCGATGGGAACCATCGATGATTTTCATCCCAAAACAGCTGCACCAAAATAAATCTCGCCGACCGTCCAATGACCCGCTCCACCCAAGACGGATATCACGAACACTAATATCTCATTACTATATGTCCCTGGTAACGCCCGCCAAAGGACATAATATAAACAAACGCGTCGGACTCAAGATTAAGCCCGATCCAGGCCCGAGCCGAGCCCGACTTCAGGTAGGAAGGTCGGGCTTAGGATTTTTGAGAACGATCTGTAATTCCAAATTTAGCGTGATTTAGGACATGTGAAAATAATCCCTGAGACATTCTCACACAAGCACATGAAGACTTGGGACATAGAAAACTTGAAGCAATGTTCAAGACCTTATGACGTAGAGTTTTCTGGCCACATCTACAAGTGGATGGACTTCACGGCATCTCCAGTGTCCTGCTCAAGGTTGGCGACCAACCGACTTGGAGATTGAATCCAGAGGTCATTCAACACTAGGGAAAATGGTTCGAGCTTCTTCAACCTGCACATTTTATGACTTGAGAACTCACCCCATTACTCGTGGAAAAAAAAAACACTCGGGCCCGGGCCCGAGCCCGACCCGGCCCTACGTTACCTGACTAAGGTCCGAATTCCCGCAACGAATATTCCGGGCGCGGTCGGAACGTTGAAGGTTGAGCTAATTTCTGACACCTCGATTCGGTATAGCCGTTTGACAATTTCTGCCTATATAAACCTTCGCTTGTGCGCCCTAAAATTACTCAAAACAAGCAGTTCCGTATTCTAGCCCCCCGAACTCAACAGTCAATGTTTTCCTCCATCCTCCGCGTCTTCCTCCTCGCCAACCGTACGTATTTATATACCATATGCATAGGTATGCCGCACTAATTTCGATGTAATGCAGTGGCCCTCATGGCGTCGGCGACCCTTCTCCCGCGCCAGTTCAACACCAGCCCCTGCAACGTCAGCGCCGACTGCAATTCCGGGTGCTGCGGTGTCAACAGCGGAAAGTGCGAGGACCCCATCGTTGCCTCCGGGGGGTGCCGCTAAACGGGATAATTACGGCGCAAACACGAGTGGGTAACTGTATCAAGTGTTGAAAAATTGTTGATCATTTGTTTCCCAGACACATTGATTGAACCGGCTCGAAGGAGGCTTTCACATTTAAATTTTGTTGTTCCATGTATATGCCAATTTCTTATGGAACAATTAAGCAAATTCCATCATGATGTTTGATTTGGATTCTGGCAAAGGAAGCCGTATTTTCATCAAAGGAAAATTGGGATGCTGTGTTATTCCGAAACAGAAATGTTTCGAGCCTAGTGCCACTCTCCTCCGAACCCAAGCTGCGACTTAATAACTTACTTGGTTCAAAACATCGACAGCCGGAAGTTTCCGTATTATTACCGGATCACGGGAGAAGCCGTGTGGACTGTATAATCAAAAGCCAACAAGACAAAACTCATGATAGCTTTGGAATGCTTAGTTTCATTACTGAGTGACCAAGACACTCTCAAAATGAAAATATGTACATTGTTAGTCTGTCAGCTGAATATTAATGGATACATATTACATGCTGACGAGGCAACTAAAATGAATCTGATATCCTGGTCTGTGTTAACATGACTTCACGGGTGTTTTCTTTGTAGTAGTCCTCATTTATCTCTCCAATGTGCCTTCCTCCAGATTTTTCAAATGAGTGTCTCCTCCGATCCGGAAGTCGTGCTGATCTTCCTCTAGAACGGAGAAGTCAACCAGGCCTGCAAGTTTCACATCTATCTGTGCAACATCTTTGGACTGCAAGGACCTCTCGAACAGCGGTCTTGCCGCCTTCCATAGCTCAACTGACTTCCTGACTTCGCCTTTGCGCTCCAGGATATCAGCAATCCGAACCATGCAATCTGCCCTCCACCAAAAGACGTCCATGAATGTGAAACCATCAACAGCAACACTCAACACACTAGCAGCAGATGCATCATCCCCCTGGGCAACAAAAATCTGGCCAAGACAGCGCAATGCCTTCATTACAAACAAGTTGTCTTTGCACTTCAATGCCAGTGCGAGGAATATGCCCATCCATTGCTGAGTCATCTCAACATTGTTCATGCCAGTTGAAAGATCTGAAAGCCGCTCAAGGCAAGTAAGGGCTTCATCCATCCAGCTCTTGTCCCGGAAAAATCTGAATTGTGTTGCAAATATACTATTTGCAGTGCTGTAGTCTCCATCCCGACGATACAGTTCCGCAGATACAAATTCATTCAGGGCACTTATATGTGTCTGCTGAACCCCATGCAAACTTTTGACATACAACTGGCATGCTTCCATATTCCGATGAACAGATTGAGAGTCTACACCAGTGAGAATATCAATGAGTGTGATATTCACTGTCGCTAGAACTGCCCGATATATTGCAGGGTCCAGGGCAGACACAATTTCCAGCAGAATTAAGCGAGACTCCCGATACTCTGTCTTCAAAAGCAGCCCTTCTGCTTGTGCAAGCTGGATGATTGTATCTATTTTTCCTCCTTGGAGGCCACAAGACCTCAAAAGCTCCCGGGCATCATGCATAAGGATCTGAGCAAGTTTGTAATTTGCAAATGTTGCCTGGCATCTGCCTTGGAGGTACACAGCATATGCCTGTGTGGCAATATCCCCGAGATGCTCAGCATAGTCTTGTGCCCTTTTGGCATATTGTTGAGCACTGTGGGGATTTCCCATATCAAGCATGTGGATTGCTATATTGCATAGGGAATGTTGACCCCCTCTGTCAGGGTGTTCAGCTCTTTCCATCAAGGAAAGAACTCTCTGAAAGCATTCAAGTGCTTTTTCCGTATTATCATGTTCCATAGACCAATAGAACCCCACAGACTGGTACCAATTGGCTGAGATGAAAAATAAGCTTCACAGAATTCAGATCTGTACATCACAATTGTGGCTTACCTTGTTGTGCTGGTGGCCTTGATTCAAAATACTGAGTCCCAATTGTGATTTCTGTCTCAGCATCTGACAGGGGCCAAAATTCGATAGAGTTAAGGCGGTGGATCATGTAGTCACCGAAAATTTGGTGTTCCTTCCAATCAACCATTTTCCTAGTGAGCTCATGCATCAGATTTGAGTAGCTGGACTGTGTCACTCTGTAGAAATGATTCAAATATAAAATGCTTTGGAAATTCTGAATGACATCTGGGCACTCTGTGTTCAGTGCATCCCAGAAAACACTGTGCAGATTGCCCAAATTCTGTGCAATTTGAGTGGCAATGTCTGGTGTGACCAAGGTGTGGAAATCATTCCACAGTTCCAGAAGTTTGTGGAAGTGGCAGCGTAGGGCAAGTTTCAAAGTCACATTTGGTGGATGAGTGCTGAAAACATGTTCCCGGATTGGCACCAACACTTTGAGTCGTTGGTCATTGTCAGGAAAAGCAAGTGATGTCTGCACCAGAGTGGCTTTGCATTCCAGGATATGTGAAATAGGAATTTTGAGCTGCATCAAATCTGTGTCTGTGAGTCCATCAGGAAGCATGGAAAGCACACTGAGCAGCTCCTGGGCCCCCAGTGTCATTCGTGAGCTTGTGTAAGACAGCATGATGGATATGTCCAGACTGGATCTCTTGTCACATCCATCTGAGAGCATTCGAGTGCCTTCATACTTCCAACGAGAGAGTGCAGTATCACACCCTTCATAAGAAGCAACACTGGCAATAAGGCTGATGGCAAGAGGAAGATTCCCAGTGAGTTCCAAGAGGTTGTTGACACCTTTCTCTTCATGATTATTGTCAGCAATATCGAAGAATGTCTGATGAGCAGCAGATTTCGAAAGTGGTTTGAGTGGGGCCAGGAATGGCCTGGTCCATTTAACTTTGGCTGGTCGCTCAGCCCCTCTCATTGTAATCTAAATTTGATTATGAGTAACAAACCTATGTCCCTGGGGATAAGACTTACCAAGATTCCCAAGTGTGGAATGTCTGCGAGAAGAGAAAGAAATTCTTCAACCTCAGGCCGAGACAAGAGAGGTTCCCAAGGGGTTTCCAAGTTGTCCAAGATGAGGAGAGATGGAGCAGCATGCGTGAAGTATACCACTACTTTCCTAGACAATCTTGTGCCCTTCTCCACTCCAATATGATCAGCAATGGCTGACATCAGCTCGGAGCATGTGGGGGTTGAGTGACATGAAACAAAGTGCCTGTGAGAATATTTTGCAGCCACATTGAGATCATGTAAGGCTGCAGCAGCAAGACTGGTCTTTCCCATGCCACCAGCACCAAGGATGGCAATCCGGGCAGAATCCTGGAGAAGGATCTTCACAATATTGTGAAGTTCAGCTTCGCGGCCGTGGAAGATTTGGGGATATGGTGGGAGAATGGAGAAAGATCCGGAGCTTTAAAGAAAACATGTCGGATCGAATAAATATACACCAGCTCCATTTCAACTGACCTGTTGTTAGGAATGCTCGAGAAGGTTCCAGCCACCTGATAAATTTCAAAAATCTCGCAACTTCCTAATAAAACTAACTTACGGAGGAGTGATCTGAATTGGTGAGGTCAGGATGAGCAGCTATTAGGGCCACAATCTCATTGTGCTGCTGTTTGGCATCCTTCTTCATTTGTGCCATTTGAGCAATTATTGAACCACTAGCTCGAGCCTGCAATGATTATGTCCTCAGATCACAAACTCAACATAAACACAATTGTCACCTTGAACATATCCTGGGCCCGGCTGAGTTCCTGCTTGCATTCCTCCAACCTCGTAGCATTATCAAGTTTCTTGAAAAGCCGCTTAATTTTCTTTATACCCTGTTGATCTTTGACAAATGCATGCACTTTTTGAAGTGTCCTAGTTCAATGTTCAATGTGGAGTTTGGAAATAGGGAGACAGGATTTACTCTGCAAATTTTGCAATGTCATACAACATTGCTGTTGGAAGAACCCCAGCGATTTCAGATATCGAATATAGCTTGATGATAGCACATAGAATTTCATGAATTTGCTCAACCATCTCAACACACCCATCCTTGTTTGATTGAACAGACTGCAGGCTCGTCAACAACAGGTAGCTGGCATGGAGAGAATTGATTGACCTCGACATAGTTCAAAATAGACGACGTCAACGTAGAAGCAGATCCCAGGAATGGAACCGAAGCTGAGTCCGCAATTTCTTGTAGGGTGATTGCAGCAAATGCAGTATATCCGACCAGATTTTTCAATGCCGGAGGTTGCATGATGGGCATTTATTGATGGGGTATTCAGCGATCCCTCATTTATATCTCTCCGCTGTGAGTCATGTTCTAATTATTCTCTGGATCATTATTATGGCTGTATCTCGACAGTGGACAGTAAGATGGAAGCATAAATATAAATATCTTCCTGGAAAGTTCCACGTCGGGATCCCCGAGATAACCCCCGAGGTGACCACTCCATGTTCCATGGTCCGTCATGTCCTGCCACCAAAGCATCTCCAGGTATTTAATTCAGAAACCAGTGATGTGCTTAGAGGTAAAGCTCGTACTTGTGTGAGACTTCTCCCAGCTGCCAAACTCATGTGTCGGAGTCCAAGAACAGTGATGGGCCTGTATTTTCACCTCGCCGTCGAGCCGATTGGCTAGGTAGGTATCAATATATTCCTGTTGGCAGACACTTCACAAGGTATGTCAGTCGGACCTAAATAAAGGTAACCAGGGTGTATTCAACCTTAGTTTTATGGGCGCCTGAATATCAATTGTGAAACCACAAAAATAAATAATTGACTTCATCGTTTGGACTTTGTCGGTTGGACAATCGATAAGAACTCACCAACAGTTTATCAAGTGCAGAAGTTGTGAGTTTTCTGAAATGCGGAGCTAGCCGATACTGTGACTTGCGTAGCCCGCGGCGTTGACTGAATGGTCGGGATCCAAATTTTACTCTGATTCATTTGAGACCGCCGCAGAAGGAGTACGAGATTCAAGCAAATTTGTTCATTGATATTTTACAAAGAAGAACGCGAAGATCACAGGAGCAACTGTCGCATTCACGGGCGCCGGTAGAAGTAAACTCGAATAACGCACACGGAGATAGTGACTCGGTGGTCCAGAGCAGCGAAATATGCGTCGCAGGGAAGCCCCGTCACGGCTCAGCGGACCTCCGCCCGACGACCTTGCAACCGAGCAGCGAAAGGCTGGTCGTATGGAAAAGGATTCTGGTACGGTTATTAGATAAGATCTATAACAGAATAGAAGCCCCGTCGCGGTTCGACAGACCTCCGCCCGACGACTGGAGCCGAGCGGCGAAAGGCTGGTTCTGGTGCGGTGATTAGATAAGATCTATAATAGAATAGAAGTCAGCCAGTATACACAGAAAAGATGCGGACAGAACAGAGGAGGAGGATCAGCTACAATATTGTAGGGATTTATAATAACTCGTCGCGCAACGAGCGCTCGTAGTCTAATTTAAGAGCGTAATCATGTCAAGCGGGAGAGGGCACAGCTCGTGGGAAGGAGATGAGAGTGAGCATATGCATGCTTACATTCGATATGAACTTCGGAGGGGGTGCACACTGAGCAGTTGCGCACCAACGAACCTCAAGCAAGCAGGCGTTTTTCGTCAGGTCATAGAACGTCGCGGCGAAGACAATGAAAAGTAGAGAATTAGGAAAGCGCTGGATCCCGCCGGAAAGGGTTACGCTCTATGTAGGTCAGAGACAGAAGGACCGGATGTCGTCGCAAGAGCACGTTTTTTCTTCAAACTCCGCCATCAGGATCGCGGATCAAATCGTCACGAACATGATCCGACAGCGGCTTGGAGCTTGGCCTAGTCTCTCCTAGACACTTGTTTAAATTCCGCCTCAGATCACGTCCTAAATCGGGTAATTTGATCGCGGCAATTTTTGCAACTTTTCGGCCGGCATGATTCGGCACTCCACAATAACTCAAGACACCAAGTCAGCCATCGCGTTCCAGCGGCGGGTATATTCCTTAGTCCATAGTTCTTCAAGCAGTAAAGATTCATTAGATAGAACACAACACAAGAGACATTACACAACACAAATCCATTCACAAGGTAATATGTAATGCACCGATTATGGGCGGATCTCCGAATACAGATACTGTAAGTACTAGGGCCTAGACGCTCCTTGGGCGCTTTTGAAATAGTACCTTGAAGCTCAGTGTCGGTTTGAGACTTAGATGGATCTTCATTGGTGTTTTTGTCTTATGCGAAAAACTCAACCTATAGCATTCCCCGTAGAATGCGAGTCTAAGTCATTCGTGTTACGCTACTGCTCTTGCCTTCTTACCCTCACGCAAAAGGCTCGAGGCTTAACAGTCGGCATAAGAACTTCGCGACGACCCTGTGCAAGAAAGAGCGAGCGGGCATTCCATGGCAATAACATGGCCGTTGATCTCTGCTTAAATCGCCGCGTAGTACGTGGCATAACTCCGTCAGTCTAATCATATACAGTACATGGTTGCTTTAGCTTTCGCCATCGCCATGCTGGTGTCCTTCTCAGTTGCAAGCCATACTGCGGACCCTGTCGGACTCCATCCCATCCTGCTTGAAGGCCTGACTGCGGACGAAATACCGTCCAGGGCTTGCTCTGACCAGCACAAGAAAGTTGGGAAGATATTACAATCGTCAATTTACGACACTGAGTCCGTTGCAGAATCGTAGGTCACGGACACCAGATTCCTATACAGAAGCTCAACTGTCCTCATTAGGTGCTTGGCTAATCCTAGTGGTCGTGACCTCGCCTCGAAGATTTGTCGACTCGCGCCACGGGGAAATGGATTCGTCGACACTGTTATCACAGCATACAATAAACATCATGCGCTCGTAATCCGCCCAGACGACGTGGGATCGCTATCATGTGCCAATTCAACTTCTTTGTGAACGCCAACGCAGAATTACTCCGGGCCAAATTCGTGGCACATCAAGGGAGCAGAGAACTTGTAATTTCTGCCGAAGGAAGCCGTCACAATCTGGACTTTGGCGCCATGTCCCGCCAGATGGCCGATATAATAGATAAAAATTTACTCGATCCCGCTCTTCGCAAATGGGTCCTCCTGAATTTCTCGACAACCACGATCAACGACAAAACCGTGAGCGCCATACTCTTTATGGCGACTCTGAAAGAGTACTTCTCCTACGAGTTCAGCGGGATCACCTGTGGAATCCCGCGTGTGACGCTCGAGGGAGAGAGGTCGGACTGGGAGAATATTCTAGGGTGGTTGGAGAAGCTCAAGGAATATGGCATTGAAACTGTTGCCTAGTATCACCTTCTACGTCCCGTCATCTCCCGATTCGTCACGGCTTTCGATACGCTTAGAAGTCCGGAAAATATCGTTTTTTGGTAGCAGATCGCTCACTACGAGCGCGGTGGGAGTGGCGTCAGTTTTTATTCCGCTTAGATTAACGCGTTCAGCGTTTTCAGTAAGAAGGGGACCTGGATTGGGGATGCCTTGAATACGGTACGCTAATACTTCGCCTTGAGTCCACTCAACCTGACCTTCACCATTCATATCCAGAATTACGGATATTGCGCCACAATCTCTAACTGCCCAGATGTTTTGGAAAACTTACCTACAACACCTAAACCAAGGACTCGACAGCCCTATGGAGCTTGTCGTCGAGGACACGCCGTTCCACAGACTGGAAAGCAACAGCATTCCACCAGGCTACGCTGAAGTAGACGCCAAGGTCAGTGATGCCGATGGGCTGTTCGATTGCACCATGGTGGCCGGGATGATTGGTACGCGGATAACATCCAGCTAGGACTTGAGCATTTCTTACACCGGCAAGGACGACACGGTACGACCTGTTGCTGGATGGTGGATTTTTGTGAAGAAAAATTTGGACAACCGTTACTAAGCAGTTGGAGTGGGCACTTTCAGTTAATTGATTATTTTTTAGACTGCTAAGTTCTTCGTGAGTTCTAGTTCTTACCAAGTTTTGAACATTCAACCGGGCCACGGCCGCCCGCGGCCGGAGATCTTTTACATAATCCTACTGTGCTTCTCCTCTACCAACATGGCGCTCTTGGTCTATCTGTTTCCCTCAGATCTCTGGCATTCTTAGTTCAGTGCACATTCCTGCTCCTATGAGGGTGTCATCCTCCACATCCCTCCAGGTAATTCACCCGGGCGAACTCAGTCCCACGGAACGTCATGATATTTCCGAGTCAACATTGCGCAATCTTCTGAACGAATGGTGAACATCGCTATATATAATTCTCCAGTGTGAAGTCTCCGGTGTGAAGATCTCTCCTCCCCCCTCCCGCTACCGACGATGGCACAGAAGTCGCAGTCCGAGGATTTGGATGTAAAGGGCGAAGTCAGCGTGTTCACCGAAACACAAACCGCCGCTCACATCGGTGATGCTTTCGTTCGAGACCAGCAGCTGGAATACACCCAGGAGGAAGAGAACGCAGTCATCCGAATTTTGGATACGCGCTTGTTCCCGTGGATTCTTTTGACGACTTTCGTGTAAGTACCTAAAATCTAGCATTCCGGAGATATTCTAAATCCCCGACGCCAGGCTCAACATGGACCGCACCAACCACTCTAATGCTATCTCGGATAACCTGCCTGCGGACCTGGGCTTCAATATCAATACGGTCAACACTGGGACCATCATCTACTCAATCACATTCTCCATATTCTGCTTGTTGAGATTTCCTCGCCATCTTTCCTTGATTAGCAGCTGAAGATTTGATTTGTTCAGCTCGGGCGCCGTCATGGCCAAGATTGTAGGACCCTCCCGATGTCAGTGCTCGTATATTTTACTCTGAAATAGCCGACTGACTTGTATCATAGGGATCCCGACTCTGATGTTCGCGTGGGGCCTAGTAACCCTATCCCATGCGTTGATCAAAGATAGGGCAGGTTATCTGGTCGTTCGAACATGTACGTGATATAATACGTGCACGGCGAAAACGGCACTGAAATTATCATGCTATAGTTATAGCAATTACGGAAGGTGGCGTTATCCCGGCCACCTTGATATATCTTGGTGGATTCTACAAGGGTACCGAGCTTTCTACACGGCTGGCGTGGTTCTGGGGTATTCAAGTATGTTTTATGTATCGCAGTTAAAGAATCTCGACTGACGCTTTGAGCTACATAGGCCATTGCAAGTGCTGTCAGTGGGCTAATGGCCAGTGGCCTCTTGCAATTACGTGGAAGGTCTGGACTCGAGGGATGGAAGTGGCTGTTTATCGTCGACGGAGTGATCACTGTGTTCGTTTCCTTCATCATATGGTCTGTCATTTTCATCCTGCTGAACGGGTTGATTTGAACAAAACGGCGCGATGTACTAGGTTTTATCTCCCACGAAATGTGGCGAGCACGAAGGGAGGTCTGAGAGGACGCAAAGCCTGGTTTACCCCGCGCCAAGTTCAAATAGCCGTGGCGCGCGTAATACGAGATGACCAGTCCAAGCGAGAATATGAGTGCGTTCCGTAACATTTTATCTCCTGCACCTCTGATATGCGCCTTAGAAAACGAGTGACGCGTGCGGATTTCAAGGACGCAGCGACGGACCTGAGCCTCTGGGGCCACCTGCTATTGTCGAATGTCACATTGACTCCGACAAATCCTCTCGGAACCTGTGCGTACTGTAACCGTCGTGACTGCCCTGACAATAAATTTAATATACTATAACTCAGATCTGCCGTCCGTCATCAAGTCCTTCCATTTCAACGTATTCGTGTCGAATGCACTGACCGCCCCGCCCTACGTTCTGCAATGCATAATCATGATCACCGTCATCCGCCATTCAGACAAGGTGCGCGAACGGGGCTTCCACGGGGCTTTCGGTTGTAAGTACTCTTATCCATGTTACAACACAACTCTCTTCTCAACCCCCTGGAATACAGCGGTTGTGGCAGCTCGTCGGGTGGATCCTCCTCCGCGCAATGCCTGACTCGGCGAGTCGGGGCGTCAAGTTCGTTCCGGCATTAGCGTTCATGCGTCGTAATTAATACCCAATATCCTCAGATATTTCGGGGCCATCGTAGTCGCCTCATGGCCATACAACCACCCCCTGAACATCGGCTGGATGTCTGAGAACACAGGGCATGTCATCCTTGATTTTGCGGGCACTGAGGCAAAATGAAGTAATTGTGATTATTGTACAGCGCCATCGGGAAGCGCAGTGTCGCCTCGGGCGCGGTTATCTTTGCCGCAAATATCTACGGAGTCTGTGAGTGTCTTCTCTGCGCCGTGGGACTCGACTCTGACGTGTGAAAAAACTCGAGGGGCATCCCAGATATACCAAGCAGATGACGCACCATGTACGATCTTCATAAAGTACTTAGCCATTTTCAAATTCAACGATACGCCGTAGACTTCAAACGCGGGAATTCCATCAACATTGCGTTTGCGGCTTTTACCACGATACTCTGGTGCGTTCTCCTCGAGATTGGTAACAGCTGAGTCTGAGCGTTGATTGACCGCTTGGAATGTAGGGTCGTCCAAAAATATTATTACCGACATCTGAACCGGCGGAATGCGCGCAAGTACGCGGAGTTGACGGACCAGCAGAAGCTGGAGGAGGATCGTGAGGCTGAAGCGAAGGGGAACAGGAGTCTGACCTTTAGATTCACGACTTGAACAGAACAGGGGAGCGGAGTTTGGGGGGTCCTTAAACGAGAGGGTTCTGTGTAAGCAAAGCTGATTTTTATAATATGTACATATGTAGGCGCCACGACGAACAGCCCGATTGCCGCGCGAAAATCTTTCACGCCGGGGTAGCCCACTCGCGATTCGGCCGTAAGCCCCAGTCCTCCAGCCACGCCTGGAACTTTTGTGCGATATGCGCGTGGCCCGGCACGTTCGGATGCACGTTTCTGTAAAGTAATGAAAAACAACCAGCCAAGTTCAGAAATTGATTATACAAAAAAGAGACAAGGCGTACTCGGGAAACACATCCGCAAAAGTGACCCATCCGGTCGTGTCGACGAGGAAGACGTTCTTATCGCCTTGTGCATGCCTAGTACAACAAATTATTGGTGAGATGTAATGTAAGACAAGTAAAGAAAAAAAGAGGGCAAGGTAGATGAAGGAGAGAAGACAGACCTGGAATCAACTATTTTTTTATATTGCCCCTCGTAGTACTGCGAGAACGGCCCGTCTGGATTCGTGGAGTCCGGCCAACCCCACTGGATTTGCGTGAGGACATGAAAGGAATTATGGAAGGATGAATGGGATGAATAAATGTCCGATGGCAGTATAATAACAGAAGAAGGAAAGAAAGGAAAGAAGGACCCACAGGCGTGAAAACAAAGATGGGCTGGTGGCGATAGACAGTGCGCAGGCGGGCGATGAAGGCGGTGTAGACCTATGTTTCATAATTGTGAGCCATACACCTTCTGGAGGTGAACATTATCCCGCAGTCGACAGACGCACCTCGACGAATCCCGCATTGGTAATATTCTGCGCGGAGTCATTGGCTCTGAAGTTATTCAATGTCAATTAATTAATTAACCGGTGAAAACGAACACACCCAATATGTATAACCACATGCGTTGGCGCGGGCCGCTCGCGCGCGAAATTCCACGGGGGTGGTGAAGTTATGGTCCGTCGTGTAGAAATAGCCTGTGTCTTCCGTCTATATGTACATGTGCAATTAAGCAAGTTCGCCATATAATGAAATAAAGTAGAAGAACGAACGAACCCGGAAGAACTGGAACGACACGCCGTGCATGTTCCCGAACGACACGATGTCCTGTTTGGAAAAGAAACGGCATCGGCAACTTGAAGTATACGAGTAAGAGGGATGGAACAGGGAGAACACGCACAGAAAGTGCTGCGCCGGGCTGCGCGACGACGACGTGCTCCGCCTTGAACGCCTCGCCCACGAGGAAGGGCCACGCCTGGTTTACGCCCTTCGGGAGGAATTGGCCCTTCAAACGCACATACTGGTTCAGTGATGTCCTGCGATACGCGAATACGATAAGAAAAGAGCTCACCGCGGACAGCGAATCGCCAATGAAGGTAAACGTAAGGTCGGCGGGGGTGTATGGGAGGAGCGACGCGCCCTGCATGCAGAGTCACCATCCGCATTTGCATCGAATTCGACGAAGGCATCGAGGTGAAATAATAAATACCTCATTGAGCGTTATGCTCTCCAGATGCATGCGGTTGTTCTGCCACCCTTGCACGTTTATGCGTACGACGGTCGACCTCGCGCCATTCCCTTTAACATTACCGGGAATAGAAATCACATTCGCCCCAGCAGACACATTCACAGTGACGAATTCCCCATAGTCCAGCGAGACGCCGACGGCCGCGAATGGCGCGGTGGTGTGTTCCCCGAGGTTGAGGCGGAGCGACGAGAGGTGCGCCACATGCAACTTGAGGCCGGAACCAGCCCTGTGTAACAATCAGTGGTCAGGATGAGGATGAATAAATTGCGTGAAGCCGCGTACGCACCA
Organism: Mycena rebaudengoi; assembly: GCA_029282285.1. NCBI lineage: Eukaryota > Fungi > Basidiomycota > Agaricomycetes > Agaricales > Mycenaceae > Mycena > Mycena rebaudengoi. The sequence continues at coordinate 1,418,168 of JARJCX010000026.1, forward strand.
CCAGGTGCCCGGGGCCGCGTCCCAGCGGCCGTGGAAGTAGATGAAGGGGTGGGTGTGCGGGATCGTGACGGATTTACCGACCGTTTCTGGTTGTTCGCGTGCGTCCATGGCGAGTGCGCTCGCAACGAGCAGCACGATCGATGCTAGGAGGAGCATTTCTGCTGGGGGTTTGTCGGGGAAACGCCAAGGAAGACTTTGAGTTTATGTACAGAGCAGGCTTGTCATTTTATTCGTGAGTCACGAGTTGCTTTAGAAGGCTGGAGAGACCGAGCATTCGCCGAGGAGGAACTCAACTGTCTAAATGTAGCCCCGATTGAGGATCATACGAGTCAGACATACTGAAGCTTCTGTCAAGAGAGACTAGGTCAACGCTCGTCGCTGACGAGCTCTCATTGGGCGTATGGTCATGAATGCTTAGAGCTTTCAGGAGGGCTCGGGTTTGACTAGAAGTTTGACACATAAGACGAAAACCCTGGCCAGAAACTGAAGCTAAGAGGATCCAGCGGCAAGGTCGTACAAAGTTGGACCACCGCACTGGTTTGAGACAAATGACGTTTGATCCCGCTGATGGCAGAGTTTGAATATAAAAGGCGACCTTCTAGTTTCTTGAGTTCTGACTGACCACGATCGAGCTTGGTCGTGGGATTGCCTGGTGAGGTTGAAATCTAGTCAATCTCCATCGAGCCTCAATTAAGTGCGGGCTGAGTGCTTGTGTGTTGTCGCAGAGTCAGTGATGCGGACAATTGAATTGTATTTCAGTAGAATAAGGAAAGACCCAATGGTGTAATGGCATTGGTACATGCTTGTTGATCATGTCTTGAGAATCTGCTTTGTATGCAAGGGATCCCTGTTCAATTTAGGGCTGTTTTGTTTTATTTTGTTTCGGAATTCACTATGTTACAGTTTGGTCAGTTGCACATGATTATTCATGGAGAATGGACTCAGTGGTGTAGTGGAAACATACTCGTGTACAGTAACATGGACAGGAATAAGTTCAACTCAGGGCTGGGTCACTGTGTTCAAAGTTCAACCATCAAATTTCATTTCATTTTACCATTCTCAGAAATATGGAAGATCCAGTGGTGTAATGGTAGCACACTTGCATTCAGTTGTATGTGGAGTTCCTGGAATTATGCAAGAGACCTCTGTTCAACTCAGGGTTGGGTCACATTTTTATTTATTTGCTTTTGTGTTATGGATTAATTCTGACACCCAATTTATTGAACTTGAGAGCTGAATGTTGGTTTTGTGAAAGGTAAGGACCCAGTGCTATAGCGGAAACATACTTACATGTAATATAAAAATTGCCATGATGTATGCAAGAGATTCCTGTTCAATTCGAGGCTGGGTCACTCTTTTTATTTTTATCAGTTTCTAATTATTTTGTTCAGCTAGAATGTTAGTTTATTATTTTCAGAGACCCAGTGGTGTAGCGGGAACATACTTGTGTACAATAACATGGACAGGAATACGATATGTAAGAGATCCCTGTTCAATTCAGGGTTGGGTCATTACTTTTGTTTTTGCGGTGAATTTCATTTTTCCATTGAGGTTGAGTTGAATGTTATTTTTGTTGAAGTTAAGGACCCGGTGGTGTGATGGTAACACAGTTGCTGAAGGTAATTTGTGCATTAGTAAGTTTGTGCAAGAGATCCCTGTTCAACTCAGGGCTGGGTCATGCTTTTTCTTGTGTAGAATTGTTTTATTTTATTCAGCCAACCCAATCTGATGTCATGAGGATGGACAGTAGGAAGAGAAGGACCGAGTGGTGTAGTGGCAACATACTTGTGTCCAATTATGTGTCTATTGGTGGTCTGTGAGATATCCCTGTTCAACTCAGGGCTGGGTCATTCTTTTATTTTATTCAACCAATCATTAAAATTTCCGATGCCATGTGTGTCATATTCTACTGAGAGGAGGACCTAGTGGTGTAGTGTGCACAATCTTGGGAAGAAGAGCGTGGTATGCAAGGTACCCCTTGTTCAACTTAGGGCTGAGTCATTGTTTTTATTTTTATTTTTATTTCAACCAATCAAAATCTCGGATGCTACGATCCGGTGCTGTGTCGTAATCTACCTTATCTCTGCGATGCAGGCAATCCCTGTTCGAATCAGGGCTGGGTCATGACTGCTAACACACTTTTTTTTTTGTGTTGGGGATGTTCTTATTTTGTTTTATTCTGTTTTATGTTATTCAAGATCTTAATAGTGGATTGGATTTTGCTTTGCGTCCGCTGGACCCGCCTTTTGCGGCACCATACAGTACCATACGCTCCTCATTTTTCTCTTTGTCTATTCAAACGTACACCAGTCCTGCGGCGCGTGTTTTTGCGGTATGTACCGGTGATTGATCCCTCCAGGTTTAAACTTAGATTCACACCAAAACAGACTTGACTTCACATACACACACCGGGTTTCTGGGTCTGCACTTCTCATATGTACCAAGCCAAAGGCGGAGCCCCGGACGCTGGGCCCGTTCGCACGCCTGAGTCCCGACGTCAGGCTCGTTCGCACGTCCCGGTGCTTGTTTTGGCGTTTGTTCGCACGTCGGATTCTGCTAACCTAATAGGACAGACTGAACCCACGACGTCAGCGCTCAGGTCCAAAAACATAGTTGAGACAGGGGAGGGGGTTGAGCGGAGTGGAAGGAAATACGTACATATGCTATCAAAGAGAGGGTGTTAACCAAGATTATTTTTATTTTTGGGCGAACCGGGGGTGTGGGCGGTACGTTGAAAGTTGGGTTAATTGGGAAACAGTGGAGGGTGTGTGATGTTAGGAGCTCAAGGGGGATCTTGAAGGTCGAATTCAAGCTAACAGACACAAGCATGCGCCGCGCGCCGAGGACAATTAGCAAGCTTTCTCCGTGTTGTCGTCCTCAGCCCAGGACGCCGTTTGCGTGTTCCGCGATGCCGTGCCGGTCTCTTCTCGGGGCGTGCCGGAGTCTTTGAAGCGCCTTCCCACGGTGTCTCTCCCTCTCGACTTGAATTGCGATGGACCCCGATGGCGGCGAGCCCGCGCAGACGATGCCCGCTACATATGCAATCGACAGGAATCGCTTGTAAGTTTGTCTTCCCTCGGTGCTGTGCGTGAATCAGGCAAGCTCGAAGGGCATGCCGCACGTCGGACGACATGGAGCTGCATTGGCTCAAGGTCGGCTTGCAATCACCACCCGCAATCGATGCTGATGGATGCATCACGCAGGACGGCCGCACGCGCTGCACGACTGGCTCCGTCGTCTCGCCCCTCTACGCCCTCAAGGACCCCACCGCCACGCCCGCTGCCGCACCCGGGTCGCCCACCATCGGTGCGTTGCCCTACCCCAACTTGGCTTTTTTCTTTTCTTTTTTTTTTTTTTGGGGGGGGGGGGGGAGCATCCTGTTCTGAAGACGGCGGCGGGCATGGTGGCCGCTCAATCTCCCATCCTCCCTCACACCCCACACACCACATCGTTCTTCCCCCGCCCTCATTCATCCATCCCCTATGTACCACTCTCTCTCGCTCCGTTCCCATCCTCCTCCCCTCGCCCTCCTCATCGTGCCCATCCGCCCCTCCTCGCTCTTTCTTCTCTCTCCGCCCCTGCCTCCATCTCCTTGCGCGCCTTCTCCCCCATGCCTCCATCTCCCATGCCTCGCCTCCCTTCTCCTCCTCCGTCTCACCCGCCCTCCTTTTTCTCCCTCATTTGCGCCCCTTCCCCTTCCTCTGCCAGTCCATCTGCGTCCCTCCCTTCTCCCACTTTTGCGCCGGTCTTCGTCCCTTTCCCATCTCTCCTTCTTGCGCTTCCTCTCCCCCATGACGAATTACTCCGAGATCGACTGACCGAGATAAATTCTTGCATTGGTGAGCTCTCAGCGGTTCAGCGCTGGGCCATTAAATTATTTTTATTTTCGAACTTCCTTGTAAACTGTCGGGGTAATAGTAACACACTTGTTAACTATGTTGAATGTCCAGCCCAAATGTGCGAGAGATCACTGTCGCAACACCCACGGACGGAGTTGCTGAAAACGAAAAACACAGAATCAAGGTGGAACTTGAAGTGCGCCACAGGAAACATCAGTACCGCAATGGCAACATAATCGGCGCCGAGGTCGCCAGAAGTCGCCAAAAAAGTGTGTGAGAGTCATGTTACCGATTAAGAGAGATTCAAACAGTAGACGAGTATAGGTACAGCGATAAATGCTACTGGCAGTGGTGTTGAGAAGATGGAGGCGAAGCGGAACTCTGATCGGCCAAACACGGTCGAATTTCTCATTCTCACGCGACACTCGAGCTGTTTCCTTCTGACCGCCATGAGCCTGGGTATCGGCCTTTGGGAAATGGAAATCCAGCCCGGAAATACTCTGCAGCTTTGTACTCCACGAACTTCCTAGCATGTTCTTGCAGCTGGGGGACGCTCAAGGGCCAAATGTGCTAACAGAATCGATTGTTCCGCTGTTGCAGAAATCTTTTGGGGTCTTCAAGGTATCTGGCGCTCTGTTCACGTTGGTTGATTGATACCCGTCTTTCATAGTAGGAGCAGGAAGAGGAGCGGTAGCAGCGTAATCGCGCCGTCCGCCGGCACGGCACTTGAGGTCACTGGCAATATTGCGCAACTCTTGACTCGTAAGGAGCTTGTGTGGCCAACTGGCTCAGCATTCTAATCCACTTTGGAGATGATCTTTTGTCTAAGATGATGTAATGATACATTATTCCGTCTCGTCTGATATCTTCTGCTATTTTGGACTTGCGTCGTGGGTCTTAAACAACGCAATCTGGCTCTTTCCTTCTCGCACACTACTTCACCTAGCATGGACGAATACCTTCAATCTCTGCCTGAAGAGGCGATGAAAGAGTTGCTACAAGTAGCCAGCGATGGCAAGCTTACCAGTTACTTCGCAGGTGCGGCCACAAACTCCATGCCGTTCGTTATTCCCTTACAAATATGTGCCAGTTGCCGCACTGACATTCTTGATGTATTACAACTGACTGAATGAGGAGTCGTGGCTGACATGAAGCCTTCAGCTACGATCATTTGCTCTCTTTTGACCTGGAGGTGTGTCAGTTTCGCCGACTTGGTCCCCCCGCCTAGAGCTGACTTCCGCTCCTCAAGATTCAATTTATATGGATGCGGCCTAAATCTCTGGCCTGCTATCTCTATGTATGTGACCACGAATACCTCCCGGTACATTCATTGACGTCCGCATTAGATTTGGGTGCGGTTATCCTAATCTAATATTTACGTCTGCGTCTGAGATAACCTAGAATCGATACCTCACCCTTGCAATTACTTGGTGCGAGGCTTTCAAAATATTACTGGCAGCTCACTTATCAGGGATTCACCAGCGTTAGCACCTGTGGTAAGCTACAACCGACCGCATAGACTCAGCCTCACTGTCACTTCGCCAGTTCTCCTACGGGAAGTTAAAACCGACGAGGCATGACTCGCATCCTTCACTAGAATCTATTCTAATGGAAATCTAGGCGTATGTTTTGTTCACCCGTTATAACTTGACTATTCCACATTCACCCCCTTCAGCTGTCTCATTTACTTCCTAGTGAGTTGCAGAGCTGGAATTTGGATTATACTTCTAATAGAACGCCAGATGCAAGGTGTGGCGGCCACTCTCATCATCGTCACTTCAGATATCATCCTACTCTTGAGGTCAGAGATGGTCCTGAGTTTTTTTTTTTTTTTTTGGAAATTGACGGTTACCTCAAGAGTCTGGATATTGTTCAGGAAATCACGCCTGCTGATGTACATCCTCTTGCCTTCCATATTTAGTATGAGATTTGCTCTCCGTTATGTCTTGTTAACATTTGAAATGTTCAGTCGAGATTGTTACAATGTTCGTGAACCCAGCCCAGTCACTGAGACGACATTGACGACCGCTTCAGGTTTTTTATCATAATTGACACCATCCTGGAAAGCAGCCGTACGCCTCTTTCTGGTTCTTCGAGCTTATCTAAAACTAAACTGACCTGCATCAGACTACGTTCATGCTGGGTACACCTGAGATCAACATTTATTTTACTAGCGCTGACTTCCCCCAGACCTTTGATTAAAGGTTGCTATTCTTTGGGTCCGTCATGCATTCTCCCTCATATTCTCACCTCACGCTTCTGGTTCCAGCTGTGCCCTCGATTTTCGCGTTCTATCCAGTGCCGTCTCTCATTGTGGTCAGTCCACACCCATCTTCCTGAACCTCCGCCAGACCGACGATTATCCTACAGACGTTTGCAATGTTCGTCATGACTCTGTACAACTACAGGTCGCGCCGCGGCGTCAGCTTCACTTCCCGCAATCTCTCCCTGGCTGACTTATTCCTCCGGGACGGGATATATTGGTTCCTGGCCGTTGTCGGCTCGTCGTCTTATTCAATTCCCTGAGGCATCTTACCTGATATATTCCACCTAGCTTTTAGCCCACCACAAATAATCATGTGTGTCTTCGTCCGTCAAAGCTTGAAAGGATTGCTGATTATGTACGTCGCTCTTTGGTGATACGCACGAAATTGTGGCCGATTAAGACTTGTGAATGCGTGCAGCCCATCCATCGTGTATGCCCTTACCTACATCGCCATTGAATCCCACTTGAACTGACCAATATCCTAGTGCCTACTCAATCGTCGGCTCCCGCGTTCTCTTGAACATCATGGAGGCCATGAATGTCGACGTGATCCATCTCGGTGCTCCCTAGATCCTCATCGGACTCCGTGACCCCCAAGTACCCCTCGTCGAATTTCAAGTAGGAGAACATTTAACTGGCTGTTTGGTGTATTGAATTGATGGAATAAATTGTGCCTCATTGACTCCCGGCCCTGGGGTCGATTTTACGATCCACAAAACAGTATTGGCTGAGTTGCCAGACACGGCTTGTTTCCACATTTTACATTCAAATTCGTGGTATATATATTTGTCACGACGAGTTTAGTATCTATTTGCAGCGGAGAGGATGACTTTGGGTAGTTACAGTGAGCTACAAACCAGGGGCGGACACGATTCAGACACATCGGTCGGCCCATGGGACTTGACCTTGACTGGGCCGTGTAAAAAATAAATTCTTGAGGCCCAGCACAAATCCGTCAATCATACTTCACAGGCCCAGAACAGGTGCATGTCATTATTCACCGATTGCTCTCAAGTGGCCCCTTCCTGGCAGGATAAAGTAGTCTGTTTTGTAATCCAACTAACAGAGTTTCAATTAAACTTCGGTAGAACTAAATTGCAACTTATCAACGAACTTTCAGCCACAATCATCAATTATCAGATGAAGTTGAAACTACTGGAATCATCCCCAGTTTCAGTTGGTCTTTATCCTTAATTCTGTTCTTGGATTTTCACATAGCACATCAGCTGCGCCTAAATTTGGCAAGCTTGGTGGGACGGTTCTTTGCAGCTTGAAGATTTCCTGGCGATGGTGAAACCATGTCGGTATTTGTCAAGATATCAAGATTGGGCCGTCAGGTCGTTGACGTTCCCGACAGGAATCCCAGTTGAACTTCCGCCTCTCAGCCGTTTACACCACTGGGTCCTTCCTCTCTCTACAAATAACCAAGTCAACATAACGAATTCCGAAACAAAAATAAAATAAAATATATGACCCAACCCTGAATTGAACAGGGATCTCTTGCACCAACGTATTCCTGTCCATGTTATTGGACACAAGTATGTTTCCACTACACCACTGGGTCTCCAAAAACAATGAACTAACATTCCAACTGAACAAAATAATTAGAAGCTGATAAAAAAAAAAAGACCCAACCCTGAGTTGAACAAGGATCTCTTGCGTAACGCATTTTAATCAGCACTTATTTCAAGCAAGTGTGTTTCCACTACACCATTGGACCCTTCCTTTCTCTTCTGGTTTAACTCTAAATCTGGTGAATTGCTCCGAAATCGACTGACCAAAATAAACTATTGCATTGGCGGGTAATTCATGCTTTGTTACTCAGCACAATACCATGTTTAGCTTGAGCTTGTTATCCTTATGTGGTGGAAGGACCCAGTGGTGGAGTGGTAACACACTTGTTAAAACCTTATTGTGCCAACCCAAATATACTGTTCAATTCAGAGCTGGGGCATTGCTTTTGTTTTGTTTATACAATAGCCTTCCAGGCAGCCCTGGTTCCTCCTCCAGTCACAGATTCTACTTCTTAGACTAACCAGTCAATATACGAGTGACTAAAAAATGTGGCAGGCACCGTTGAAGCACCGAAGCGCTTGCCGCATATTTTCGCAATTATTTACTGAGTCCAGACTAATTATGAGTCTCGGAGACTGGGTTACGAGTTGAATACTCTTCGCTGACAATATTATTCTGGACTTGATCCGTATTTGAAAGATAAAGACAAAACACAGAGACTGTATACTTGATTGAACATTTATAGATGCCAGGCGTCATTTAGGGTGTTCATCAAGTCTGTGCGTGCTGCTCTATGCCAGCTGTTGGATGGTCTCAACAGGATTTGTGGCCAAGGGGAGCAGAGACGAGAACACGTGGGTGATTAAATGCCGACAGCAATGAGGGAAGGGACAAATAGGCAGTCAATAGGGTGAATAAATGTAATTGCCCCTCCAAGCCAGAGTCTTTTTGTTTTTGAGGCGAATATAACAGAGAGCAGTTCAATCGGCCATTGCTATAGATTGTAGACGTCGCTAGTGTTGTAACCCCATAGTCTGAAAGCCTGCTGCAAGAGATAGGAGATCCTAGTACTATGGTTTCGTAAAAGCCCTTGAGAGTGGTAAGATTACTCTGGAACCCACTGGAAGTTGTCTGGAAGGTAGAAACGACTGGGAGGATGCTCAGATCCAAGAGGCGAAGTTGCGAGTAGGATGAATAATCGTAGAAGGCGGACTTGGAGCAGGGCAAAGAGATGTTTGATGGCATCATTTGCGAGTACTTATGTAATAAGGATCGTCTCTTTCATATCTCGGGGGACCTTAATTAGGGTCAGTGACAAAAAACTGTGAGGTACTTTTTAGTGGCTGTGTGAAGTCGTTTTTATCGCTTTATTAGAAAAAAACCTAGTGTATTTAGTGGCTGAGTATTGTACATGTTTACATACTCGGGGAAAAATACCCCCCACTCAGTGAAAAATAACAACATGTGCAAACAATGCCAATTTTTTTTTTGCCATCGCATTCGGAATGATCCGACAGGTTTTTGCATCACGTTACGCGGGCATGAGTTTACGGCCGCTCGACGTCTAGAAAGACTTGTGCAGCACATTTCTTATGATTGTCCACTATCTCGCCGTGTGTTCGCGTGCACATCTCCATCTTATGCTGACTAAACTCGCTTCGGCCTAGGGCTGTTCGCCGTGCCCGTGACGGGCACGGCCGTCGTTTCGACGGGTGAGTGACGGGCCTGAACCGTTACCCAACGGTCCGTCGAGTGGTTGAAAAATTCCTCGACGGGATGGGACGGGTGACGGGACGGCCGTCACGGCCAACGGAACGGGCTCGGTTCTGCGAAAGTTACTGCACCGAGGTAAGTAGAGCAGAAAAATGCTCTAATTCACCTCAAAGTTGCAGTTGAATCAAAAGCTTTGAGGAAGTCAAAATTCTGCGTCAAATAGAGCTGAAAGTTACGTTTCTGGCTCCAGGAAAGCAGGCCAGCAAGCAAAATGGGACCATTATCGACACTATGTGTGTATTTGAAGTGCCACCTCGACCGGGAAAGAATATAAATCAAGTTGAATATAACTTATCAAGTTGAAGATATGTGAGATGAACCAGATATGGTAATTGATCACCAAACTTCGCGGAGAGGCCCAAGCAAGGTCAGTATGAGAGAGCTCATGTCTAGCAGCTGGCATGCGAACTTCAGGAGGCAGGGAGCCCATTTTGACGCCAATTCGCCAAATTTAATCCGAAAATGAACAGTAAATTTAATTGGAGTCTAGGTCAAATTATTTTTCGAGCCATTGACTATACTATGAGTTCGGTGTCGTTATTTATGCTATTGAATAAGATTGGGCCAGCCCTCCTTGCTTCCTCTTTGTGCGAAGGTTCCTCGCGACCGACCAACCGTTTATTAGACCTATATCCCCCGTGCCAATTTCCTCCCTCAATACGAGGCTCCAGCTCAACAACCATTGAATATAGTCCTCTAATTTAAGAGAGACATATGTTACTGTGTTCTTTGACTATCTAGATGCACCAAAATATTTAGAATACCTTGGTCCTGACCAAACTATGAGATGTCTTTACAAGAGGGGCTTCTTCCGGACTGGTCCGATCTCCGGTCTGTTCCGAGTATAGCATTTCACCATTCAATGGTCTCCCTTTTTTATAAAAAATCGCTGGAGAGAGGGGGGTGGGAGTGCATAGAAAGCACTGCACAAATACCTGTATTACTGCTTTTCGTACATTCGGAACGTGACGCCACGGCTGAAAGGTGCGTGCAATTCAAGTGCAATTCACGGGCCGTTTTTTTTTTTCGCGGACTGCCAATGTCATCCCGTGTGGCATCCATGATTGCAAGCCTGCAATACTTATATCCTTTGTTGTTTCTTTCCTTGACCTTCAGCCGCTGTGGTACTGACTACCGAAAAAGTTTATAAATAATGTCACGTGTCGTTGCTCACCCTCCATTGCCTTCCGTTGCTAACAGGGCCATACAGTGTGCCTCTTCCCTCTCGTTCGGGTGCGGAATAGTTGCTGTCAGGCAGATGCGGGATTTGATACTCCTAGGCTTGTCCAGAGCAGATTGCTTTGCCTTGTGAATGCCAATTTAATTCTTATGTTTCGTTGCCTATTACACTTCAAGTTCAGCCCGAGTGAAATTAAAATGACTATTGGCATGTATAAATTAAAATGAAGGTAGTTAAATGATTGCCTACTCGGCTACTTGTTCGGTGTTGTTTAAGAAGTTAAAAATCGGCCTCTTATTAGTGTCTTGGTCCTCCCGGGCCATCCGTCTCGTCCGACGAGAGCTGCCTCCGTTTGGTGCTCTCCGCGGGTTTTATGTGAACCGTCTGTATGCTCATAGCCGCCATTCTCTCGGCCACTTGAGCATCCTGTGAATGATTAGTATCGGTGGCAATTTGAAGGTTTGAAAATATATCAGCACACTGCGCGCAAAAAAAAACGACATATGGATGCAAGAATCACCTTTCGTGGAGTATTACTCAGAATTCTTGAATTTCTGTATACCAACACATATGCATATCAAAAGCTATATGAAAACTAGGCCAAGTAAAATTAACAGCTGTTTTCTAGAAGCCACTAATCGGTGACAAGAGAGTTGATGAACAAATAAACAGGCAGCACCATACAGATGAAAAGTCATTAAACATATATCAGTCTTAGTAACCTGAAAGCTCACTACCGCAAAAAATTCCGGCCGCAAATATCTCATAACGCGGAGATTGGGAATTATATTTAAACATAACGAGATAGTTAAATTCACGGTGCATGTTGAAAGCGAAAATAGATCTGATACATCGAGAGATAAACGAGCGGAATATAAATAGAGACACATATTCCAACATAGCTGGCTACTTAAGTGCATAGCCTATCAGGTTATGAGTGCCACCAACTGGGAGGTGGTATATGGATACTCGGCACAAAGTACAAAAAAAAGTAAGTACGAGGTCATGCCGGGCAAAGCCACGGCCCTTTACCCCAAGTAATAAGCAGTGTATATCGTACGGACGGACAATTACGCAAGTGAGACCTGGTCCCTAAATCCGGAACCAGGAATAGTTTGATCCACTTCACTTGGTTATCATGGAGGAAGGTAGGACCCAATTCAGATGCAATGGAAATACACTTGCTCATCATCTGTTTGTGATCTGGAATATATGTTTGCCAGAGATCCCTGTTTGATTCAGGGCTGCGTCATATGCACTCAAATTTACTTTTGTGTTTGAAATGTTTTGTTTTATTCAAACATTAAACTATGAGAATAGGTTCTAATTTCAGACCAGTTTTATTGTAATCCGATTTTTGATGTTCGAGATCAGCTTAGGCTGCACCGTATTTGGGTAATATTAGGTGTGAGTGGTGTAATAGTAGCGCAGAAACTTACATAAAATATGCAAGAGAACCCTGTTCAACTCAGGGCTGGGTCATTCTTTTATTTTGTGTTGAATTATTTCTTCAAGTTTCAACCATCAAATTTACTTTCGTTGTTCTCAAAGATAGAGTGGACCCGGCGGTGTAATGGAAACATACTTGCGTAAAATAACATGCACAGAAAAAGGTGTGCAAGTTATCCCTGTTCAATTTGGGGGCTGGGTTAGTCTTTTATTTTGCATTGGATTTCATTTTGTTCAACCGTCAAAATCTCGAATATCTGATATGATGCCAAGGACCCAGTGGTGTACTTGTGGACAATAACATGGACAGGAACAAGCTGTGCAAGAGATCCCTGCTCAACTCAGGGCTGGGTCACTGTGTTCAAAGTTCAGCCATCAAATTTGATTTCATTTCACTACTCTCAGAGATATGGAAGACCTAGTGGTTTAGTAGTAACACACTTGCATTTGGTTGTATGTGGAGTTACTGGAGTTATGTAAGAGACTCCTGTTCAACTCAGGGTTGGGTCATTATTTTTATTCTTGTGATGAATTTCATTTTTCCATTGAGGTTGAGTCGAATGTTGGTTTTGTGCAAGGGAAGGACTCAGTGGTGTAGTGGAAACATACTTGTGTACAATCAAGGAAAAAGTTGCATATGTATGTAAGGGATCCCTGTTCAACTCAGGGTTGGGTCATTTTTTACTTTTATCAGTTTCTAATTATTTTGTTCAGCCAGAATGTCAGTTCATTCTTTTCAGAGATCCAGTGGTGTAGTGGAAACATACTTGTGTACAATAACATGGACAGGAATACGTTAGTGCAAGAGATCCCTGTTCAATTCGGGGTTGGGTCATATATTTTATTTTATTTTTGTTTCGGAATTCATTATTTTGACTTGATTGTTTGTAGAGAAAGGAAGGGTCCAGTGGTGTGGTGGAAACACACTTGCCTTAAATAAGTGTAAATTAAAGTGTGTTACGCAAGAGATCCCTGTTCAATTCAGGGTTGGGTCACATTTTTATTTTATTTTTGTGGTGAATTTCATTCTTCCATTGAGGTTGAGTTAAATGTTATTTCTGTTCAAGTTAAGGACCTGGTAGTGGATGACTTTCCATGGTGGTTTAAATAGTCTGGGGACTATCTGAGCTTCTTTGAGAGTGCCAGTGATTGGATCAAAGCAATTATTCACGCATTTACTACGGGAAACGCACAGGAGCCATTTTTTAAAGCTGAAGCCACATATCCAACAATTACAGCTTTGGGCTCGGCCCGTCACTAACCGGGTGTTTGGAGCTCGTGACGGTGCCAAACAACGCGTCCGATGCAGGCTTTATGTTGAACCACTCGCACAAGTCAAGGACAAGACGCAAACAAGTAGATGCAATTCATCATAACTACTGACTACACATGCTGGGAAATTTTCTCCCCTTCATGCTGCACAGCTAAACAAAAGCGAGTAAGCGAGTGAATAAGCGCGAGGACAGTGCAACACACCTCGATTGCCAAGCCCCAACCGTACCCTGGGTAAGAAAATATGTGCCGGTGTCTTCAGTAAAGGAAAGCAGCAAGTGGAGATACACCTATTTTCCCCAGATCAATGCACAGCTCGCGCCTCGTTGCGCGCGCGATAAGTATACCAGCGTGAGCCTTAAAGTGTCTGTGGGCAGTTCGGCGAGCACGGCGCATATGGGGAGGAGGCGTGGGCTACGCTCGCGGACTGCATGGTTCCACGCCTTGCCCCGGACTCATTAGCCTCGGCGCACACTAATGCGCGCTGGACATGCACTCACCCAGTGCACGTTGTCTTGTGTCGCCAGCCGGTATCACCGCATGGGTGTGGGCTTGGGATACCACGCCCTGTCGCTGTGGGCGCGCTGCTGCGGGGTGCTTGTGGATGTGTGCCATCACCTCACGTGTCGGTCTTGTGGGTGTGCTTGACGGGCGGGTGCCGGCGTAGGCTTATCATGTGTAGGGATAAGGAGGGTGTGTATGCGTGGTCGGCAGCGGCAGAGCAGAAGGACTCGGAGGAATAGCTGGCTGCTGGCAGGTGGCCATAGGATATCAGGGCGGGGCCCTCTCGGTCGTGGAGGTCAGCAGGGGCATGAGCGCATTGGCGGGGCAGAAGGGAAGAGCAGGAAGAGGCTGACATGCTCAGGGTACCATTGTTCTGGCTTGCGGAGTTTGAAAGCCTGCCGTGAGCGGTCGTGATATGAGGTGGAAAGTCAAGAGTTAAGCAGGATCACCGGAGCATTGGCCTAAACCGGTTTATTCGAACAACAATGTGGTTATTAAAATCTGTACAGGGGGTCCCTACCCCCTGTACAGATTTTTACAGATTCACATTAAATCCATCCGTTTTGAGGTGATGGCTTTTCCGGGGTCCTGACAGCTGTCTCGGCATCACAGCCGGAAAAGCTCAGATATTCCCCAGACTTTTTAAACCGCCATGGAAAGTCATCCAGTGTAGTGGTAGCACACTTGTTCAACATAATTGGTGCAATAAAATGTTCGTGCAAGAGATCCTTGTTCGATTCGGGGGTTGGCTCATTCTGTTTTTTCACCCATAGAATTGTTTTATTTTATACAGCTACTTACCAAAATGTCGAATCTGGGATGACACCAAAGACCTGGTGGTGTAATGGTAACACACTTGCTTAAGTTAATCTATCCGTGGTAGTGTATACAAGAGATCCCTGTTCAACTCGGGGCTGGGTCATTCTATTTTTTCATCCGTAGAACTGTTTTTTTTATTCAGCCGCCAAAATCTCGAAGATGGGGTGTGAATAAGGACCTGGTGGTGTAGTGGTAACACACTTACTCAAAATAAATGAAAGTAAGACATTCAACTGTGCAAGAGTTCCCTGTTCAACTCAGGGCTGGATCATTATTTTTATTTTTATTTTTGTTCAACCAATCAAAATCTCAGATGCCACGATCCGGTGGTGTGTCGTAAGCTACCTTGATTATCTCTGCGGCAGAAAGAATTTAAGATCCAGTGGTGTAACGGTAACATGCTTGCTTCTTGTTGTGTCCTATTCCTCATCGCAATGTAGGTGATCCCTGTTCGAATCAGGGCTGGGTCATTTTCCCTTTGCATCGCTTTTTTGTGTTGGGGATGGTTTTTTTTTGTTTTATTCAAGATCTCAATACATAGTGGTGTGCAGGACTTTGGTTTGCGTCTGCTTGACCCGCCTTTTGCGGTACCATGCAGTACCATGCGCTCCTCATTTTTCTCTTTGTCTATTCATACGTACACCAGTCCCGCGGCGCGTGCTTTTGTGTATGTACCGGTGATGCCTCTAATTTTAAACTTAGATTCACACCAAAACAGACCACACACACACCGGGATTCTGGGTCTGCACTTCTCTCATATGTACCAAGCCAAAGGCGGAGCCCCGGACGCCGGGCCCGTCCGCACGCCCGAGTCCCGACATCGGGCTCGTTCGCACGTCCAGGGTGCTTGTTTTGGCGTTTGTTCGCGCGTCGGATCTTGCTAACTTAATAGGACAGACTGAACCCACGACGTCAGCGCTCAGGTCCAAAAACATAGTTGAGACAGGGGAGGGGATTGAGCGGAGTGAAAGGAAATACGTATTGAAGGGAGGGTGTTCACCAAGATTATTTTTATTTTTGGGCGAACCGGGGGTGTGGGCGGTACGTTGAAGGTTGGGTTAATTGGGAAACAGTGGAGGGTGTGTGATGTTAGGAGCTCAGGGAGGATCCTGAAGGTCGAGTTCAAGCTAACAGACACAAGCATGCGCCGCGCGCCGAGGACAATTAGCAAGCTTTCTCCGTGTTGTCGTCCTCAGCCCAGGACGCCGTTTGCGTGTGCCGCGATGCCGTGCCGGTCTCTTCTCGGGGCGTGCCGGAGTCTTTGAAGCGCCTTCCCACGGTGTCTCTTTTTCTCGACTTGAATTGCGATGGACCCCGATGGCGGCGAGCCCGCGCAGACGATGCCCGCTACATATGCAATCGACAGGAATCGCTTGTATGTTTGTCTTCCCTCAGTGCTGTGCGTGAATCAGCCAAGCTCGAAGGGCATGCCGCACGACAATATGGAGCTGCATTGGCTCAATGTGGGCTTGCAATCACCACCCGCAATCGATGCTGATGGATGCATCACGCAGGACGACCGCACGCGCTGCACGACTGGCTCCGTCGTCTCGCCCCTCTACGCCCTCATGGACCCCACCGCCACGCCCGCCGCCGCCGCACCCGGGTCGCCCACCACCGGTGCGTTGCCCTACTCCAACTTGGCTTTTTTCTTTTTTTTTGGGGGGGGAGCATCCTGTTCTGAAGACGGTGGCCGGCATGGTAGCCGCTCAATCTCCCATCCTCCCTCACACCCCACACACCACATCGTTCTTCCCCCGCCTTCATTCATCCATCCCCTATGTACCACTCTCTCTCGCTTCGTTCCCATCCTCCTCCCCTCGCCTTCCTCATCGTGCCCATCCGCCCCTCCTCGCTCTTTCTTCTCTCTCCGCCCCCGCCTCCATCTCCTTGCGCGCCTTCTCCCCCATGCCTCCATCTCCCATGCCTCGCCTCCCTTCTCCTCCTCCGTCTCACCCGCCCTCCTTTTTCTCCCTCTTTTGCGCCTCTTCCCCTCCCTCTGCCAGTCCATCTGCGTCCCTCCCTTCTCCCACTTTTTGCGCCGGGCTTCGTCCCTTTCCCATCTCTCCTTCTTGCGCTCCCTCTCCCCCATGACGAATTACTCCGAGATCGACTGACCGAGATAAATTCTTGCATTGGTGAGTTTTCAGCGGTTCAGCGCTGGGCCATTAAATTATTTTTATTTTCGAACTTCCTTGTAAACTGTCGGGGGTAGTAACACACTTGTTAACTATGTTGAATGTCCAGCCCAAATGTGCGAGAGATCACTGTCGCAACACCCACGGACGGAGTTGCTGAAAACGAAAAACACAGAATTAAGGTGGAACTGGAAGTGCGCCACAGGAAACATTGTCTTAGTCTCAGAATCAGTGGCTCTCGCTTGGAATTTTACACCCGGCCAGCTGAGCTCGCCCACGATGCGGAAGACGGGCGCCATACACACGGGATCATTCCCTACGTTCGGGTATGTATGAGTGAGTGAACGATAATAATCAAGAGGAGGAGGTGACCGCAATGGCAACATAATCGGCGCTGAGGTCGCCAGAAGTCGCCAAAAAAGTGTGTGAGAGTCATGTTACCGGTTAAGAGAGATTTAAACAGTAGACGAGTATAGGTACAGCGATAAATGCTACGTATCCTGGCGGTGGTGTTGAGCAGATGGAGGCGGAAGCGGAAATCGAACTCTGACCGGCCAACTTGAAACACGGTCAAATTTCTCATTCTCACGCGACACTCGAGCCGTTTTCCTTCTGACCGCCATGAGCCTGGGTATCGGCCTTGGGGAAATGGAAATCCGGCCCGGAAATACTCTGCAGCTTTGCACTCCATGAACTTCCTAGCATGTTCTTGCAGCCGGGGAGCGCTCGAGGGCCAAAGGTTCTAACAGAATCGATTGTTCCGCTGTTGCAAAAATATTTTGGGGTCTTCAAGGGATCTGGCGCTCTGTTCACGTTGGTTGATTGATACCCGTCTTTCACAGTAGGAGAAGGAAGAGGAGCGGTAGCAGCATAATCGCGCCGTCCGCTGGCACGGCACTTGAGGTCACTGGCAATATTGCGCAACTCTTGACTCGTAAGTTGTGTGGCCAACTGGCTCAGCGTTCTAATCCACTTTGGAGATGATCTTTTGTCGAGGATGATGTAATGGTATATTATTCCGTCTCGTCTGATATCTTCTGATATCTTGGGGATTATTCTAATGAGGAACCCGGTTTCTCAGAGAAACCCGAGAAATCTTTGAAATTTCTAATCGGAAACCCCTCCGAAATATCGGCGTCGGTGCCCGATGGAGTTGCGGATCATTTTACGACAACTCCGAAACCCGCTGCAGGGCGATGAAGAAATGAAGACATTCCAACTGGTAATTCTCTCTTCCAGTCTGCAATTAAATTCCGAGTGTTGTATTTCATCCTACCTACCTACATTGCGGGTCATGACTTATCACGACGTCGATGCAAAGGCTCTGCACTTTTCCCATTTGGTTCCTTCCATATGTATTGCACAGCTTCAACAAAAATGCACTGTCTCATGATCTCCCAAGTGCTACACAAGAAGGCCCAAGCCCGCCGATTTTTCAAAATATTCTCAGCATTCCCGTGTGATGCGTTAACACGGTGTATCTGGACCGCCTTCTGCCCTTTTTGTGCCGTCTCATTGACTGCATTTTTATTTATTCACGGGCCGTTTCGCTGCTGCGCGTCACTACCCAAACTCCTCTTCATATTTTTGTCCACCTGTATCAATTTTCTGAGCGCGTATAAAAGCAAAGGTTTCGTCTGAATGAGCTCAGTGTTGAAAGACGAGTTGCATGTGCGCGCACTGCCTCATTGTGGCGCACTTTGCTACCAGGCTCTTGGCTGGTGTACAAACCAGTGAGCAGGTAGATGGCCTTGTTCAAAGCCTCCAAGACCTCCAGTGAGTGTTTTTCGCAATTTGTTTCTTATCTTTAATTTAATGTTATGTACCAGTCAACGCAACATGGAAGACAGCCGGCGCGAGCAAATCTTGGATCTACCTGTCATTTCCCACAAGGGTTGCCCCCGTACCACATGCTTGACGAATGCGCGAGAGGGACGCGCACGTGGTGGCGGTTCCTCGGGCATTAATTCTGCGAGGCCGCAAGCCCAAGTTCATGATGAGGACTCTTCACAACCAGCCGCACCTCCTCCGAAAAAATCCCGCTCAGGTCGTCCATACAAGTGTGCATTGTGCTGAAAGGATGGACATAATCGTTCTAACTGTTCCCTCCAAGAGTAGAATATCCAGTAGTGATATATTTAGCTTTGAATCCAATTGAACTTAAATGCTTACGGCGGCAGGAACCGTTTTGGGATATCTTCGGCAATCAATGATCTTAGTGACCCACTGGAGGTATCGGCCGGCGGGGGTTTCACGAGAAACCCGGTTCCCTAATAACACATCTATTTTTGGAGGGGTTTCTTTGAGAAACCGGGTTCCTGATTAGAATAATCCATATCTTGGACCCACGTCGTGGGTCATAAACAACGCAATCTGGTTCTTTCCTTCTCGCACACTACTTCACCTAGCATGGACGAATACCTTCAATCTCTGCCTGAAGAGGCCGTGAAAGAGTTGTTACAAGTAGCCAGCGATGGCAAGCTTACCAGTTACTTCGCAGGTGCGGCCACAAACTCCATGCCGTTCGTTATTCCCTCACAAATATGTGCCAGTCGCCGCACTGACATTCTTGATGTATTACAACTGACTGGACGAGGAGTCTTGGCTGACATGAAGCCTTCAGCTACGATCATTTGCTCTCTTTTGACCTGGAGGTGCGTCAGCTTCGCCTACTTGGTACCGCGCCTAGCTGACTTCCGCTCCTCAAGATTCGATTCATATGGATGCGGCCTAAATCTTTGGCCTGCTATCTCTATGTATGTGACCACGAATACCTCCCGGTACATTCGTTGACGTCCGCATTAGATTTGGGTGCGGTTATCCTAACCTAATATTTACGTCTTGCGTCTGAGATAACCTAGACTCGATACCTCACCCTTGCAATTACTTGGTGCGAGGCTTCCAAAATATTACTGGCGGCTCACTTATCAGGGATTCACCAGCATTAGCACCAGTGGTAAGCTACAGCCGACCGCACGGACTCGGCCTCACTATCACTTCGCCAGTTCTCCTACGGGAAGTTAAATCCGACAAGGCATGACTTGCATCCCTCACTAGAAATCTATTCTAATGGAAATCTAGGCGTATGTTTTGTTCACCTGTTATAACTTGACCATTCCACATTCACCCCCTTCAGCTGTCTCATTTACAAACTAGTGAGTTGCAGAGCTGGAATTTGGACTATACTTCTAATAGAACACCAGATGCAAGGTGTGGCGGCCACTCTCATCATTGTCACTGTAGATATCATCCTACTCTTGAGGTCAGAGACGGTCCACATTTTTTGTTCTGAAATTGACAGTCGCCTCAAGAGTCTGGGTATTGTTCAGGAGATCGCGTCTGCTGCTGTACATTCTCTTGCCTACCTTATTTAGTATGAAATTTGCTCTCCGTTATTTTCTTGTTGACCTTTGAAACGTGCAGTTGAAATCGCTGTAATGTTCGTGGATCCAGCCTAGTCACTGAGACAATGTTGACGGTGCCTCAGGTTTATCATCGTAATCAAGACTATCCTGGAAAACACCCGTACACCTCTTTCTGATTCTTCGGGCTTATCTAAACTAAACTGACCTGCATCAGACTATGCTCATGCCGGGTACATCTGAAATCAACATTTATTTTACTAGAGCTGACTTCCCCAGACCTTCGATTAAAGGTTGCGCTTCTTTGAGTCCGTCATGCATTCTCCCTCATATTCTCGCCTCACACTTCTTGTTCCAGCTGTGCCCACAATTCTCGCGTTCTATCCAGTGCCGTCTCTCATTGTGGTCAGTCCACATCCATCTTCCTGAACCTCCGCCAGACCGACGATTATCCTACAGACATTCGCAATGTTCGTCATGACTCTGTACAACTACAGGTCGTACCGCGGCGTCAGCTTCACTTCCCGTAATACACTCTCTCTGGTTGACCTATTCTTCCGGGACGGGGTATATTGGTTCCTGGTCGTTATCGGCTCGTCGTCCTGTTCAATTCCCTGAGGCATCTTACCTGATATATTCCACCTAGCTTTCAGCCCACCGCAAATAATCATGTGGGCCTTTGCCCGTCAAAGCTTGAAAGAATTTCTGATTACGTACGTCGCTCTTTGGTGATACGCGCGAAGTTGTGGGGATTAAGACTTGTGAATGTGTGCAGCCCATCCATTGTGTACGCCGCTACCTACATCGCCATTGAATCCCACTTGAACTGACCAATATCCTAGTGCCTACTCAATCGTTGGCTCCCGCGTTCTCTTGAACATCATGGAGGCCATGAATGTCGACGTGATGGATCTCGATGTTCCCTCGATCCTCACCGGACTCCGTTGACCCCCAAGTAACCCTCATCGAATTTCAAGCAGGAGAACATCTAACTGGCTGTTTGGTGTATTGAATTGATGGAATAAATTGTGCCTCATTGACTCCCGGCCCTGGGGTCGATTTTACGATCCACAAAACAGCATTGACTGAGTTGCCAGACACAGTGTGGTATATATTGATCATGACGAGTTTAGTATCCATTTGCAGCGGAGAGGATGACTTTGGTAGTTACAGTGAGCTGCAAAACCAGGGGCGGACACGATTCAGACACATCGGGACTTGACCTGTGACTGGTCCGTGTCAGACTAGAAAATAAATTCTTGAGGCCCACCACAAATCCGTCAATCATACTTCACAGGCCCAGAACAGGTGCATGTCATTAATCACCGATTGCTCTCAAGTGGCCCACTTCCATAGTAGTCTGTTTTGTAATCCAACTAACAGAGTATTTTTGGTATGCCGCAAGTATTTTAGGTGATTTGATGCATATACCACAACTTTTATGCCCTTTTGGGACCTCCGAAAAAGTTGCGGCACCATCCGTGTTGCCGCAACTTTTATTTTGAGGTGCCGCAACTTTTCAATACCTGTCAATGAGTTGTACCAGTCTGTAAACACCAAAAGATGCTTTGCCACAATTTTCGGATTTTGGTTACAGACTGGCTGCCGAAGATTTAGATATCCTGGCATAAATGGGGGAGCCAAGTCAAAGCCAAGTAGCTGTTTGACAATTTGGGCGGCCACTGGACGATTCCCGGCATTATCAGCCCAACAGTCTTGGAGTAGGGTCCAAAGGCTGTTTATTAGTAATGTCGGTTCTGCCCCAGAACCTGAGATTGGGCGCGGAGGTCGTTCCCCTGCAACTACTTTCATGATTATTGCGGCGTCCATCTGGACCTCATAGAAAGGAGCTCGGACGTTCCCCACGCAACAACTCGGGAGCTTGCCATCGCATAGTCCCTCCCTTTGCACTTGCGGTCGAATGAGTGAAGCCTAGAGTCACTACGTCGGCGATTGAAGACAAGCCAAAATCAGCAATACAGGCTCTGCGGGAAGGTGTGACCAGGATGTTGATCTACGACGTGAGTCGGATCCCATTCAAGAGCCATGAAATTGTAGCACACACCGCCTTTAAATCTCCATGGACTACGTGATTTTGGTGGAGGTATTCCAGGCCAAATGATATACATATCCAAAATCTGCGAAAGTGCGAGCTAACCGTAGTTTTTGGCGGGTGCGCTCACGAGAGAAATGCGCTCGGCTTCAGACGCCGATGTTCTCTTCAAGAAGTCGTGGATATTTCCGTTTTCCATCCATGGTGAGACGAGACAGGCGTTCGTCCCAGTAATATAGTCCGAAGAACGGAAGTAGGTTTCGGTAGTCATGCCTGTTATCTTCGCCTTTCACCAGTCAAGACTGCTCGCTTAGCCTAAATTCAGCTCACTTGGAAACTCTCCAGACCTCCCCTCCTTCGTTTCTTACCCATACAGTATTTCCTACCTCGAAAACAATTTTCGGGCTCGCTCGCACTCGTCAAGTTTCAACTTCGATGCGATATTTGAATTTCACCGAGGTAGCACGGCATTGACAACGGATGTGTATCTTGAGACGCACTCGTAAAGCTCGCTCGATACCGGGATAAAGGGCATCCGACGGGAAAACTGTGCTGTCTGCGGTGATAGGACTCCTTGTGTTTTTTCCAGTTTCTTCCACGGTACTCAGCAAGTTTGCATTGACGAGATAATGAGATATAATAACCTGTTCGGATCCTAAATTACTGTATCAACACCACAGCGATTGTCTGCTTGAAGATTGGCAAAGAGAAGGGATTTACTCTTCTCAACCGTTCCCGTATCCACATTCGATGCAACAACACGAACGTGAATAACCAACTGGCAGGCTAGAATGGAGTGCATCACCCGTAACGGACTGTCTGGCCTATCAACCACATGCTTTCACCAGAAACCAGCAACACCTACGTGAGCCCAAGTAATTTGAACTCGGTCTGATCAAAGCGCTTGCTTAGCAACTGGATTACATGATTGAAGAGCTGGAATTCACCGGGAGGCCACTTTGAAGTACCACAATGAAAATGAAAAATGCTACAAACCACGGTTGGTGAGAAGAGAAATTCGAGGGACGTGAAAGCCTCACCAAGTATGGCTACGTAGAACATGATCCCTGAATAAAATAAGTAACTGGAACCTAGTGTGTTCTGCCATCTAGACACACCGTCGCGATAGAAACTGTTCATAAGCCGTGATGAGCGAAAAGTCCCAGCGACCCCCGCTACTTTATAATGCACGATTTTCCATAACGTCAGCAGGACTATCACTGCAATCTCACTATTAAAGGGGTGATCTATAATGTGTATTTGAACAATCACCGGTCTCCCCAATGAGCAGGGACACATAGCAGGCGACCAGGACACGTGAACCTTCAACAAGATCACAGGGCAAAAAAACTAGCACGATTATATCAGAGACGGCAATTGATCGTGCATTACTACTTACAATTGATGTCCATGACTACTGACTTTGACCAAGTTATTGTCGCCCATGTGCAAATTCCCCCGACTGACTTGTGTGTGAAGATAATGGTGAATCTTGGTGTGGTCGGAATGAACGTGACAAAAGTGCTCACCAGCCAGACCACCACGCAAAAGGTCAACACTTTTTTCGAACTCCCGTAGAGTGCGTACGTCCGAATGATCAATATTACTGTTTCCGAGAGGCAAACCGGTCAAGAGAAATTTGCATGAAAGTTATGCCTACTCTCCGTCACGCCGATACCAAAAATCGAGAATACTGCGCAACATCAGACAACCAGCACCATTGGCGCCTTTTGCAAAGGCATTCACCTGTGTTGAATTTGGTAAGGGTGTTGCAGCTGGTGGGGGAAATACCGAGAAGAAGGTCCGTTATCAAGCCCCCTCCCCCTGCCACAGTGATTGAGTTTGAGTCAAAGATTCAAATTAAATATGGTGGATTACTTAGCACGGTGATTGTGGTGTCGATGAAGGGCCCATATCTCGACCAAAGGTACAGACATTTAATCAAACTCCACTTGGATTTCCAGATATGGTGGTACTGCGAGAATTAAACAACACTTCAGTTCGTCGAGGTACTTGAATAGTGCACACCTCTTCACTAATGTTCAGCAGCACATCGTAACTCTGGTAACGGTTAGCTACTTTTCTCACAGAAATACCACTTCGCTGACCAAAAGCGTCAAGAAAGCAACTGCACGGCGCGCATGGTCAGAGCGCTCGATTCTGCGTGGCCAGAAAACGCAACGCACCGCTAACATACTTAAAACATATGTCAAGGTCAAACGGAAGCTGAGGTGCAGACAGGACTCACAGAAGTAGTCAAAGGGGCAAAAAGTAGAGGATTGGATGGAAACCCGGGAAGGGGCATGGCTACGGGATGGCAATGAGAGCAATGGGAAGCGATTCAAGCTCCATGGCTTATATATAATCCAGACTAAGTAGAACACCGCCCCAGGCTTCCAGATTATCAGCATCATGTCTGTAATGATTATAGCCTTGGATACTGCGGGAGAATATCATAGGGCGGTAGCTCGAGGGAATCGGCCACAGCACATAAGATCTCTCTCACCGCTCCAATCTCCTTACCGTGATGCTGGGAGTCACTGTAGTATTTCGAGCAAATGTTCACTGGGTGTCACCTGTCAAGGTTTTCATATTGCGAGCACAATGTTCAGTCCATAATTGCCCCCTACAAATGATTAATTCCCAAAGGCTAGGGACCAGCTAAGTCCGCTTGCCATTCCCTGGCTCAATATCGTATGGAAATTCTGTCCCCGCAGCCGGTTAGCATACAAGGATTTGGGACGCAGAGAAAAAAAAGAAAATCGAAAGCCTATTGGGCCCGGCTTGCTGCTCCTGGTTCTTTAAACACATCAGAGTTACAGCCGTACACCATACACTATGTCCCCTTTATTAACTCTCCTTGCTCTGGAATAAATTGCCTGATTTTCAGGGCAGGTTCGAATTTTCTTTTTAGAGCCGCGGGGAATCGAATCCCGACTTGCTGCTTTCAGCAGTTCGTAGACCTCTCTGTAAGACATGCAGCGGTGCACCATACACCACGTCCTTTCCACTTCATTTGCTTGCTGTGGAATAAATTAAAGAATTTTCTGGACGCCAGGTTCAAAAACGTTCTTGCCGCATAAGATATTGGGAATCAAACCCCAGCTCGTCGCTTTCAGCCTCCTCTCGGTAAGACATGCAGCGGTGCACCATACACCACGCCCCGTCCCTGTTATTTCCCTGCCATCGAATAAATTGAACAACTTTATGACGCAGGTTCAATTTTGATGTAAATCGGGAAGTGCAGCGCAGGTAGGGTGTGACGTGATGGCGTAGAAAATCTGGAATGAATAGGTGGGCTCAGAGCTGAGAGTAGACCTTAAAGGCGGCTTACGCTTACGCTTAAGATCATGTGCTGATCACATCATAAACCAAACATCGGTCCGAGCCTCGCCGAGTCTACATGATCAATGATGCCTATCTAAAAGCCCGTTGATGAGCACGACCTTCTGGCTGGTAAAAACATTGACAGTTGGCTCAAAAAGATCATGATCACTGTCAGTGACCTACCCCTTATATTTCAGTTTGTTTAAAATCTACTCGGAATCATTATGCCCTATCTGCAACCCCGACAACAGGGAGCGGAATCCCGACGACAACGCCGACGAAGTATCAGGCGTCGGCCACAATGGTTTGGTTTCTGATCTTCTGATGTGATCAGACATCATGATCTTAAGCGTAAGCGTAAGCTGCACTTAAGGTCTACTCTGAGCCCACCTAATCTAGGATGAAGAATACGTAATAGCGTGGGTTGATAGTCGCTGGTGCTAAGTCTGTGAAAGGAGGAAGCCACGAAGTTCAGCAATTAAATCAATTAGTATTGGGTATTTTTAAGTGCAAGTACAGCATCACATATGCGTCGGTCAGTTCATGGGTTAAAAGGTCTCCAAGAGTTGTTATATTTCCATGTTGCTAGTGCGGCTTTGTGTAAATCTTGTCTTGCCACTGTGTTGACAGGAGCACTTGTGTCGAAACATGCAGGTACATCAATGCCATTCTTAAGCACCTTTACACAAGTTGAACCTGAACTTTTGAGTTAGCAATCCAGTCGACTAGGCCGCCTGGCGCACGGATCCAGTGTGCTGAATGTTATGGTCTAAAAAAAACGAATTAAAATGGACCTTGAAGTTGTTAGACTCTTCTATTTTGGTTCTATTTGAACGGGAGTTGAATCCGGATCGGTGAAGTGGAAGATGTGGTGTTATCGCAGCAAAAGCAAAGCTGGCCTTCAAGAGTGCTGACTCGGACTCTTACGGTCGTGTGCGTTTAATTGGGGTGCTTGGGCATGGTCAATTTGAACTCTGATTTAATGGTAAAAGGTCTTACGCTTTCATTCTTTCCCCGACTGCTGTGATCATCAAGTTTCCCATTTTAAATAGTCCCAAGAATATATGCTTCGCTCTTTTCCCGACTGCCATGGTCATCAAGTTTCCCTATTTAAATAGTCTCCAAGAATATATGCAGCGACTCCAAACCATTTTAAAAAGTTGCGGTGCTTGAGAAAAAAAAGTTGCGCACCTCAAAAGAAAAATTGCAGCAACACGAATGGTGCCGCACTCTTTCGGAGGTCCCAAAAGGGCGTAAAAGTTGCGGCATATGCATCATATCACCTAAAATACTTGCCGCATTTTAAATGTGCATTTAGACCCTCATAAATTCAGGGCTGGGTCATTGCTTTGTTTTATTTCGGAATTCACCATATTATAGTTTGATCCACTTCACTTGGTTATTCATGGAGGAAGGAAGGACCCAGCGATGTAATGGAAATACACTTACTCATCATCTGGAATATATGTATGCAAGAGACCTCTGTTTGACTTGGGGCTGGCTCACATTTTATTTATTTGCATTTGTGTTATAAAATAACTCTGACACCCAATTTATTGAACTTGAGTTGAATGCTGGTTTTGTAAAAGGTAAGGACCCAGTGGTGTAGCGGAAACATACTTACATATAATATGAAAATTACCATGATCTATGTAAGAGATCCCTGTTCAACTCAGGGCTGGGCTGTTCTTTTTCTTTTGTGTCGGAATTAAATTTGTTCAACCAGAATTCATTTCATTGTTCTCAGGCATAGATAAGACCTGGTGGTGTAGTGGTAACATACTTGCTCAAGGTGTTGGTGCATCCCCGTGTGTGCAAGAGATCCCTGTTCCACTCAGGGCTGAGTCATTCTTTACATTTTTATCAGTTTCTAATTATTTTGTTCAGGCAGAATGTCAGTTGTTGTTCTCAGAGATCCGGTGGTATAGTGCAAACATACTTGCATACAATATAAAAGATGCCATGAAGGTATGTGAGAGATCTCTGTTCAACCCAGGGCTGGGTCATTGCTTATATTTTTGTGGTGAATTTCATTTTTCCATTGAGGTTGAGTTGAATATTGGTTTGTTGAAGCCAAGGACTCGGTAGTGTAGTATCAGGCCTGGGTCATCTTTTTATTTTTATCAGTTGCTAATTATTTTGTTCAGCCAGAATGACAGTTCATTGTTCTCAGAGACCCAGTGGTGTAGCGGAAACATACTTGTGTACAATAACATGGACAGGAATACGTTGGTGCAAGAGATCCCCATTCAATTCAGGGTTAGGTCATATATTTTATTTTATTTTTGTTTCGGAATTCATTATATTC
This sequence comes from Mycena rebaudengoi, assembly GCA_029282285.1. NCBI lineage: Eukaryota > Fungi > Basidiomycota > Agaricomycetes > Agaricales > Mycenaceae > Mycena > Mycena rebaudengoi. The sequence continues at coordinate 1,445,974 of JARJCX010000026.1, forward strand.
ATTTGATTATTTGTGGAGAAAGGAAGGGCCCAGTGGTGTAGTGGAAAAACACTTGCTTGTAATAAGTGGCCATTAAACCGTGTTGCGCAAGAGATCTCTGTTCAACTCAGGGTTGGGTCATTTATTTTTATTTTTATCAGCTTCTAATTATTTTGTTCAGTCGGAATGTCAGTTCATTGTTTTTGGAGATGGTGTAGTGGAAACATACTTGTGTACAATAACATGGACAGGAATACGTTGGTGCGAGAGATCCCTGTTCAACTTAGGGTTGGGTCATATATTTTATTTTATTTTTGTTTCGGAATTCATTATGTTGACTTGGTATTTCATGGAGAGAGGGAGGACCCAGTGGTGTAGTGGAAACACACTTGTTAAATTTAGCATAGAGGATGCGTAAGTATGCAAGAGCTCCCTGTTCAAGTCAGGGCTGGGTCATTCTTTTTCTTCCGTAGAACTGTTTTATTTTTGTTCAGCCACCAAAATCTCGAAGATGGGATGATATACCAAGGACCTGGTGGTGTAATGGTAACACACTTGCTCAAGGTAACTCATTGCTGACCGTGTCTGCAGGAGATCCCTGTTCAACTCAGGGTTGGGTCATTCTTTTTATTTTTCTTCCGTAGGATTGTTTTATTTATTCAACCACCAAAATCTCGAAGATGGGATGGTATTAAGGACCTGGTGGTGTAGTGGTAACACACTTGCTCAACATATATAGTTTGTGCTCTAGAATCTTTGTGCAAGAGATCCCTGTTTGACTCGGGGTTGGGTCATCCGTAGAATTGCTTTATTTTATTCAACCACCAAAATCTCGAAGATGGGTTGCAAGTAAGGGCCTGGTGGTGTAGTGGTAACACACTTGCTCAAAATCAGTCCAACACTTTCAGCTGTGCAAGAGTCCCTTGTTCAACTCGAGGCTGGGTCATTATTTTTATTTTCATTTTTGTTCAACCAATCAAAATCTCGGATGCCACGATCCGGTGGTGTATCGTAATCTACCTTGATTATCTCTGTGGCAGAAGGAGTTTAAGACTCAGTGGTGTAACGGTAACATGCTTGCTTTTTGTGGAGCATATGTCATGTCATTAATGCAGGTGATCCCTGTTCGAATCAGGGCTGGGTCATTCGCTGCTATTGTCGTCTTTTTGTGTTGGGGATGGTTTTTTTTTGTTTTATTCAAGATCTCAATACATAGTGGTGTGCAGGACTTTTGGATTTTTTGCTTTGACGTCTGCTGGACTCGCGAATCTTATATCCGCCTTTTGCGGTACACCAGTCCCGCGGCGCGTGTACCGGGCACCGGCGATTGCCTCTAACTTTAAACTGATTCACATTGCCAAAAACAGACTTGACTTGAATTCGCACACACACACCGGGTTTCTGGGTCTGCACCTTCCTCATATGTACCAAGCCAAAGGCGAAGTCCCGGAGGGTGGGCGCGTTCGCACGCCCGAGTCCCGACACCCGGCTCGTTCGCACGTCTAGCAGGCTGCAGAATGTGACGTGAATAGGACAGGATGGCGTTGACGTCGTGGGTTCACACTCAGATGGGACAGGGGAGGGGGATTGAGCGGAGTACTTATGTTAGTCGAACGGAGCGTGTTAACCAAGATTATATTTATTTATGGGCGAACCGGGGGCGTGGGCGGTACGTTGAAAGTTGGGTTAATTGGAGGAAGACAGGAAGCAGCGGAGGGTGTATGATGTTAGGAGCTCAAGGTGGATCCCGAAGGTCGAGTTCAAGCTAACGGACACAAGCACGCGCCGCGCGCCGAGGACAATTAGCAAAGCTTTCTCCGTGTTGTCGTTCCTTGCCCAGGACGCCGGTTGGTGTGTGCCGTGATGCCGCGCGCGGTCTCTTCTCCGGGGCGTGCCGGATATGAAGGATATGTCAGCGCCTTCCCACGGTGTCTCTCCCTCTCCACTTGTAATTGCGATGGACTCCGATGGCGGCGAGCCCGCGCAGACGATGCCCGCTACATATGCAGTCGACAGGAATCGCTTGTAAGTTTGTCTTCTTTCCCTCGGTGCTGTGCGTGGAACAGCCAAGCTCGAAGGGCATGTGGGGACTCCTGACGGGGTCCGAGTCCGTGGGCCTGGTTCTGGGTCCAGCCTCGAAGCTTACAACCCAGGACACCGCACCCTCCCGCATTTCATCCATACATACTATACCTCCGCTAGACCCTTGAAGGCGCACATATTGACTGACCTTTGCAATGCGCAGGCAGTACGAGCTCACCGTGCGGCAGGAGCCAAAGCAGGCGCGCATGTGCGGTATTGGGGGAAAGGGTGCGTCTTCCCCTCGCTAATTAGCCTATGAATGAATGAATGAAGCCTGATATTGTGTGTAGCGGACCGCCGCCCCATCGACCCGCCCGTGATCGTGCAGTTGCGCGTCATCGACCCCGCCGCACCGCCGGACGACAAGGCTGCCTCTTCCTCCTCCTCCGGCTCCTCTTCCTCCTCGTCCAACAACAACAACCCCACCGCGGCCGACGCCGACAAGGACCTCGCCGGGCCCGGGGCGAGCGCGGAGCCGCCGTACGCGAACCTCGCGGGCTACGCGCAGAGCTTCCTGCAGAACCCATACTACTTTATGTTCGCCAGCCTCGCGAAGCCGGACGACGATATGGAGCTGCATTGGCTCAAGGTGGGCCACCCGCAATCATCATCATCCACAATCGATGCTGATGGATGGATACATCACGCAGGACGGCCGCACGCGCTGCACGACTGGCTCCGTCGTCTCGTCCCTCTATGCCCTCAAGGACCCCACCGCCACGCCTGCCGCCACCGCCGCACCCGGCTCGCCCACCACCGGTACGTCGCTCTTGACTCTTTGTGCCCCCCACTTCGATTTTTCTTTTTTTTTTTGGGGGGGGGGGGGAGAGCACGCTGTTCTGAAGACGGAGGCGCCGCTCAATCTCCCACTCCCTCACACTCCACACCCCCCCCTCCCCTCACTCCGCCGCCTTCATTCATCCACCCCCCTATGTACCACTCTCCAAATTGCCTCCCGCCCCGTCCCTTCCTCATCGTGCCCATCCTTCCCCCTCCGTCTCATCGCGCGCCTTTTCTTCACCCTCTGCGACCCCGTTCGCCCCTCCCTTTCCTCCTCTCCCCTCTCCAACATACTAAACACCCCCGCATAGCCCAACCAGCCACCGACGCCGGCTTCTTCGTCTTCCCCGACCTCTCTGTGCGCACAGAGGGCAGCTACCGCCTCAAGCTCAGCCTGTTCGAGGTCGTTGGGTGCGTTTGCGTTTTCTTTCGTTACCTTTTTTTTGGGGGTGTGGAGGGATGCGTTTGCGTGGCGTCCGTCCGTCAATTGGGCGCTGATGCGCGTTCGTCTCTTTCGTCGCCCGTCCCATCGCCCCTCTTCCCCCGTACGTCCATAGGGCCCCGATGCGCGATTCGTCGCCTGTCGCGTCGTGTGGCCCAGACTTTTGGTGCCCGCGGACGTTTGTTGCGGGGGACATTCCTGCCATCCCCTCTCCTACCCCATCCCCCCCATCCCTCCCTCACTACTAATAACCCTTCACTACTAATAAACAAAACAAACGACTAACGTTGGCCCTCCCTCGCGCAGGAACGACGTGCGGCACTGCAAGTCCATCTACTCGGCGCCGTTCTATGTGTACACGGCGAAGAAGTTCCCGGGGGTGGAAGGTGCGTTTGTGGTTTTCTTTTCTTTCTGGTTTTTTGCGTTTTTCTTTGGCTCCCCTGGCGTAGATAAGGCAGAGCCGTTATTCGCCCTGCGGGCTGTTCCCCCGACTGCTACTGCTTCTTCGGTGGACAGGTTTTTATTTTGGGGCGCGAGAGATGGGGCGTGTTTTGTCTGGAACTGGCTCCTAGCCGAGACCCTGCGAGGCATGGCCTAGATCGACGACCGGCCGGGCCTGGCCGGAGCTAGACACCGAACTTTCTGCGCCTCACTAGGCCTCGCAGCGTCGAGAGATCGCCTGGAGCCTGAACGCGGTGCGCGCCGGCGGCCGGCGGTTGGCTGCGATGCGCCCGACCGGTCATCTGTGGCGATGCGCCTGACTGGTCATCATCCCCGTAGAGCGGTCATTGCCGTTGTGTAGTCAGACGGGATACTGTCCGACGTGGAATTCCCTTTCTCCTGGACGTCTTCCTCGCACGCTCTCTGTCCTTGTATCTTGAGCCCCTCTATCTCGTCCTAATCCTCATCTCACCTCGTCCTAATCCCATCTCACCTTATTCATACCAAACTAACCACAATCGCATCATGCCAGAATCCTCCCCCCTCACCTGCTCCCTCGCGGACCAGGGCATCAAAATACGCATCCGCAAGGACATCCGCATGCGCAAGGCGCGCGTGCAGGGCTTGGAGCGCCCGCTTGCGCACAGTTTGCCGTCGACGGACGCGGCGCTGCCGATGCCGACTGTGGTGAGTTGTTGGTTTTGTTGTTGTTGTGTGAAGGCGTTGGTGCTTGCTGCGACTGCGAGCTTGCTGATCCTGCGAGTGGTACCTGCTGCTTCAGCTATCGGTACTTGCTACTCCAGCGAGCAGTACTTGCTGCTCCAGCGAGCAGTATAGCATACTGCGCCACGGCCCGCCAGCACCGCTGACGGTTATGTTGTTCTCCAGGACCCGACCCGCCGGAGGACAAGAGCGCGCACGACAAGCACGGGGACAAGCGCCCCGCGAAGCGCAGTCGCACGGACGATAATTCTGGGGCGAGCGGGAGTGGGAGTGGCAATGGGAATAATGCAATGGGGGGCAACACGGGCGGTGCGCCGCCCGTGGGGGCTGCGTGGCCGACGGCGCCGCTGCCCAGTGCGCTGCCGCCCGCGTCGGCGGAGGGAGGCGTGCCGGTGATTGCGCCGCCGCCGCCACCGCCCGACACGTACGATGGGCGGTACGCGCCGTATGACCAGCAACAGCAGCAGCAGCAGCAACAACAGCAGCAACAACAGCACCCCGGCCAGCAGCAACATCCTGGGCAACAGCAGCACCCCCAACAGCAGCCGCACCCCGGCCAGCAGCAGATTATCCCGCCTCCGCCGCCGCCCGGATACCGCGCCGACCCGATGCCTCCTCCACCCCCGCCGCCGCACATGGGGTATGGCGTCCCGCCGCCCCCGCCCCAGTACCAGCACCCCGCGCACCCGGGGCACTACTACCCGTACGGGCCCCCGCCGCCGCCGCCGATGCATCAGGGCTGGGGCCAGCAGCCACAGCCGTACGGCGACCCGTACGCGCACGCGCACCACCACCAGCAGTACGCGCCCCCGCTGCGGTACGATTATGGGTACGCGCCACCGCCGCCGCCGCCGCCGCCCCCACACCACCCGCACCACTACCCGTACTACGAGCAGCAGCCGCAGCCGCAGTACGGGGAGTATCCTGGCGCGGTGGGCCCGAATGGGGGCCCCGCGCCGGGGTATCCCATGGGCGCCCCGCCGAATCCGAACGGGAATGGGAACAATGGCAGCAGCCTGGCGAGCGCGCCGGGGACGCCGGGGGTGGGCGGGAACCCGAATAATGGGCACGCCGCGAACGTGAATAATAATACCAACAATCCCAATGGCGGTGGTAACAACAACGGGAATAACGGGGGTGGGAATGGGAATGGGAATGGCGGGCGGCCGCCACCGCCGCCCCCGCAGCAGTATGCGGCGTACCGCCCATACGCGCATGCGCCCCCGCCGCCGCCGCCGCCACCGTATTACGGGTACCCGCAGCAGCAGCATCATGCACCGGCGGAGCAGCAGCAGCAGCAGCAGCAGGCGCACGCGTGGGGGACACCGCCGAGCGGGTTCGCGCCGCCGCAGGTGCCGCAGGTTCCACAGGGGCAGTGGGGCGAGTATCCCGTGCCGCAGCAGGGGCCGCCGCCCGGCGTCGGCGTCGTGCCCGTGGGTCCCGGTGTCGGTGTCGGTGTGGGGCCGGGGCCGGTGCAGCAGCCGCAGGGGCAGGTGGGCGCGCTGCGCAGCCCGGGGGCGCGCATCGAGCTGGCGCCGCTCCGGGGGAGGGAGGATGACGCCGGGGGGAGGAGCCCGACGAACGCGAATGTGCATCCGATTATTCAGCTGAGGAGCGGGAGCGCGGGGGGCGCGGTGGGGGTGTCGGCGGCGGCGCGGAGGAGCGAGGGCGGCGAGCGGGGGAATGGCGGGTCGAAGAAGAACCCGTTGAGCATTGGGAGCATTATTTCGGATGAGACGCATTGAGCCCTGTCCAGGGGTTTGTGGGGGCTATGCATATAGTGCTTCATTGCATATTTTCTTCTCTTTCTCTTTCGTTCCATCCATCCATCCATCCTTCCCCTACTGCTATTTATTCACCATTCCCGCACATACATAATGGTTTCGCGGCCTTGCACATATTCATTCTCTCTGCACATATCTCCCTCTTCCCAGTCGTTTCCTTTTTTTGGGGGTGGCGGGTCCTGTTGTATTCTTAATGGCCGAATGTACGATAACGCATGGAATTCCAGCTCATTACTTACTTACATAGATCTATATGTTTCGCTCATGCTCTTACTAGCGTTGTTGTCTTACCTGTTTTTTTTTTCCGTAGCGCCTTGACGAAGGAAAAATGGAATTGCGGATTTCATACTTCTGTCGGACCTTCCACACGATTCTTCCCGCGACGGAGTGAGGAGCACGTTTCGGTGCCCATTGACGGGCGTGCGAGGGGAAGCTTACGTCTGGATACCGATGCTCATTACCACAGGTTTTCTCCCGGTTCAGCCGCGATAGGTGAACGATAGCGAGGCTCATTCATGTCCCGGACCCGAAACTTGGACGTTTACCACGCCTGGGCTTCCCTGGCTGCGTCAGTGGTCCTTCCCCGCAATAGGTGCGCGACGTTTCTCCCACGGACAGCTTGTATGCGGAGGCTCCCGGACCCGGACTTTGGATCCCTCTCCACGCTTGGACTTCCTTGATTGAAATGGAGCAGGAAGAAGCCATAATGAAGTGGATACATATGGCGTTCTCGATGAGCCCCTCGTAAGGCCCCAGCCATAAGCCGCGGAATAGCTGACACTCACGCGACCTTTTGCATATGTTTCTGGGTGTTCTTTTTGGCAGGGTCAATGGTATTCCGTTGGGTTGGAACACGATCTGCAAGTCTTGAATGTCCCGACGACTCTGGCTACGAATCCCGCTCACACACTTACAACACCATCTAGTCGGACGCTTGAAGGATTGGAGGGATAACACTTCAAGTTCGTATTGACCTCCTGCGCGACATCTCTCTCACGGAAAGTTTGGATATCTTGCTTTAGCTCCCGGACCCGGACTTTGGACCCGTCTCCACGCTTGGACTCGGACTTCCCTGACTGAGAAGAAGCCGTGTTGAAGTGGATACAAACCCTCCGGACGGCCCCAGCTATAAGCCGCGGAGTAACTTGCACGAGCGCGAGGGTCAATGGCATTCCTCTCCGCCGGGTTGCTATAGGGTTGTAAAACGACCTGCAAGTCAATGTCCGTTGACGATTCTGACTATGAATCCCGCCCACTTACAGACCCCATCTAACCAGGAATATTCGGACGTCTGTTGAAGGGTTAGGGATAATAACACATCGGCTCCGCCTGTAATATTGACCCTGGCCGTTCCCCCTGCCCAGATGATTCTTTCAGTTACCCGCTTTCACACCGTAGCCCTGCCCTCTCGCCCAAGTCAAGTTCTCCGCCGTTCTCGAGAACGGTCGGGTTCCACGCCAGGAGGCGGGAACCTGGAAGGCGCGTTTAGTTTCCCGGCGCGGTGAGACTTATCAGCAACCAGGATGTCGGATTCAGATGCGTCGGAGGAATAGTTCCGTGCCGAGAAATGGACGCGCCAATTGTGTGGATCCTGAAAGTCAATGCAGATGTGGCATGTTCGCTGCAAGATCGACCGAGGAATATTAGTTCAAAGTCAGTCACTGTGACGAATTTGGCTGAACATATCAGGCTTTGATGACGGGAGATGGGATATTTATTAGTCTAAGCCAAGTCTAAGCAAGGCATATTTAATATTCTAAATATCTTCTTACTCACGACTTGACAAACGTCTTATTAAAGTGCGCTTGAGCGACTGCAATGGCATCATGACCGTTCAGGTCGTCTAGCTGTTCGTCCGCTAAATGACAAGCACGCTCGTCAGAGTTGGGATCGCAGATTTTTCATTGAAAACTCACTGAGGTAGCCCTTGGCAGGATTCACAACCATCTCGAGCGACTCAACGCAAACGAACTCGCCGCGCGCCTTCCGGATATCCTGATAAGCTGCGAGCCGGGACGGCACGTCTTCGGGCATGGTCCCGTAAGGCAGCATGCAGCCCAGTGTGACGGCGTCCTCGATCGCAATGGCGCCACCTTGGCCGAAGGTCGGTAACGTCCCGTGTGCTGCGTCTCCCAGAATCGCAAGCTTTCCATTGACCCACGTCGGGAGCACAGGCAGAGCGCGCATCTGCCACAGCGTAATCGGATCCTCCATCAGCTCGATGAACGCTTTGTACGGCTGCTCAAAGTTCTTGTATACTTCGAGGACCTCCTCGCGTGTTACGCTCGTGTGCCAGCCTAGAATGCGTCGGGTTCACCAGAGCGCGACCGAAAAAATGCAACTCACTGTGTTGGTCTTGGTCGCGTTTGTCTGGGTGCATCATGGTGACGTTCATCATGGTTCCCTCGGCGAAAGGGTACGTGAAGAGGCTGTTGGACCAGTCAGGCCCAAAGACGAGGCGCCCACCCGAGAGGCCTTCTTTCAGGACCCAGTCGAATTCCGGGCCTTCGAGCTTGGACGCGTCCAGTCTCCAGCGGAACGTGCATCGGCCGGTCGGTGGCGCTTCCACGGGGGACCCTACCACGAAAGTCCGCATGGAAGACTGCGGGCATTCAGTGTCAACATAGATTGGGTTGCAGACATAAGTGCCACTCACGCGAATACCGTCGGCCCCGAGTATGACGTCCGCTTCGTATTTCTCGCCAGCTTCGGTTGTGAGCGTTCCGGCTGCTGGATCGCAGTCGACGATTTTCGTGTCGAGAAGGACCTCGACGGGCGTCCCCGTGCCTTCGCGCAGAGCCAAGCGCTTCAGCTCTTCGTGGAGCGCCGTCCTGTGGCACGTAACCCCTTGCTGTTGTTCAACGTGAGACATCCCGCCGAAGGCAGACAAACACGCGTATTTACGAAGCCGTAGGCCTCGGCCTGGTCCTTGAATGCCATGGTTTCCCCTTTTCCGCCCGCAGAACTGAACATAATCATCTATAGCAAGTATTTGTTCAGCGCAATATTTCGCAGCCGCGTTCCGCGATACTCACCCCGCGATATTCACAGCTGCGCAGATTCTTGTGCTCGTAGCCAAACGATTTTAACAGACGCAGCGCGTTGGGCGGTACTGTGAGTGCGGCGCCAATTTCCTTGTTGGCCGCGGACGCCTCGAACACCTGGGCCTCTCTGTCAGCAAGCATGTCCATTGGATTGCATGGGACACTTGCCTTGACGAGATGGCCCTGGTTGCGCAACGCAATTGCGGCGCTCAGCCCCCCGAGGCCAGCCCCGACAATAGCGACATTCAGTGGCCTGGGTGCAGTGGGAGACATGACTCGGGCAAAATGTTTTGAGATTAAACGTGGAGACGGCTTTATCATAAGTAGCCTTGCACATCGTGGGGTTATAGCCTAGGAGGACTCGCCGCGCGACGCGTGTCTGGCAAGCCGACGAAAGTTGACGAGGAGATATTTGATAATAGAGTAGGTCACGGTAGGACGACGTACTAGTAGGTCTTCGGCCGTACGCGTGGTTCGGCCGGCAAATCAGAAGTCTTTACCTCATTGAAAAGGACACTCCTTTTAAATTAACGGACGCCGGTCAAAGCTAGTGCGAGATGCCCGGTGGGCGCGACATGCGCGGATGCGAGCGAAGTCACGGTTGGAGTGATGGACAGCACAGCCACGATCGCCACACAAATACGAATCACGTCAGCCGGCCGCTCAGCTTCAGCACGCCCATTCTCGACCAATGGTGCTCCATCGCAAGCAAATCGCAAGACTCATTCTGCAAACCTGAACCGCTGACTCGGAGCCAGGAAAGATTAGCTCGCGCACTCTCAGCTCAAGGCCCGGGGCCAAGCTTGGGCTGAGCTCTCAGTTTATTCTCCGACTGGCAGCCTGAGCGTTCACCAGTTGATTGAGGTTGCTTCTGTCTAGGCAACGGCTGGGCTGTTTTTTCAAACACTTTCGGATCCAAACTTTGAATCGACCTTCTTTGAATGTTTTGAATCCACGTATATCCACCATGGATAAACGTAGATAGGACTTCTGGGGTGAATGGCACGCAGTGGGGAGAAAGCCCGCGGAATCTCACAGTGGACTCTTCTCCTGCATTCCCGCGGCGCTTCAGTGGATTTCGTTTCGCGATAGTACATCACAAAGAATCATCCTCAGCTCACTGGCAACAATCGTTCACAATGCGAAGCCGAATACCGGAACTCTTACCGTCGAAACCCCGATTTAACAAGGGACTTTCCTAGCTCGATTTCGGCTCCGCCTGCATCTCTCATGTCTGGAACTTTAGGTGATCTCGTAGTTCTGGCGCCTTCCTTCTTTGCCGTTACCGCGAACGGCCGATCCACGCCAAGGGAGGGGCAGGTTTCATTCTTTCTCGGCGGCCGCGGCCGACGATGTCGGACGACGAATGGTCGTGTGCCGAGAACGGAGGTATGGCTCAAATATTAATCACTGCGGGATCACTTTACGAATACGACCAAGTCGGACGAATACTAATTATCATCGAGAAGGAATGGACGACTACTAGACCCGTCCATACTTTATTTTTCTTCCTGGCGAAAGTGTCCCTAAGACCTAGGTCAACGCAACTTCCTTTAGTCTCTCGAGCTCGTCGGGCTGCGCCGAAGACTTAAAAGGTCTTGGCATAAACTTCGGTGGATACTAATTCTCGGAGATTCTCAGCGTCGAGATGCCTGCAAATATGGAAATTTAACATACTTCCGTTGCGCAACATGGAGTTCTTGTTGCCGCAGCGATTTCACTATGGCCTTGGAACGAATGGCCGCTAGCAGTCGGATCGTGGAAAGAAATCGAAGCAGCAGTCCGAGTCACACGTGCGTCGTGACTAAGAAATTTTTCTTGCGCTAACCACGACATCCAGGGCTCAATCGTTGGACTCATTTTGGAGAGACATAGTAGAAGGGTCTATCAGAGCAGGAGCGATTCGACAAGGAGGCCCTTGTGTGGTGTGGCTGCTGCATGCACAAGGAGATGAATTCGGTGAAGGGTGGTGTTCAAGCCATGAAGCTCTTTTGGACAATGGTCGACAGGCCTGCACCGGTGAGGCTGATGAATAAAGGGAACGACGCCGCTGCCAAAAATAGCGAACCGGGTTCCAAAGCTGCCCAGCATGTTCACGACATATCCGAGGGTGGTGGAGTTAAAGTAACGAGTCTCCTGGGCGCCTTATTCAACCACAAGGATAAGAAGGGTCAGCAAGATACATTCAAGCTGTATTTCGAAGAGTTTCTTGGCTACCTCGTTGCTTGTCCGGACACGAGCAACACTCGGTTCCAATCCCACTGTGATTGCGCTATATTTATCCTCCTTCATCTCACCTAGATGTTCGAGTTCATGTTGCATATCATGTACAGCAAAACGAACATCGGGCTTAACCATCTCAAGCTCAATATCCTTCAAGGCCTCAAATGCACTTCTACCCTCACCGAGCTCGTTGTTCTCGCCATCTACACCATCATTGTCAGCTACCCCTACATGCATGTCATAGGTGGAAATGTCGGTGGGGTTCGACCGAACACGCTCAATTTAGGACCGTGGCATGCAAAAGTGACAAGCTTTTGTGAAGCTGTCGCAAATAATGGGGATTTAATTCTCGCACCGGACACAACATTTAAAACGGGCAGTCTCGATAGACAGCCCTGGGAGCATCCCCACATCTTCTACATAGTCCAACACCTGGCTGGAGGACTACCCCATCTTCATGGATGTCTGAAGGCGTTCATGACTGGTGCTGTGGAAATGTGGAAGCGCTTCGGCGAGGAATTCCACCCAAATGCGCCGCTTGCCAGAATTTCTGCGGTGGCCCACGCAAAAATCTACGTGAACCCGACCAACAATCATAACGAAGGTGCTCTTGGCAGGCCTCTTTCTGCGCTACGCGAATTTGCACGACGTTCACTCACTATGCACAATGCGAAAGTCCAAATATAGCATCAACGGGACGCGAGAATTCTTGCGCAGTGCTGCCGTTACCTCTACCTGCCGAGTCTGGCTTCGTGGAGAGGCCCGTCGTCGTATCGACTCCAGAGGTAATCGTAAACGTCGCCAGGACCTTATACGACAAGGCAAGATCACTGTTGAGGTGAAGAAGGTGAACGAGACCAAGCGCAAGCAGCGCATTGCAGAAAAGCAGGCCGAGATTGCTGAACTCACTCCGTATTTGGATGTGGAGTGGGTCCTGCAAAACCACACCAAAATCGGCACCACCGACATCGTCAAGCAGATCAACTGGCACCGCCAGTTTGTGGAGAAGGTGTAAACCCGGCTGCTTTACTTACGATCATCTGATCACCTGACCTCAGACCTCTCTGTTTCGTACTTTTACTTCACCCTACGAGATCTCGAATATACGGTCCGGTCTAGCTTATCTTTGTCTCCTTCTCATTTAGTGTTTCTCCCGTATTGTATACGGTGAGTTTCCAGAAGGGGGTCATTTCTAGGAAGACATTGATTTCGGCCAACAAGGTGACACAATTAATCGTTAGACTCGTAACCAGTCTGTAAAACAATTGCCGAAAATATGTGGCAAGCACTTCGGTGTTTTACAACCGAAGTCCTTGCCACATTTTTTCGGTATTTTTTTTACAGACTGGTCACGAGTCTAATTAATCATGGCAATAACGCGGTTCAACCAGGAGATTCTACCCAAATTTTAGCTGCTCGCAGATACAGCGGTGGCCTCTGTAGCTTCAGACGTCGAAATGCCGGTTGCTGACGCGGACATTCCTATAGTGGACAATTGGGATGCCGAGGAAGATTTAGATGACTATTAATCGACGCTGTTAATCTAACTCCACCTAATATATTGTAGTATGATAATAGTTTACATTACATACATGTTCTGGCGCCTTGAAACCACTTTTGAGACTCCCAAATGCACTTTCGCTCTGAGTACTGAGGAGACAGGGGCCAATGTCCAAATGCGGTAATACCATCCACCACATCACAGATTTTTGGCACGGTCGCCGACCACCATTATCTCGTATTTTACGACCAATTCAGTGTTTCCAGTACCCATATTGATTCACGTACTATATCTTAGGTTGCAAACTCACCGTAATTACATTGCACACAAGCGTACTTGAATCCACCGTAAATGGGCGTTGGATTGTGATTTTACAGCTACTCAAAATGGCCTCAGAGATAATTTAAGAGCTCTGGAATGTGTGGGAAAGATTTCCCCTTTTGATTTTTCCCCCGGAAATCTCGTTATCTGGACTGCCACTGGATGACACGCAACATGTGCGCCTTATTTCACCACCTCGAACAAGCCTCGAACCATAATTAGACTGAGCTTTCGGCCAGCCCTCCAATGCCGCGCGGTCACCATTTTGAGTTCCATGCCCCCCTGTTCTTCGTAATGCTTTTCGTTGCAGCGGTCCTTTGGGTGATTCTCGGGATGATGTTCCTCCCAGAAAGCCTCGCCCTCCAGCAGAATCTGCGCTCAAAGATTACCCCGGATACACCTATCTCAGGATTCTACGGCCCAGGCAGCTGGTGGGCCTGGCTCATTACGCTGGGGATGAGCCACCAACACACCATCAAAGCTCTATGGACGACAGGCGAGCTGCCACACGGCTGGGACTTCGATCTCATCGGCGCCGCCTGCTACATCGTCGCCGCGACAATCGATGTCATGGTCAAGTCGCGCGCATTCGCACGGCTCGGAGACGCTGCTAGCGAATCGGAGCTCCTCCCAGCCCTGGTCTGCGCGGAATTCGTCGTCTGGCTCGGCAGCGGATTCTCATTAATCAGCCTGCTCACCTCGCTCTGTTTTGCCGGTCCCTCGGGCCCTCGCAACGCGGGAATCGCCATGATTCCGCTGACTTTTTCATTTGTCGCCTCAGGCTTCACGATCCGCGCCCATCGCGCCATCGCGCGCACGGCACCCGTCACCTGGTGTCTATCGCACCATGCGATCATACCAGCGGACGAGACAGACCGCGTCGGCCCCGACCACTTCCCCGCCAACATCATCACCATCTGGGCGTTCTGGGCGTCTGCCTTACGCGCTTACTGGTTTCGTGCGGGCGTCGTCACCGGCGCAGTCACCGTTGTGTGGCTCTTCGGCGCCCTGTGGGGGCGGAGCACTCCTAGACGCGCGGTGTGGTTGGCAGCAAAGACGGGATTCTACTGCGCCGCGGTGTCTTCCGCGATACTCTGCATCCCATCGCTTTATTTCACCATCATATCCCTAGGCTTCTGGTTCGTTTCCTGGCTGCTCCTGTGGTGGCCAGCCTACGTCCTCGCGTTCTTCCCGCAACTGGGAATTTTCCCGCCCACGGGAATATCTGTTTTGGAAATGGACCAGATTGCGGCGCTCCTCGCTGTTGCTATTGTGGCGGCCATCCGGATTGGACGCGCCATTTTCACAGAAGTGCAAGCCGAAGCTACTGACGGGGATCCGTCGTCCCAAGAACTCGATCCTCGACTTTCCGTGGCAGATGGCAGTAAGTAAGTATTTGTCATTATGTAGTACGGGCGGGACTTTTGAACTGACTGCCATACAGCAGGCTAGAATGCAATGTATAATTTGGGCATCTCTTTGAGATCTCAGTGTGATAAGCAGACCATGACTGACAGATCCTGGCGCAGCATCGTTTTCGTACCGCATACTGTTTAGGTTCCACGAGTGCCAGTCAAATCTTTCTTGCCTTCCTCCTTTCCTCGTGATGCCCTTGCATTTCGGTGGCCCGTCTGGTCTTCATCTACCATTCGAAGACGACTGCACTCAAGCGGAAATGTCGTTTCCTTATTTGCCTCTATCTCCTTCACGGCGATCCACTTGCACATCCCAGCCCATTGACAGATACAAGTTGCTTGCACTGGTCCGAAAACATGTATTGTCGATGTCAAATTCTCCAGGTTTCCGCTTGTCTCTGTCTTCGGAGCTTGACATTTCTGTTCGCTTACTTCTCCCTCCTCCATGGTCGCTGTTGCTTCTATTTGGGTACCTTTGGTTGTCGTACTAAATAGTAAAGGGCGGCATTCTCATTTGTCTCTGAAATTTGGGTAGGAACAGTGGGGTTGAGACCAAGACGAAGCGGAGTTTGAATCTTTATTTGTTTCGACCAAATATGCCTCGGGACAGGCCCACGAGATAAGAATTGAGCACCCCTACTGTACCCTTTTCTTAATAGAATTTGGTTAGTTCAGTCAGGATCTCTCTTAAGCTCAACCCTCTCCTTATAAAAGTTCATTGAGGTCTTGTGGACTGTCAGTGAGCTTGGAATTACTGGTAGAAGGAAGGATCAACATGGTGTTTGGGCTGCATTTGTGTCTTAATTTTTTGATAATCTATAGCTAAATCCCGGTGTTGAGGTTTATTCACAATCAGTGCAAGTCTTTGAATGGGATGTGGCTTCACCAATGTAAAGGTATTGAATCAGCAGGAGATGTGTTTGATTTAAATGCCTGACACTGACAGAGCATGAACTTGAACCAGTGACATGCTTATAAACTCGTACGGACTTCATAACAAAGCTGAGCTGCCATCTGGTTCAATACTTGGTCTGAAAGAACATTCATTAAATTTCATTTCATAAATCATGGGTAGAAACAGTTTACCTCGGTAGGGGGGACGGGTGGTTCCCGCCCAATCTTCGCTCAGTTGCCGCTTCGCATCGACCAGCTCAGATTGGGCAGAATAAAAAGCATGGCCTTTGGCCATGCCTGCTGTCTGTGGCAGCAGACTAATGATGCATGAAGAATACGTGGACAAAATCCATATCCTGAAGAGCACCACGGCAAGTTTGATTTAGTCTCCACAGGATTGTATGTGTCGACCACGATCAATGTCAACGAAAAAATTAAGTTGATATATTGGCCAGTGGCCACTAACTGCAGACATATTTACCTACCCGGATACTTCCGGGCCCCAACATTATTCCTCAGCGGGGCTGTGCCTTGTAATGCTACCTACCTGATGATACAGCTTGAGGATTAGTGAGCACTGAGAAACCTGGCTTATGCATCACTTTAATCAGCAAGGAATAAGGCTAGTTACTGGTGTTGTGGGTACGTTCGTACATAAGCAAAATAATAAAATCCCAAAAAGGAAAGAGGGAAGGGAAAGGGAAAGAAAAGAGAGGGAGACTTGGCACCTTATGCTCCGAATTTCGGGTGGAGATCAGAATGTGTCTATATCAATATACCTGCGGCCTCAAAACTTTTTTTTTCGGCCCGCGGCGCGATTTCTGAGTGACACAAGTTCAGCCATCAGCAAGCCCAGAAAATCGTGGTAAATTGCCATTTTTGAATTTATGAATCGGTTATCGAATGTTGCCGCCGCCGGTGGCGTGGCTGACCGAGATACTGGCGCTCTCAAAAAAGTAAATTGCGGAACGACTTTTTCTTTTTTCTTTCTTCTGTAAACCTTTGCCCCCATTATCCTCCGCATCAATACATGTCTGACGCATGTACCTGAAAAGCGCTAGAAATCCGGTTCAAGATCCAAGGTGGATGACGTTTATCTGACGTATAAGATGGTTTATGTCAAAGCAAACGAAACTATGAACTAGTGTGTTGAAGACACGAATGGCCGAACCAATAGCGGCAGCTGATTCCCCCCCTTTCTGTCACTCAACACGATGGGGCGCTGCACAATTGGCGTCGTTCCGAACCCAATGTCGGTGGCGGGAACAGCCAGCTCAAACTCCAATCCACGAATGAGCGTGAACAACAGGGCCTTCAGCCTGGGGATTCGCCGTCAAATACTACATAGGTCGTTTGAGACGGCATTTAAAGAACTCACTCGACGAGTGAGAAGCGATACCCGATACAGCTGCGTGGTCCCCCTAAGAAAGTCAGCATGTGGCCCCACACGCCCGGGATCGAGGTGGTGATTGGTGTGGGCGCCTCCCAGCGTTCCGGTCTGGTATTTTGAGGACTAAACGGAGGGGAAGATAGCAGGTAAGTAAAAAAAAACTCACTTGAACTCCAAGGCATCCGGGCCCCAGATGTCTGGGTCGCGGTTCAGCGCGAGGATGGGAATGACAACCTCCTGGCCCTTGAGGATTCTTTTCAAACACGCGTGTCAGCGGCGTCGAGAAATTGAGCGCCACAGGACTTGAAAAGCGTACCGCAGGCTTTCGTGCATTGTTCCGCTGGTGTCTGTGTATGGTGTGCTGAGCGGGATCACGTCGTCGCGCATAGCCAGGCGGCCTGGAAAATGTATCAGCTACGTCGGCTCCACTAAGGAAAGTAATACAACGAACTGGTGAGGGTAACCGGGGCGTATAGGCGGAGAGTCTCACGTACAACACAGTCGAGGTAGGGAAGCGCGTTGAGCTCGTCCATGGTGGGGTTGTCGGTGAAAACGGTGAGCAGCTCGTTGCGTAGCCGCTCCTGAACTGCGACATTCTGAGTGAGTGCAAAGAGCCCCCATGCGGCGGCAGTGCTAGTTTTCGAAAAATCAACCAAGACGACGGACTTCAGTACGCCGAATTCGAAGTACCTCGTAGTTCCGTGTCCAGCGACGAGGAACGTGGGTACCTCTGCTTATTCTCGTTGAGTGCGGAATAAAGAACTGTAGAGAGGTCCTCACGAGCGAGCACGTCTTCGTCCGAGAGTTGCTGGCTCTCTGGAATATCCTTTGACGTGTTGGCGCGGACGAGTAACGACAGGAGATCGCGCGCGCGCCCGCTCTGAAACGCTCCGCCTTCCGCTATGTCCTTCTTGCTCTCCCGAAGAAGTTTCTGCCCAATTCGCACCATGACTGCCTGCGAGTTGAGATGAATGGTGTCCAGCTGTCTCGGCTTCACTGACGCGTAAGATATCTACCCGCTCGACATGCAAACACAATGCTTACTATGGCCCTAACAACGGGAAAGTGGGCTTTAATGAGTGACATGAACCCAACTTGGGTAGAGGTGATCGTGGAGAAGGCCTCATCAAACTCGTCGCGCGCCGCGCTTGGGTCGAGGCTGTTGAACTTGTAGTTGAAGCCTGCATGGCTGTCAATTGAACAGTTTGAATAATAAAACGATATACCTGCCTGCCAACCCGATGATATCGAGCGTGGCTTTGTTGAGCCAGGACACAGCGTTCACGTTTCCAACTCCGCCGTTTTTGGCAGCCTCACCTAACCATACATCGCGGAGCTAAAAACCGTTCATGTGGAGGGGTATTCACAGTAACACGAATGGTCTTACTTGTATTGACTTTTCAATAAAGATTCCTGTAAGTTCCCTGACCTGTGGAGCACCGAAAGCAGGATTCTGAGCGAGGCAAAAGGTAATAAGCATCGTATGACTGAATAAATCCAAGATTCCCACCATGATTTTCCGCTGGACAGACGGGTGAATGATGAATGCAGTAGTATGATAGTGCATGAGATCCAACCTGTCGCTTATGGACGTCCTCTTCGACGACGAGGACACCTGAAGCGAAGGTATTGAACAAGAACATCACAAGACCAGAGTATACACACCGGGCCCGACAATCCGTCCAAGATTGTACCGCATCATGACCGATTTCTGGTAGACGTAGCTATTGGAGAGAATATGATGTATGGCCTTGGTATCTCTTGTATATAAGTGGCTAAGCTAATCGTTATCGTGGTAGACATCTCAATTATGCGCAGCAGATGGCTCGTCGCGAGGACTCACTCCGAAGAATCCGTTGATTCTGAATGTCCGTCCATACTGGCGGGACCATTCTCGTTCAAGGCCAGCGATCTACAAGAACGGGATATATAGATCTGGGATTAATAGGATAACCTACATTGTTCCTTATGTCCGTGAAATTTTGACGGAACCAATGAGTCGGTCTGGGCCCAGGCATGGATCGAAGGGGAGAGCGGATCTCGTCATAGATCAACTTCGAGACTCTGTACAGGGAATACGCCCCCAAAGTCCCGATAACGGATGCCAGTAGGTCGAAGAGAAGCATAGTGGGGACTCGAATTCACTGGAATTCCTCTATACCGTTAAATATAAGTCTTCCAATCAGATTGAACCCTGAAGTCCGGAGAGATCGCAAAATTAGGCTCTGGTGTCATGTCATTGTGTGGAACCGTTTCAGGGCCGCCCCGATTATGGCTGGCCAGGCCGCATTGGGTCTGCCAGGCCCAATTCGTCCTGAGCAGTTCCCAGGCCCCTGTTAAGGCTGTCCTCGCCGTTTTCAAGTGGTTTTGAGGGTTGGAACCTGTTCTGAGCACAGTGAAGGGGTTAGAATGCTGGCTGAGTATATATTGCGCCACAGGCCCGAAAAAAATGGGTCCGGAACCGTGTGAAACCTGGTGAAGAACTAATCGTCAGATATTGAATTGAGCTTGGGATGACGAATTAAAAATACAACAGTCATCTTGAAGTGGGTGACTTCCCATAAGCATTTTTTATTCCAGCTGGATTTTCCAGCGGTACCAATGATGTCGGCTAAATATACCTGCATAAACTATAATCCATGCTGATTCCCACAGGCATTTCGGATATCATTCTCAGATGCGGCAGGCGCAACACTGTCACACTGCTGATGAGTTTAATCCAATTTGCCCCAGACTATGAGAGCAATGCAGCTGTTATGATAATTCCATTACTTCTCCTTCCACAGAGGTTGCGCTGGAGTATGGACCATGTATTAATCTCTACTCATTTCCATTACTCCATCGGATTCATCATACATATCCATTTATATTTGACTTCCAGCTTTAACTGAATTATTAATGTGGAGCACCAAAGGCGCCAATGGACTCGTCGCCATGCGCATGCAATCCAAACATCAACAACTTTGTGTAAAAATACTTGCAGCAAGCTAAAAACTTTGTCTATCGGGCTCCGTTAAATTCCAGCTACAGTTGCCAGGGTCATAATGCATAAGCTGTTTCTCATAATGCATTGGATTTTGGCCAGTTATGCAGTCCACCAACTGACTTATTACCAGCCAAAATGCTCTTGAGAATGCATAAATCTCATAATGCATAGCATTTTGGGCGAAAATGGCCTATGCATTATGACCCTGGCAACTGTACTCAATAAACTATTTAAAACATCTACGAGGTCCAATTCAAAGTATTGGCAGAACGGACATACAGCTAGGCTGTCAATGATGGATGCTGACAAATTTGCCTTTTATGGTATATTGCGCGTGATACGAATTCAAATTCAGATCAACCAGCCTATCAATCAACACAAACTGTTTTGATTCGACAAGCTGGACTCGAGCCTAGTAGTTAATTTGCCTTCACACACTTAATCACCATTGAGGTGGGTAAAATAAATAAATAGGGAGGCTACATACTGGACAAAAAGGCTATGATTTCTAAATATGGCATGCTGTGCATACCAAGAGGGTATGTATTTGTCCAAATATGGGCAGAGCTGTGGAAAGTTGAAGAGAAAGAACAATAAGATTGAAACCCAAACCCCAGCTATCCAAAATCCAGAATACAATTCAAACCAACACTCCATGCCTCCCCTTGTCCCAAATGTCACTTCCTTGAGCCAATTTGTTCTCTTCTTCCTCCTCCTCCTCCTCCTCCTCCTCCTCCAGTGCACTAACAGGTACATGCAATTCTGAAAGGTGTTGAAGTTGTTCCTCATACTTGGCCAGAATGGCAGAGTCAACCTCTGCTCTCTTTGTATCAATCTTGATTACATCCTTCATCTGAGAGGACCTTTCAAACAAGGGCCTGGCTGTCTTCCACAATTCAATTGCTTTAATGACCTCTCCACAATTGTTCAGTATATCACCAATTTGAACCATGTAATCTGCTCGCCAGCGATGGACATCCATGAAGGTGAATGCTTCAAGAGCAACCATGTATAGGCTGAGCAAAGTTTTATCATCACCTTCTGCAGAAAAAACCTGGCCAAGGCAGCGGAATGTTTGTGTTGTCTGGAGTTTCTCCTTGTACTTCAATACAAGTCCAAGGAAGATTCCGGTCCATGGCAGTGTAGTTAAAATGTCATTCATACCAGTGGAAAGATCTCCAAGCCTTTCAGCACATAGGAGTGGCAGGTCCTGCTGGATATCCAGAGAGGATACAAAACATTTTTCAAACATGGCATTTGCAAGACCAATAGCCCCATCTCGAAGACAGAGTTCAGCAGTTACATGATCAGCTACAAGACTTGAATATCTTCCAAAGTACCCATACAATGCCTTCAAATGAGACTGAGTGATGTCTAGATTTTGGTGAATGATTTTTGAGTCAGCACCAGTAGTAATATCAATGATAGCCATGTTCAAGTTTGCCAGGATGGCATTGAGTGAAGTTGCCTGGCAGCTGGATGCAATGGCTGCTTGCACCTTGCGCGATTCCATATACACTACGTTCCAAGCCCCCCTAGACAACTTTGTCTAGGGTCAGTCTAGGTCAGTCTAGGGGTCTGTCAAGCCGTATTTCGTCGCTAGACTGACCCTAGATAAAGTTGACCCACTGAGTCTAGGGAGGCTTGGAATGTAGTGATATCTCTGGTCCAGCAATGTGGCGGCATCCAGAAAGAAAATCAGTCATGCCCCCCACCGCGAAAATAAATCTGCAACCAATGGGGTGAGCCAGTAGTGCTTGATAATTATAAAATGGCAGATGACGTGAAGTGGCAACATTTGGATATATTGCATGTGAAAAGAGGAGATAGGAAGGAGATAGCGCTAAAACCATTGTATGTGTGGGAATCACACATCTTCTGTCAATGGGAACTCAGTGGTTTCGCATATAGGAGCACAGAGAACCCCGATGCGAGCCAAATGAAAATCTGAGAGCAACTCATCGCAAAGACAGCGCACACTGCACGGTATCCCAAATATGGCAGTCAAACATTACGAGTACTTATGTAATAAGGATCGTCCCTTTCAAAACTCAGATCACCCTTTTTCTCAGTTTTTGAGACTATGCTGATCGTTGAGGGGCTTTTTAGTGGTTTTGTTGTGATAAATTGGGGGCAGTGTTTAAATTGGATTCAAATGTTTGTAGTCTTTTTAGTGGCTGTAATGTTTACTGATGTTATTTTCCATCAAAACGGGATTTTTCACCGAGTAAAAAAACTTTTTGTTCTTTGCTGTTGTTACTTTTGAGGGGCCCCCTGCCAATTTCCGCCGTCAAGATGCCACTCTAGCTCAGCAACTGTTGAATATGGTCCTCTACTTGAAGAGAGACAATTTCAACTGTGTACTTTGCTACCTAGTTGCATCAATTTATTTGGAATACCTATGGTCCTGTCGGAAATATGAGGTCCTTTAAGAGAGGGGTTCGATCCGGTCTATTCCGGGTATGGCACACCGATTCAGTGGTCTTACTTTTTTTCTATTTGCTGGAGAGAGAGTGGTATGTGGAAAGCACTGATCAAATAGCTGCCCTGATTTTAGTGCATTCAGAACGGGCCACCATGGCTGAAAGGTGTGTGCCAAGTGTGTGCAGCTTTGGTGCAGCTGATCAGCCCGTTTTGTTGTTCATTGTGGACTGTCATCCCGTGTGGCATCGATGCTTGTAAGCCTGTAATACATATTCTCTTTCTTGTTTCTATCCTTGAACTTCAGCCACTGTGATAACTTGAAATACCGAAATGAGAAGGGAGATCACGTGTAGTTGCTCACCCTCTGTTGCCCTCTGTTGCTAACAGGGCCATATAGCGTGTCTCTTCACTCTCGTTCAGGTGCGGAAATAGTTAGTCCTTCGCCTATTACACTGTAGCCTGAGAGAGATAAATTGAATTAAATCAAGAGCTATCTTCTGCCATTTCTCGTGGAAACCTTTGGGAAACCTGAACACTTTGTATTTCGGCACATTCCGTCGGTAGTTGCCGAAAGCCGCGAGAGCTGGAAGCTGCAGTTGGTAACTGAACGGGCCGTCCTTGAAGGACCTTCCTCTTGAGATTGGTATTTTCACTGAATATAGAAAAGCTCTTTGTTCTCTTTATCATGTCTGAAGGGCTCCCAGCCAAAAAAAATTTGCGCGGAACATATTACAGTCAAGCTACAGTAGCTTAGAATCCCATGTGTATTTCCTTCAGGCTTTGTCGACAAACTTCCTACTATTTATTCTGCTTGCCTTTCTGTCCAAGAATCATATGAATTCTACCAATATTGAATGAAATATTGGCAGTTATTGGAAAAGGAGGTCTCTGTCTCTCCCGGTTCGATCAGTTGTCGGACCATTCCAGAGCTGTCGCCAAACTATGCCACCCACAAGAATCTCTGCACTTACTGTCCGCATTCACCGTTTGCTTGATTTTGGTTACACACCTTTTTGTGAGTGTTGGCTCCTATAAATAAATCTGGATAATGGTCGGAATTTATAGCGGCAGCGGGTGTGACTGAATTTGTGGGGAGTGAGGGGACTTCAAGCTTCTTTAGCATTCGTAGGCCGGGCCTGTGAACTAACCTAATTGGTGTGACATAATTCGTTGTTTTATTGTTCCGTCGCGGTATTCTGCAACCATAAGACCTCTGTGCCCAAAGCTTTGAAGGGGTGTTGTTTAATGGTATACAAAAATTGTTTACTGACCAGAATAATTTTAATATGGATCCGCCAAAGCGCGGAGGTGCTCGCTTCGAATTAGAACGGCAACTTCCGTGCACGCGGCTTGAGTTCGGCAGACTCGTAATCCAGCTGACAGTCATTGTCCCGATTTGGACAAACCTATTTTGCTCAATTCCGACTTGCGTCGCGAATGACTTATACCATTCGAACCACATAGTAAATGCGAATGCAATGGAACAAAATCTAGCGGGATAGCTGCAGAACTGAACGTGTTTGAAGCCCTTCTTTTTTGCACTTTTTTGCCAGCCACTTTCGGAGAATTTGTTCTTGTTTTCCACCCCAGCTATCCCCCATCCTCGTCACGTGTTGGGGTAGAATTGCTCGCTTCGCTCGCAATGAATGTCGTCAAGTAGTAATCCAAGCTTCAGCTTGTGCCGTGAATTTGCAACACATCATTATGCAGCCAATGGTATGTTTATTGACCAAAAGGAAATTGTACAGAGTTCGCGCACCCGGAGTTGATCTGGAGTGTGGTATGTGCTGTACACTACTCCACTTTTCTCTTCTGTGCTCCAATATATGAGCTCAAAACCAGCACACTTGTGTACCTAATAAACAATAATCTGCGACCCATTTGAATCTCGCTTTCACTGCCCACCCAGAGGCCCGCGATCGCTCTATTGATGTGATGAAATTGCAGTTGAATTTTTTAAATTGAGACTGAAATCTGGAGGGTTGAACAAGACAAGTTATGTGGACCACCATTAGCATCCTTGGGAAGCTGTAATGGAAAAAGAAAGGAAGCCCGATATCTCAATCTGTCGGCTAGTAGAGCTACACATCACAACATTGCACAGTGTCACAGCCTATCGACCAATTCACACATACAACCGCCTACAGCGGCATTGATACAGAATACATCTACTCTAAACCCTTCTTTTTTGGATAATGAATTTGTTCATCATTGCTATTACATACAAAAAATTAAGTACGAGGTCATGCCGGGTGCAGCCACGGCACACTACCCCAAGTATATGAAGAAAAGCACGCACGACGCACAAATTCCGCCCAAATAACTACTGTGACAAAGCACGGAATTATGGGAGGGGGCGCAGGACCATCACTGTGTTCAGAGGGTTCCTATAACTGGATTTTGTCGAGCCGTCTCGGCATTGATAGCTGGAGCTAGACAGCCACGTGCGTCTAGATGACGTCGCCACATGTTTAGGCCGGCACAGGCCGGTTAGGATCACGGCCATGTTTAGGACGAGGTACCTACGCCTTTAGGTCTTCTGCATGGTCCTAGTTCCTACTGTTGTATGTGCACTTGAGCTCCCGGGTGTCCCAGTAAAGCCGCCGCAGTAACGACGTAATTTCAGTCGATGGTGGAAGGAAAATTGCATGGAAAGCACCAGCATACAACCGGCATGGGAGCCAAAGCATAAAGGACAGATAGCAACGAAGAATCCCATATATTTCCGATTTCAGTTCTGGTCAAGACATGCGCAGGGTCGTATTATGTGTAGCGGCAGTTGGGCGGGCATGTGATAGTTGCAAACAACCAGGATGAGGGGATAAGCATCCCTAGACCTGCAGTCGTCGAGGTGCGTGAGACATGAATGAGTGTAGCCAAACAGGTGCCCTTCCACCTATATCATGTATGCAAGGCAGACCCATCTCAGAGGTTCTCGGCTGGTGTCAGGTCGAGGTGATCGCGACCGGACCGGTCTAGCCAAATAAGCGCATCTAGACCAGTGATCATACCGATCTAGACCCGGTCTCACACCTTCTCCATTTTTAGGGGTTTAGGGACCCTCTGAACGCAGTGCATCTTGTTACCAAGCCCTGTTCAATTTTCTGTACTCTCCATACATCCACCTTAACTTATTGAGAACAGCTCCGCACGGAGTATACCTCTGATGAACGAGAGGCGCAGAGACCGAGCTTCATTCCCTTGATAAGTCCCCATTATTCGGGTTGGCCCCCCCAAAAAAAAAACATTTATTTCTTCAATATTTGAATGGTTCAGACCCAAATCAAACAGATTTCCTTCTCCTTGCAACACCGTTGATGGTATATACAACCTACCAAGAGGAGACGCAGTACCATTCTGCTATTGAGTGTTAATCCCCGCCTTCTCAACTTGTATATATGATGTTCAACTCATTCATCTATGTGTATGGCAGAAAAGACTGTTACACTGGATTAGTTGAAGTCCCTTGAAGATGCTCTCATGCAATATGCAATGCATTTAAACCAGCTGCAGCTTATTTCCAGTTACAAACCTTCGAAAAAAATACAGATCCGGTGCCCCCGAGTTTTATTCGCTCCATTTATCCCTCACTCCAGATCTTCTAGCATGATCACAAAATAGAATAACTAAAACAAAATAAACATACTGCTCATACCCTACCTCAAATGCATAAATATGAAGCAGACTGTTGAGTTTGGTGGATATTTCGAATTATTCGAGGCTGCATCAGTGACAACTTGCAAGGAATGGTAGTTAATTTGCCTTCACACACTTAATCACCATTGATGTGGGTAAAATGAATAAATAGGGAGGCTACATACTGGACAAATGGCTATGATCTGGACATGACATGTGGTTCACACCAAGAATAGGCGGGTATATATTTGTCTAAATATGGGTGGAGCTGAGGAAAGTTGAAGCAAAAGAACAACAAGACTACGCTGATTATCCTAGACCCAGACCAAAACTCAAAGCAAGACTCCGTACCTCTCCTTGTCCCTGAAATCACTTCCTTGAGTCAATTCATCCTCTTACTCATCCTCTTCAGTTATATATGCCCCCTCCGGTGCACTAACAGGTACATGCAATTCTGAAAGGTGTTGGAGTTGTTCCTCATATTCGAACAAAACAGCAGAGTCAACATCTGCTAGCTTTGCATCAATCATCGCTATATCCCCCATTTGCGAAGATCTTTCAAACAGAGGCCTTGCTGTCTTCCACAATCCAACTGCTCTGATGACCTCTCCATGGGCCTGTAGTATATCTGCTATTTGAACCATGCAATCTGCCTGCCAGCGATGAATGTCCATGAATGAGAATCCATCAAGAGCAACATTGAACAGGTTGAGTGCTGTTTCATCATCGCCTTTGGCAGAAAAAATCTGGCCAAGGCACCGAAATGCCTGTATTGTCTGGCGCTTGTCCTTGCACTTCAGTGCCAGTCCAAGGAAGATTCCGGTCCATCGCAGTGTATTTTGGATGTCATTCATACCAATGGAAAGATCTCCAAGCCTTTCAAGGCATAAGAGTGCCAGGTCTGTGTCAATAGTCAGAGACAATGCAAAACATTTTTCAAACATTGCCTTCACAGTCCCAAAAGCCCCATCACGAAGACAAAGTTCAGCAGCTACATAATCAGCTGTAAGACTTGTATGTCTGCCAGGGTATCCATACAATGCCTCCAAATAAGACTGAGTGATGTCTAAATTTTGGTGAATGATTTTTGAGTCAGCACCAGTAGTGATGTCAATGAAAGCAATGTTCAAATTTGCCAGGACAGCATGATATGAAGTTGGCCGGCAGTTGGATGCAATGGTGACTTGAAGTTTGCGAGATTCCAGATACTCAGATTTCACAAGGTGTACCTCAGCCTGCAGATTTATGATGTCAAGCTCCAATAGACTTGGTTGTTGACCGAGAGTAGCCAGGATGTGTCTGGCTTTTTGCAGAAGACATTGAGCATGCCAATAGTTTGCCAGTATCATGTGGCATCTTCCTTGACCATGGAGAGACCGTGCTTGTAAATAGATATCCCCCATGTGCTCAGCATATCTATGTGCCTTCTTGGCATGTGTGAGTGCATTTGAAGGTTTTCCGGTAATATTCAAGATGTCACATATGCTGGCCAATGTCTGGATGCCAATAATGGTGGGGTATCCAATATTTTCTGCCAAAGAATAGGCTTTTTGATAATACTTAAGGGCTCCTTCCAAATCTAGCTTTGCCCACCAGAAGTAACTTCCCAGAGCACGGTACCATCTGCCTGGTAAGAAATTAGCTGGTCAAACATGTTGACAGTGTTTGTGCCTTACCCTGTTCCAGTGGATCTTTTAATGTGAAGTGCTGAGTGCCTAGGGTGATGTCACTATTGAAATCCAGGTCAGGCAAATATTGTGAGGTTTCCAATAGCTCGATGAGATATTCCCCAAAGATTTGATTGTCTTTCCAATGCAGCATTTTCCCAGAAAGCTGGAGCAAAAGGGGTGAATATGTGTTGTGGACCCGATGGAAAAAATCATTGAGAAACAGGATACTCCTCAAGTTCTGAACAATATCAGGCCCCTCTGGTTCAAGCCCATCATGGAGAATAGTGTTGAAGTTGCCCAAATTTCCTGAAATTTGAGGGAGTATATCTTTTATATTAAGATTCCTGAATTGGTGCCAAAGATCAAGAATTTGATGGAAGTGTTCCCGTAGCTTCAACTTCAAAGTATTTTGGGGAGGATGAATGCTAAGGATATGTTCTTGGATGGGAACCAGAACTTTGAGATGTTGATCCTGGCCAACAAAAGCAAGGGCTGTTTGAATCAGAGTGGCCTTGCAGGCCAGAATGTCAAGGATTGGAAGTTTTGCCTGTACCAAATCGGCATCTGCAAGCCCATCTGGTAGCATGGAAAGAATGCTGAGCAACTCCTGAGCACCTGGAGTCATACGGGAGCTAGTGTATGACAACATGATGGATATGTCCAGGCTTGATCTCTGGTCATAGCCATCTGAAAGCATCTGAGTACTTTCCAATTTCCAACGAGAAAGTGCCTGGGCACCTCCTTCAGAGCCTGCAACACTCGCAATAAGGCTGACTGCCAGTGGAAGATTCCCTGTCAATTCAAGGAGTTCTTTGATGCTGGCATCATCATGGTCATCATCAGCAACTTCAATGAAGGTCTGCCGAGCAGCCACATTGGAAAGTGGCTCCAGAGGTGCCAAGAAGGGGCGCGTCCATTTGACTTTACTCGGTCGTTCAGCACCTCTCAGGGTGATCTAGAGGAAGTTCAAGGTATTATTGGATAAACTCGCAAACATCACTCACCATGAGACCCAAATGGGGGACATCGGTCAGGAGAGATAGAAACTCTTCAACTTCAGAGCGAGCTGAAAGGGCTTCCCATGGGGTTTCCAGATTATCTAAGACCAGAAGGGAAGGGGGAGCATGGGCAAAATAATGTGCAACCTTCTTTGCCATGTTTGAGCCCTTCTCCAACCCAATATGGTCCGCTATTGTCACTGCCAGCTCAGAGCAAGTGGGGCTTGAGTGACATGGAACAAAGTATTGATGTGAATACTTGGCTTCCACTTGTGGATTATGGAGGGCCACCGCGGCAAGGCTGGTCTTTCCCATGCCTCCTGCACCGAGAATAGCAATGTGGGCAGAATCCTGTATGAGAATATTCACCACATTCTGGAGCTCTGATTCACGGCCATTGAAGATTTGTGGGCAGGGTGGAAGTAGACCAAAAGATCCTGAGCTGCTTAAGAACTTTAGCAAGGTTGATTGTGTTTGCAGGTTTGGCTCACCTATTATTCTTCAAACTTGCCAGAGTTCCTGCCATCTAACAACCATGAGCTACCAGTTTCAATTGTCATACTTTGCTACTCACTGAGGAGCGATCAGATCCGGTGAGGGCAGAGTCTTTCTCCAAAAGGGCGACAAGCTTTTCATGCTGTTCCTTGGCATCCTTTTTCATTTGTCCCATTTGAGACAAGGTTGAACCTGTAACTTGAGCCTGCAAATGATTTGAATGTGCACTGAGACAAATTTCATCTGATATACCTGGAACAATCCAACCATCCGGCTGAGCTCCCGCTTGCATGTTTCCAATCTTTCTCCAGCCTCAGGCTGTCTGAAAAGTCCCTTTATTTTTCCTAGAGTGCCTTTTTTTTGCCCATTCAGAACCGTGAACACCTTTTCAAGTGCCCTGGCATAAAATATAAAATGAATACAATGTCATCATCGAATGGTACTCACTCTGTGAATTTTGCAATGTCATACAGGAGTGCGGTTGGAAGGACACCCTTGATTTCTGAAGTTGAATGAAGCTGGACAATGATACACAGGATTTTATGAATATGCTCCATAACCTCAACATATTCTTCTTTGTTCAATCTGGTTGTCTTTTTTTTGCTAAATATTTTGCCAAGGGCCAGAGGAATTGGCTTACTTCAATAGCCTCCGTAATTGACAAGCTCAATGCAGCAGTTGAGGCAAGGAAAGGCACTTGGGCTGTTTTTGCAATGTTCTGGGCAGTAGTCGCAGCCAGGATGGTATATTGGATAAGATTTTTGAAATTCGCTGCGGTAGGCATAGTGGACATTGATGACAGGGAGGATTGCCATCTGGGCTTATATATATATATATAGATGGGTTCCTTACGTGAATCGTCAGTGTGATATGAATCAAATGATATGTATCATCATATGTGTCTGCGAGGGACGCAAAAAAGACCGAGGTCCGTACATGTCAGAATTGCTGCGACCCGCAGCCTGCGGATCGCAGCTAAGTTAGGTTCAGCTAACTGGAAATGAGAAGAAATAACGTAGGTCCGCGACGGAACAGGAAGAAGTCCGGGACTTGCGGTCACCTCGCCCCCATTGGTGCAGCCCATACGATCCGAAAGCCACTAAGCCGAGCAAAAATCCATGCGTGCACAGAACTATGAGCCTTATCGCAGCTCGAAGATGAGGAACAAAAAGCTCCGAGGCGATGGCGGTAGGTAGGTAAGTAGGTGTGTATTACACGGCATGGTCCCGCTTAGGTACGCCGGTTTGGGGAAGTTTTCCCGGTATCACCACCTCCATTAGTCTCCCGAGCCGAGCTCACGCACCCAGTTTCCCGTCACGCTGTAGAACCCAGTCGACCAACAGAAGCAAAAGTAGTGAAACAAAACATTAGTACCTTTAAATCAGTCAGCCCATCCGAAACAATGGAGTCGCGTAAAAATCTCAAGAACTTCATGGGCAATTTAGCCAGGAGTTGGCCAGGAGAGCGACAGTTGAACATTCATAAAGCACGGATTTGAAGAAATCAATTGAATTTTCTTCATCCAAGCGGCGGCGTAAGCTCGGTGCTGTGGTGAATAATTTCTCCAGGAAGATGGCTCTCAGGGAAACAACCTCGGGCAATGAATCACATGAAAAAAGCGCATGTTCGGGAGTTTCAACATCACTCTGGCAAAACCGGCAGACCCGCCTAGAACAGTCGTCTTCTCGTGGGTGCTCATGATCCACATATCGTAACACTTCGACGGCAAGTAAATGGGTTGACGGGAAACTGGAGGAAACTGGGTGCGTGAGCTAGACTAATGGAGGTGGGGAACGATGGTGTACATAATACCCGTTGTATACCGGGATACTTCCCCAAACCGGCGTTCCTAAGCGGGACCATGCCGTGTAATACCTACCTACCTACCTACCCGTCACGCTGTAGAACCCAGTCGACCAACAGAAGCAAAAGTAGTGAAATAAACATTAGTACCTTTAAATCAGTCAGCCCATCCGAAACAATCCAAGCCTCAAGGACAAATTCAAACTCCGATGTGACTATTTTTGTTTGCTAATTTCCTCCACGCTAACTCGACCTCCACTTGCGCTCGGGACGCAGAAGGCACCGGGTGACTCTGTTTACCGCTCGGGATGGTCAACTCGCAGCTATTTCCCGCCTCTGACACAGTGCATAGAAACAATGTGGCTCGTATTCTGTCCAGATAATCGACGATGACGCGCAATGCCCACTACTACCCGCCGCTGCCAATCACCCCGCCACGCAACCTGCTCTACCCACACCATAACCCGAGCTCCACTTGCCCCACCCCTTCATACCCCTCTTCTACTTACCCAACATCGACGACGGCGCAGCTCGTCATCCCCTCCTCTGGTGCCACGCCATCTCATCCCACTCTCACTCCCAATCCCAGGGTATGCGCAGTATGTGGCGGGCTATGCGACGCCGGCGCGGGAACGGGTGTACGGTGGGGGGGCAGGGAGCAGAGCGGGGTCGCCTGCGCAGCAGCAGTATGCGGCGTCTTTGAACGGCACGCACCACTCGCCGCCGACACCACCAGTGCGCCGCCGACGGCTGCACAATACAGCACGACACCGCAATACGCGACGACGATGGCCTCGACGCCGCAGTACACGACGCTGGGCGCGACGCCGCGCACGCTGACGGCACGGTATGAGTACCTGGGCGGCACAGGGGGGGCAGAGCGTGGGGGCTGGGCAGCAGGTAGGGTTTTTTTTCACCCTCGCGTCCTCGCCCTGTCGTCTGTGTCCACGTCCACGTCGGGCTCCGAGTCGTGCTCCGCTTCGGAGGAGTCGACTCCGGAGTCGGAGTCAGAGGGGGAGGAGGGGGAGGAGGAGGAGGAAGAGGGATACAACGCCCCCGCCTACACGGAGCGCACCACCAAGTTCGCGACGCGACACACCCCCGCTGCCGACTTCGCAGAGCCCTACGCGCACCGACCGATGGCGTCCCTCTCTTCGCCCGCGTCGGACAAGGGGGATGCGGAGATGGTGTATGTGCCTGGGTCCTCCAAGGCCCGCGTCGTGCATGCGGACCATCGCGCCGCGCCCCAACACACCGACCATAATGCCGCGGGCAGCAGCGGCGACACGCGCGTGGAACAGACGCGAAGGATTCGCAGGCTGCGCGTCGTCCCTGCCGACCCCTCCGCGCACGCATACCGGCCGCAACGGCAGGTGCAGCAACTGCAGCCTCAGTACGGATGCGTGGGAGGAGGGGGGTACGCGGGGCGGTGGGGCGTGCAGAGCGCGCGGACGTCGTCTGTGCGGGTGGGAGGGTGGTCGACGCCGAGATATCAGGGGGCGGCGCAGGTGGGGGCGTATCACGTTGGACAGCAGCAGCAGGGGGGGCGGGCAGCAGCCCGATGCAGCGCACGACGCACCCGGCGCAGCAACACCAGCAGCATGCCCCGGCGCACCAGCAACAGCATACACAGCACCAACAGCATACGCCGCAACACCCGCCACACCAGCACCAGCGGCACGCCACCCCGGCTCCAGCCCCGCGCGCGCGCACGACGACGCAGTGGACGCCCCCGCGCCCCGCGTACGCGGCGACCGGGCACGGGCAGTGGACCCCGCCACGGCTGCCGCGCTTTGCCGATTTGGAGCGGTGGAGTCCGGGGGTGGGGGAGGTGGTTCCGTCGCACGCCCCGCAGGCCCCCTCGCATGCGCCGCAAGTCCCCTCGCACGGCCTCGCGCCGCCCGCGCACACGCACGTCCCCTCGCACACGCTCCCTCAGCTCGCCCCGCTCGCGCAAACGCCGATGCCGCGCCGTGTTTGCGAATGCGGGCCCCCGGGGGTGAACGGGTATACCAGGTTACTCCGCCCTTTTACGTTTTACTCGCGGATTACCCCGCCGTTCCACCGTCCTCCCGTCCTCTCGTTCCACCGACACCGACATCGACACCGACACCGACAGGCATTGATTGACCTTCACGACGGATTCACGTATTCATTCTTTCCTTCTTCGTCGCATACTTTCCTTCTTTTCTTTCACATATGTCCATCCATCTGCACATTAGCACACACATTCGAAATTTATTTAGCAGCGATGTGACATCAACTGCGAATGGACACAACACTGCAGTAAAGGTATTCACTAAATATACAAATAACATTTTACGACGACCTCAAGAGACAGAATCCAAGAATGACTGAAACTTTGGAGCCCCAGCTCAGCGATGGGTACCACGCTGCGAAGTCTGGGTTGATTCGGCCGCTCTCCCAAGGCCTTCGTGCGCTGACTCCTGAAATAATACCTATGACAGAAAAACAGTCAGCAAGTACTAAAGAAGACGCAGGCAGAAAAAAGAAAGAGGAAGATCAGCTACAATGTTGTAGGGATATATAACTCGTTGCGCAACGAGCGCTCGTAGTCTAATTTAAGAGTGTAATCATGTAAAAGTGGGAAAGAGCGTATGAGTGGGAGACATGGGATGACGGCGTACATTCTCTTGCATTGGATCCTGCTCTGAAAGCTCATACTCTTCAGAATTTCGGACGCGACGGGCGGTACATCCAGCGAAAGGAACGAGACACTACTCCCTGCTCAATGGCAAAGAGGATTCAAGTCACTGTTGCCGCCCGTGTCCTCCTTATTCGCCTTGCGCTCGCCAGTCGTGGAGATGAAAGAAGCCCATGAGTGTAAGAGGAAATATTTTTTCAAACTCCGCCATCGCTCTTCAAGTAAAACATCGTCAATCCGACTCAAACATCCGACATCGCTTTTACGTAGCACCTCGCGTGTCTATCCGATTTTGGCCCTGCCTGTCGAGATCATCTCCCA
This sequence comes from Mycena rebaudengoi, assembly GCA_029282285.1. NCBI lineage: Eukaryota > Fungi > Basidiomycota > Agaricomycetes > Agaricales > Mycenaceae > Mycena > Mycena rebaudengoi. The sequence continues at coordinate 1,479,991 of JARJCX010000026.1, forward strand.
CATATTGACACTCTCTTCCCGACGAGCTGCGATAACCACTCCACCGTCCATTCAGGAGCCTCCTCTCCTTTTCACCCGAGTTTGCCGAGATTGTCGCGCCATTGCGCTGTCCACGCCGCAGCTTTGGAGCAGCTTGCATATTGTATTGCAGGGAGACGCGATCAGGGACGAAAGGCTGATCTCCCACTCGGATACCTGGCTCGTACGCGCTGGAATGTGCTCGCTTTCTTTGACTGTTCGCAACCTGCTAGATTGGATGCCTGATGAAGAGGAAGCGAAGCGTTCGCAGCTATTCTCAATCGCCATTCTCAGCAGTGGAAAGATCTGTTGATTTCTCTCCGATTCTATCTCGGATTCTTACCAGAACTTTCCCTTCCCATCCTCCAACGTCCTGTGCTCAATGCGCTGGACGGGTTTCATACATATACAATCCCCACATCCGTCTTCCAGCACTCATCACTTCTGTCCCAAATCTGCCTCGGTCCACGCCTATTTCCTTCGAATATATTTCCCCTTGGAGGCAGCTTACACACTTAATCTGTTATCAGATCAGTGGCTTCCAATGTCTCGAGACCCTGCGTCAAATGCTACATATCGTTCATGGTTCATTTGGCATAAACAGGTGCGGATACGATCCAAATCAATAACAGTCCGTTCCACCACTGTTATCGCTCCGCTACCTTATCGTTTCTGGCGGCTTCCTCGCTTCTGTCTTATTGAACATTACTACGCCGGTACGCAATGAACTGGAAATTCGTGGCGGCACGTGGCCCGTCCAAGATATGCAGAGCTTTCTGAAGCGATCAGGCTGTCTGGCTTGTTCGATTTGTACATCTCGGTGTAGCCCAGCGCTAGGACATATGCGATTCAGTTGATACATTCCCTTCGGTCGTTCACCACCCTCTCCTTTTAATTCGATACTTGACGGATGCAAACCACATAATTCAGGTTTTCAAGAAGATCGCCACGTCGCAATTCCTTTCACGGCTCCACATGATGTACATTCACATTTACGGATACTAGCTGCTGTCTCGACCGAGTGTTCGACTGTCATGCCTATTCTGTTTTATCAAATCCTCGGGTCTCACTCCCTTCGTTTTGTTGTGGATCGACTTGCCTGCTGCAGGTTTTGCGACAGTGGCAGGCTCTTTCCAAGCATGGAATCACCGTTTTTCAAACTCGCGGTGTACGCCACATATACGGTGCGTAGTTTCGATCATCCCTTTTTCGCCTAGCCTGACGTTAGACAGAATTCTCCGCGGTAGATACTGCCAAGGCGATTCCATCAAATTTACCGCTCTCCGCCGTTGCTTTCTGACCGGCGTGTTGGTCGTAATCACTAAAGTCTTGAAAACTCCTAATCATTACAAAGTTTGCTACCCATTGTCGGCACGTCCAATGGCCTTGAGTGCCAGAAAAAAACTTCGGCTTCAACCTTCGTGTATCGTAACCTGCGAAATTTCCCGCCGGAGGGGCTTACTCCGGCGCCAGCACTCGCGAAAGTCTCTGCACTACTTCCGTCTCGGAATTGCTCGAAACACATACACAGAGTAGTCGGAAATTGTTTGAACCTTTTGAGGAATGATCCTCCTATCTACTTATACGGCGTAATTATGCACTGGCCAAATTCTCAGTACGTTGTGCTTGTTTCATTTCATTTTTAAAATTTAAACTTGCCCATGGCTTTATTATTTTCCCTACTTCCCTTGCTCTTCACCCTTCTCGGGCCTGTCGGCATGCGCCTGAGACAAATATTTTAGGTACGTTTGTCCTTACACGGAGCTGGGGTCACTGTGACCCCTCGCAAAATAATCCCTTCGGAATCGGGAAATCTCCAGAACTGGGGATATAAAAATAGCCCCAAGTCTAAAACCGGAGGCCGGATACTAGTAGTTGAATGCCCGGTTTTGCCGCGACACGCTCCCGGATCAGCAACTCCGAGCGCAGTGGATTCCCCATTTATCCGCCGCTCGAAGATAAAAGACGGTATGAACAGCATGGATTTTTCAACTTGTCCTGGTGACCAAGTTCATTGCTACTACTGCGGCTGGCCCGTAGACGCGTACCTAAATCAACGTAGCGCTGTCAGCAACACCATTTCACAATGCAGATCAAGGCCGGATTATTTTCATTCGTATGCTTCGTGGTTCTGGTTCAAGCGGCGCCCGCTCCTCCCGGTCCTCAGCGCAGAGGGATTCTGAAGGTAGGATTCTAGTGAGATATCCATTCTGCACTAAAAACCCGAAAGACGCCAACGAAACCGACCCCGACGAAACCGACGCCAACGCCGACGAAGCCGACTCCGACGCTGGTGAAGTCGACACCAATTTTGAAACCGACGACATCAGCAAACCCTTTGACTACTTCTGTGGCTAAGCCAGTGGCATCTTCGGTAAAGCCCTCAGTATTGCCATCCAAGTTTTCGTCGGTGCCCGCGGCTTCTTTGCCGCCGGGGTCGGTGATCTCCTCTACATCGAGGATGTCTTCAATGCCATCCGTATCCACGCCTCCTTCCTCGCTCCCTTCTTCCTCGCTCTCAGTTCCAGTTACCACTTCTGCGGCCTCCTCGTCTGTTTCCTCCTTGTCGCTCTCAATGGCCGGTATGTCATCCATATATTCCTCAACTGGACTTACATCGAGTTGAGTTTCCAACACAGCGTCTTCTGGTTCACTTTCTACAACCTCGACTTCGGTAATCCCCACTGCATCGAGTATATCTTCAGTGGTATTGTCCTCGTCTGTTCCCTCACTATCGAGTATACTCTCAGCGACCGGTATGTCATCCACATTTTCCCCAACTTCCATCGAGTTGAATTTCCGAAACAGTGTCTTCTGGTTCACTTTCTACACTCTCGACCGGAACTTCCTCTGTGTCGGTTTCGGCCTCAGCCTCTGTGATATCTCCGTCCTCATCCGCATCGTGGAGCAACAGCAGTTCCTCCATAGTATCTTCGTCGGCGATACCATCGGCAAGCTCATGTCCAGTACGAAAACCATCTAGTCTTAGGAGGAAAGTGAAACGGGCCCATAAAACGCAGGACACTGCAGCCTGGTTGACTATTAAAAGGCAGAAGGGGCACGCACAACGATAGATTTTTAGACGCCTTTTACCTTTTCTGGGATTGTCGACAATGGCGATGCGAGGGAATCTAATGGTGTTGGTGGATATAGTAGATAGAAAGGAGGCTCCGGCAGTAAGGCGCCTACCTCCGGATCCACTGTCGGAGATTTATCTTTAGCAACACATAAGCGTCTACAACTCACACTTGTTTTCAGGCCTGTATTGCGTCTAAGCCGCACACCGCCAATGTGTCGCATTCAAAATGGTGTTAGACAGAGACTTTGATTCTGCATACAAAAAAGTCCTAATAACTGCAATCCTGGTGAAAAAAAAAATTATGTGGAGGCCTTTATTCGGATAAGAATCTCTTAAGAGGCACAGCTCTTATGCCCTTATAAGGCCTTAGAGCGCCTTATCTGCCAAATTACAATTTTCCGACAATGTGTGTTCGCCGCGGCCGCCGCCGGCGAAACATTCAATGAGTTATCCATACTCGCTACAATATTCATTATTTTTTGAACTCGATTGAAACCTACTCAAGGCCAGCCTGAGGTTCAGGTTCACCGTTTAGGAAATATTTGAACTTGAGCTTCGATGCAATGGGGATATGTCAAAGATCATGTCGATCATTGCGGCGCTAATCGCCGACGCCAAGCGGCAACGCTCTCTCTCCCGACTCCATGACTGAACTCCCCCAGGAACTCATTGATACTATTATCTACCATATAGACGACACAAACTCACTCAAGGCATGCTCCCTTGCTGCGACAAACTTTGTTGCCTCTTCTCAGCGCAAGATCTTTTGCTCACTCCAACTGTGGGCGACGGAGCGTGATGTGCGCAGGGACGACAACGTTGACGGGAGGCCAAATATAACAGCGGTGGACACTCTGCTTACCGCTTCACCCCATCTTGCTTCTTATATTCTCGATCTGACCCTGGATATATCTTCTGTGCGAGACGAGCAAATTATCATCGAGAGACTTCTACACTTGCTCCCGAACATCGAACATCTGTTCATCCATGGGTGTCGCAGATATGAGCCTTGGACAGCGATGTTCGGTGGCCTTGTTACTGCACTGCAGGCCATACTAGTCCGGCCTTCACTGCAGCAGCTCCATATATCTTACCTGACTGGTGTTCCACCAGCATTAATTTCGCTAGCTGCCTTCTCGGTGCCCCTCTTGTCCATCCATTCCACCGAAATCCTTGCAGAAACGTTCGCCACTGGTTTCTCGGGGATCTCTGTGACTCCCACCGCACGGCTTACGAATTTCATCATCTCGGAAGGCGGTGACAGGACAGTCGATCTCTGGGCTGTTCTAATGCGTTTCCCCGCCTGCCTGGAGCATCTCCAACGCCTAAGCGTCGTAACAACTGCTTATAGCACTGCGTACGATATAGGCCTTCTGGCCTCAGTCGCCCCAATATTACGCCATTTCGAGCTCGCCGCTGGCCGTATGTGTTCATGCAACACTGATTCCTCACTTTCATCTCACTTCAACTCCACCAGAGACTGGCCCGTACATTCCACTCATCACAATCCCGTACATGCCGCATGTCAAAACAGTCGAGCTCCCCACTGTAGTCGAGGACGGATACACCGTGACGTACCCCAGCCGGCTCAACTCTCTCCTAGCCGAAGTCGCTGCCTCCGTCCCGCAGGTAGAGGTTATCATCCTCCACTGTGTTCGCCGGATGTTCAGCGAGATCTCTCATGTTGACACAACGGGGCCATTGCACTTCCCGCACCTGCGACTCTTCCACTGCACACTCGAGGCGCCGAGGCGCAACGAGAAACTCGAGTTGCCGAGGCGCAACGAGAAACCGATGATGAGGCGTCTCAAGATTGCGTTGCAGGAGTTGGCACCTGCGGTGAAGGCGGCTGGTATCTTCAGCTGGTCTCGAGCGGATTCGACATCGCACCTTATCAACTATCTTCCATAGGTATGTTTCTGATAGTCCCTTGCTTATCTCAGTCCCCCTCACTTCCATGCATGCCACTTGCACAGGATGTTCTTTCGCTGTATATATTCCACCTGAAGCTCACATTCAATCAACACCTGTATTCTCCAGTATTCTGCCATCTATTATTCCTTGCAAGGGAATAAGAGTAGCACTCAGGTGTTGAACATTGAACCATTCCCGCTACCTTTAGGTGCGGGTTTCTATAGGGCGCCCTATCAATCAGGTTTTGGCTGTGCATCACATTTTGGTCATTTCTTCTCACCTCAGCAGCTTTTCTCCCCGCCAAAATGCTTCGGCATTGGAACCGGCTGAGCGGAATGCCGAAATATGCCGTGATGCATCGTAAATCGGCTTACGGTTTACCTCTATTTCTGTGCGTCAAGTGGGCAAAAATATTGACTGACTGTGGGTTGGGCTTGGCTATTGCATGTGATGAACTCGTCAACTGGCAAGATATTGGTAGGCATACCTTTACTTGATGAGTTTATGGTCGCTGGTACAGAACATCATTAAGAAAAGAACTGTTTTGCGGCATAAGAAAAGTTTGAAAGTCAGTTGACTGCTTATTCTGAATATATAGTAACCAGTAAAAACCTGGTAAAGGTTTGGACCAGGCTAATAGTAATACAAGGGAAAGACTGATGACTGACTTTGGATGGGGCTGGGTTGAGCATTACCATGAAATTGATGTGAGCCGTTACTTCGATCTCTACAGCCAATCTACAGCTGGTGTCTCAGTAGTGAATTAAGGAAGTGTAAAGCACTACCTTGCAGATTTATAGGTCAATTTAATTTTAATGTTTCAGCCTTTCGGAGGACAGGTTGCGCAGACAAAAATAAACCAGGGATCCCGGTCGCTCTGGACTTGTTATGTTACAGTCTGGCCAATCTCTCTCTCTCTCTCCCCTCTTTTCTTTTCTCTCCTTACTCAATACCACCTGCCTACCTACCTACCTACTCCTCTCATTAATTATGATACACATTTCCACACCATCCCAACCTTTCCTCCTCATAGGTTCACGCCTCTCATACTCTACTCCCTTTCCTACATACACATACCGTTTAAAAAACTTATTGAATTACTATACACTTCTCATAACCTGTAGCCACCTCTCGTTCTGCTGTCCTCTTCTCTCCTGACAACATATAGTAACTAAACCTGAAAATCATCATCATCGAAGTTCAGCGGCCCAATGTGTCTGGAATCTCTTTTGTCTGATGATCTCGATCTTATGTTGGTATGCAACAAAATTCCGTTATCGAAATGCCAGATCAACCAGCTATGAAACATCACTGCTTGTGCCGTCTGTGCTATCAAGTGCCGGGAAAGAAAATATGGGAACCGAGTACTATTCTAACTTTGCATGGACAAAAAGTTACAAAATCAATGGAAACTTGAGTCCCAGTAAACTCGGATTAGGCAAGCTCCCCCACTGTAGCCAGGTCCCCAGTATGCAAAACATATTTTCCTGTCAACAAGGAATATAGTCAACAATCTGCCGTGTAGTGTGCACATGGGCGTGCCACAAGTGTGGTTAGTTTATTCTCGGGTAAACTCACGATGTTCTTTAGCGGTCTCACTACTGAGAGCACAGCATTTACATCTGGATTTCTCATTCGTTGATGGATCATGGGCCAGTCAACTTAATTGGTGGATGGACACAATTTAACTGAACTGTCTGCATATGGTTTCATCATAAATACAAGGGATTACATGAGATTGGCCTCAATGGATTGAGACAGCTCAGTAGCAAAGATTGTGGCCTCTTTATCCGAAAACTTCCACGGGAGATGTCGAAGGTTCAGCCGTGGGACAACATTCTTATGTGTCATCTCCCCAACAATAGCGGCTACTTGAGCATTAATGGTATTGACTTTCTCGTGCAGAGGTGCTTTGTTATCCTCAATAAAGGAGGCCACGGTCTCTATCCAATCGGTAGGAGTGGGTGATGGAAGGGCGAGAATGCCTGTATGGACTGCATGAAATACAACCATCATCACTGTGAAAAGAAAACAGTATAGATGGAGGGAACAATCTGAGCTAAACAGGTGGAGCCTACCAACAGCAACAGTCAGGATGTGAACATCACTTGGGCTCTATAGGCAAGCAGTCAGCACACAGGAAGTAACCAGGGTAGAGAAATGGTAATTACTGGGGCAGGCATATGAAATAGTGAAGAAACCTTGGATTCAACACATTTGATAGCATTCTTTTGCCGGTGGACAGTGAATGCGAAGGGAATGGATTGCATGTGCGTAGAGACTCACAGACTGAAGTTGCAGTCAGCAGAGGGAGCAGGCCAAAGGCAAAGGGGCAGACTCACATGCTAAGCAGGCGCAAAGTAGGACCAGTGAGCGGAGGGAGCAGGCCAAAGGAAAAGGGGCAGACTCACATCCTACACAGGCACCAAAGAGGACCAGTGGGCAGAGGGAGCAGGCCAACAGCAAAGGGGCAGACTCACATGCTAAGCAGGCATGAAGGAGGACCAGTGAGTGGAGGGAGCAGGCCAAAGGCAAAGGGGCAGACTCACACGCTAAGCAGGCATGAAGGAGGACCAGTGAGCAGAGGGAGCAGGCCAAAGGCAAAGGGGGGCAGACTCACACGCTAAGCAGGCATGAAGGAGGACCAGTGAGCAGAGAGAGCAGGTCGAAGGCAAAGGGGCAGACTCACAAGCTGAGCAGGCATGAAGGAGGACCAGTGAGTGGAGGGAGCAGGCCGAAGGCAAAGGGGCAGACTCACAACCTAAGCAGGCATGAAGGACCAGTGAGTGGAGGGAGCAGGCCAAAGGAAAAGGGGCCAACTCACATCCTACGCAGGCATGAAGGAAGACCAGTGAGAGGAGGGAGCAGGCCAAAGGCAAAGGGGCAGACTCACACGCTAAGCAGGCATGAAGGAGGACCAGTGAGCAGAGGGAGCAGGCCAAAGGCAAAGGGGCCAACTCACATCCTATGCAGGCATGAAGGAGGACCAGTGAGTGGAAGGAGCAGGTCAAAGGCAAAGGGGCAGACTCACAAGCTAAGCAGGTGGGAAGGAGGACCAGTGAGAGGAGGGAGCAAGCCAAAGGCAAAGGGGCAGACTCACACGCTAAGCAGGCATGAAGGAGGACCAGTGAGCAGAGGGAGCAGGTCGAAGGCAAAGGGGCAGACTCACAAGCTGAGCAGGCATGAAGGAGGATCAGTGAGCGGAGGGAGCAGGCCAAAGGCAAAGGGGCCAACTCACATCCTATGCAGGCATGAAGGAGGACCAGTGAGTGGAAGGAGCAGGTCAAAGGCAAAGGGGCAGACTCACAAGCTAAGCAGGTGGGAAGGAGGACCAGTGAGAGGAGGGAGCAGGCCAAAGGCAAAGGGGCAGACTCACACACTAAGCAGGCATGAAGGAGGACCAGTGAGCAGAGGGAGCAGGCTGAAGGCAAAGGGGCAGACTCACATCCTACGCAGGCATGAAGGAGGACCAGTGAGTGGAAGGAGCAGGTCAAAGGCAAAGGGGAAGACTCACAAGCTAAGCAGGCGGGAAGGAGGACCAGTGAGAGGAGGGAGCAGGCCAAAGGCAAAGGGGCAGACTCACAAGCTAAGCAGGCGGGAAGGAGGACCAGTGAGAGGAGGGAGCAGGCCAAAGGCAAAGGGGCCGACTCACATCCTACGCAGGGGTGAAGGAAGACCAGTGAGCAGAGGGAGCAGGCCAAAGGCAAAGAGGCAGACTCACATACTAAGCAGGCGTGACGGAGGACCAGTGAGCGCAAGGAGCAGGCCAAAGGCAAAGGGGTAGACTCACATACTAAGCAGGCACAAAGGAAGACCAGTGAGCAGAGGGAGCAGGCCGAAGGCAAAGGGGCAGACTCACATGCTAAGCAGGCGTGAAGGAGGACCAGTGAGCAGAGGGAGCAGGCCGAAGGCAAAGGGGCAGACTCGCATACTAAGCAGGTGTGACAGAGGACCAGTGAGCAGAGGGAGCAGGCCGATGGCAAAGGGGCAGACTCACATACTATGCAGGCGTGAAGGAGGACCAGTGAGTGGAAGGAGCAGGTCAAAGGCAAAGGGGCAGACTCACATCCTATGCAGGCATGAAGGAGGACCAGTGAGAGGAGGGAGCAGGCCAAAGGCAAAGGGGCAGACTCACACGCTAAGCAGGCATGAAGGAGAACCAGTGAGCAGAGGGAGCAGGCCAAAGGCAAAGGGGCAGACTCACACGCTAAGCAGGCATGAAGGAGGACCAGTGAGCAGAGGGAGCAGCTCGAAGGCAAAGGGGCAGACTCACAAGCTAAGCAGGCATGAAGGACCAGTGAGCAGAAGGAGCAGGCCGAAGGCAAAGGGGCAGACTCACAACCTAAGCAGGCATGAAGGACCAGTGAGCAGAAGGAGCAGGCCAAAGGCAAAGGGGCAGACTCACATCCTAAGCAGGCAGGAAGGAGGACCAGTGAGCAGAGGGAGCAGGCCAAAGGCAAAGGGGTAGACTCACATCCTAAGCAGGCATGAAGGAGGACCTGTGAGCAGAGGGAGCAGGTCGAAGGCAAAGGGGCAGACTCACAAGCTAAGCAGGCGTGAAGGAGGACCAGTGAGTGGAGGGAGCAGGTCGAAGGCAAAGGGGCAGACTCACACGCTAAGCAGGCGCGAAGGAGGATCAGTGAGAGGAGGGAGCAGGCCGAAGGCAAAGGGGCAGACTCACAAGCTAAGCAGGCATGAAGGAGGACCAGTGAGCGGAGGGAGCAGGTCAAAGGCAAAGGGGCAGACTCACATTCTAAGCAGGCGTGAAGGAGGACCAGTGAGCGGAAGGAGCAGGCCGAAGGCAAAGGGGCAGACTCACATCCTACGCAGGCGCAAAGGAGGACCAGTGAGCGGAGGGAGCAGGCCGACGGCAACGGGGCAGACTCACATACTAAGCAGGCACGACGGAGGATCAGTGAGTGGAGGGAGCAGGCCGACAGCAAAGGGGCAGACTCACATACTAAGCAGGACCAGTGAGCAGAGGGAGCACGCCGAAGGCAAAGGGGCAGACTTACATGCTAAGCAGGCGTGAAGGAGGACCAGTGAGCAGAGGGAGCAGGCCAAAGGCAAAGGGGCAGACTCACATCCTAAGCAGGTGCGAAGGAGGACCAGTGAGCGGAGGGAGCAGGCCAAAGGCAAAGGGGCAGACTCACATCCTACGCAGGCATGAAGGAGGACCAGTGAGCAGAAGGAGCAGGCCGACGGCAAAGGGGCAGACTCACAGCCTAAGCAGGCACGAAGGAGGACCAGTGAGCAGAAGGAGCAGGCCGACAGCAAAGGGGCAGACTCACATACTAAGCAGGCATGAAGGAGGACCAGTGAGTGGAGGGAGCAGGCCGACGGCAAAGGGGCAGACTCACATCCTATGCAGGTGTGAAGGAGGACCAGTGAGCGGAGGAGCAGGCAAACGGCAAAGGGGCAGACTCACATACTAAGCAGGCGCAAAGAAGGACCAGTGAGCAGAGGGAGCAGGCTGACGGCAAAGGGGCAGACTCACATACTAAGCAGGCGAGAAGACCAGTGAGTGTGCCGAATCACTGAGAACTTCACTATCTTACCGACTACAACAGCATTCAGGAAGTTCAGCGGTGTCGTTGGTCATGTCACTCACCATTGCACCGCAAATATGTCCTATCAATAGTGATATGCTTGGGGTTCCTGAGCCCAGTTTTATGCCCCCTGAAGATAGGGAAATGGATCAACGGAATGAATATCAATATGCACCCAATCATACTGTTCTGAGTATTGTGTCTCAAGACCCTTCATGAAAAATCAGCCATGGGTGCCCTGTTATCTATGCAACTCCTTACCAATACAAACACCAGAATCCACGCCTCAACAGATTATGGCCCCACACCACCGATAGCAATGTCTTGATTCGTGGCCCAGTTAAACACTCCTCTGTCAAGTCGATCAGTTGTTGACATGATTTGTCTGCTTCAACCGTAGGCATTTCCATCCCTGAAGAAGGTCAGCTCATGGCTATCATCAACAATGGTAATGAGTATACCACTGGTCGTCAGAAACCCTGTGGCATTGTCAGCAAGGCCCAGACCCCTCAACTCTTCCTCAAGTTCCTTCACGCGGTTTATAACCTCAAGTTCTGCCCTCTTGCGTGCTTCCTTCCTAATGGACCGGTTGCGAGTGTTTTCTGGGAAGTCCATGAGGATCTGGGATGCTTCCTTGGAGACAGCTCCGTCGTGCTTCGTAAATATTACAACCAGTGGAGCTACGGCTTGTCAATTAAGCCTCAATGCCGCTTCTCATTTTCCACTCACCTGTGCCCTTCAACAGCCGGAGAATGTCCCTTTCACTCTCAAACAGCCCCCGACAGTCGTCAAGAGGAAGGCACATCCTGAAGGAAGAATGTGTCAGAAAGTCCATGTTGCATGGCCGAAACAACAACATTGGTACCATATAGCATGCAGCTGATTTGAAAGATTCCTCGCTGCCGATGACCGCTCATCCACGAACTGGTGGACAATGGAGAGTTCTGTGGCTGAGCCTGCTTCAACACCACGCGAGTCATGAAAAACAAATCCGGGCCTGGAGTGAAAGCGGATCTCATCATCAATGTTGTGCAAACCGCGCTTTGGGCCTTCAGGGAACGAATAAAAATGACAGTCTAAGAACATACATCTATTTGGCCTTTCACTGTCTGGATCAACTCGATCAGACATAATAATCAAAATCCTTCAACAGTTGACAAACCTGGCCAGGCAGTATTTTTCCATCCCGCCAGACCTCTGCCTCGTCCATGGTGGCTCCAGTTAGTCTCTCAAGTATTGTTGTTTTGCCGGCATTCGCACGGCCGAGGATAAGCACACGGAATTTCAAATGTCGGTCATTCCAGAACGATAAGTCATTCTCAGAGGGGGTTTCGGCGTTGGAAGTCATTGAGGGCAAAAATGGGAGCCGGTGAGAGGGTACATATATGCCAGAAGATCTGACATCAAAGGCACTTCACGCGCAATCACCGCATTCAAGACTGGAGCATCAGTGAGTTCTCCCGCTGTAATCGCGGCTGTGTGTTCTCTTGTTCCACATTTGGCAATGAGCTTCACAGCTTGCTGTCGTATTTGATGGAAGTAGTGTGAATACAGCACAAGGTGATGTCTGCGAAGGTGGTGTTACTGTGTTGCCAGCACAGCTGACCAAATCCGAAGACAGAGCGCTGCTAAGTGGCCCGGTTGATTGATGAAGCCATGCTCAATTTGGACTCAAATTGAAGATCCGTTGCACTTAACACCACGATCGCCAAATTGGATGGAAGAAATACGAAATAAATGGCATAAAGGCAGATATGTAGTCCTCAGTCTAGGGCTCCCTAAGCGCCTCTATCAGCATCCATGACTCGTTGAATCCCTCCTCCGACATTGCCCACTGTTCAGGCTTCACACTGTTATTCATTATAATGTCTGCGATCTTCTTGATGACAACATCTGCGTCCAAGTGGCCAAATGTTCCCCATCTGTCCACCCATGCTTTTATGCTGGCATACACGGGGGCCTTGCGACTGTTGTAGATCCGGAGTGCGCTATTGACGAGTGCGATTTTGATCGGTGTCTGACCTCGGGAAAGCACAAGATAGAACAGGGTGTCCATGGTGAGCGTGAGGTCGACGAGGAACGCTACTAGACAGCGGACGGAGCTTTTCCTGGGATCCTATTACCGTCAGAGGAGCGGCATATGACGAGCTGATCAAAGTCACGAACATCTTCTTGTACGTCCCTCATACCCATTCTGCGAACAGAACAAACGCCGCTGTGGGGCCAGCAATGACGATGGCGGCCGGGTTCTCGATGATTAAGTGCTTGTACAGCCTTCTCGGTCAAAGGGTAATTGTTTCTTCAAGAAGATTTTCACAATTAATTCTAGGCACTAAAGTAAGTGCATATGTAGCCTCATCGGATAGATCTTCCACCAGAGCTGACAACAAAGCCAAGAACTCTGGTTTCTTCAGATGCTGAACGTTGGCGAGAAATAAGGGAGGAGCCTCTCCTGCGATCTGAATACCACTCACCTTCTCAGGATCATGCATGTTCCACACATTGACAATATCTTTCTGCAAAACCTCCAGCACACTTCTCATCGTGAAGCCGAGAAAGATGTCGGAGATAAGGCCACGCCAATATCCTGTTCAACTCGTCAACAGCACGATTTAAATAGATCCGCTCCGATCGTACGTTTCCGTCCAACACTGGCGGGAAATCGAATGAGAACCTCGAATTCACTATGAGAGTCAAGGCTATTACCGAATCGATGCATCGATACCTGCTTCAGCATTGGACCGTTGTGCTATAGCCATTTCAATCCAGACATTTTCTATTTTAGTGAGTTCAAGGGCGAGGTTGACCAGATCTGCGATTGTCGTCCTGTAACGTGGGTCAGTTGCTGTCGACAATCAATAAGTGAATGGAGTTATCTACGACAGGAGAAGACACGCACTCGATGTTGCAACCCATTTGGGGGGTTCCGAGAGCGTAAGGGCGCATAACGGTTTGAAACAAAGGTCCTGTACTGTCGAGGCCACGATGGTATCGAGCTCTGCCTCAAATCTGTCGTCATCGCCGTTCCAGCTGCTTCTCGAGTTTGTTCCCCTGATCCTCGCGAAGGATATCAAACTATGTGAAAGCGACGATAATTGGCACTGTAGGATCGAAATGAGGAGGAAAATGATGATAGATTGAAGACGTACAGTTTCCTCGAAGCTGGTCAGGGCAGGAGCGTCGACCGAGTGAGTTATGGGTGCCTCCGGAATATTAAGTGCATGCATAGTACATAGCAGAGAATTAAAGGTGTGCCAGACTGAAACAGGCTGTCCTTTCCGAAATGGTTCGTAAATTTCCTGTAGCTACTAACTCGTACAATTGTGAGGCCCGGCGGTCTTCAGCGGGACTGAGGCATGTAAATTACTATGTACCAGGCTTACAAACGGCCTAGGCCACTGGTGTTGAGCAAGTTCGGTGAACATAATTTTATTAGATTTTTTTGTAAACCAGGTAGCGGGCTGTGCCGCTTGTCGGCCTTACCGGGATTATCGCCATATTTAATACGCCATCAAGTTGCCATGCGTGTGTTGAAAATTTGTGGGATATTGCGAAGCTGATGCAGCCTGTCAGAGTGTGGCAAAAAGGGGGTACGATTGAGGGCGAAGGACATTAGTAATCCGAGACCTGGTTATCTCTGGAACCAGGAAAACCGATTTTATTTTTGACTAGGGTTCCAAGTCATGAAACTTTCTCAGCCTGCCGGAAGCCCGTGCTGAACTTGGTTGCGCTGCATCCGTGCGCCTTGGGCGGACAGGCGAGCAAAGAAAAGGCCGTGGCAGCGACGAGAGTCTTGAAGCTGAACATCGTGAACAAGGTTGAAGAGAGGGAGGAGGGATAGGAAAGCTGTGAAGACTTGGCTGAAGTTCGTTCGTCCTTTTATTCACTGAATCGAATGCAGAAAAAATTTAAACCTTTGAGGAACATTGGTCCCGTCGACGCAAAGTTCGCGTTGAGCATGCCACGAGGTTAGTGGGCGCCATATGCTGCCTAGCCCGTTTAAGTCGTCTGTGGCCTGCAAGTTGCACTGCAAGAAGGACAAATGAGCGATGAACTGCAGATCCTTGCAAATCAATAGAGATCAATCCCATTCGGTTATTCCTAAAATTCTGAAAGCTGCTGTGTTGCCCGCCGAGAAGAGCCTAAAATTTCCCGTTTACGTATGACGCCCACAATGCCACACCGACCTGACACCAACCTATGTCCATGTCTTCCCATTACACCGAAACATGGCTTTCTGGCCCGCAAGATACCAGCTTCTATACTCGAATGTACAACGCAGAAAACCCCACGTCGGTCCTCGTCTTCTTGCACGGCGCCGCCGAGCATGCCGGCCGCTATACCGATATGCACAACGCCCTTGCCCAGCAAGGGATTTCCGTCTTCGTATTCGACCTGCGAGGCTTTGGGAGGACGGCGCTGGATAAAGAGAACAGGAGCAGCGACTCGGCATATGGAAAAACAGACAGAGAAAGCCAGCTGGATGACGTGGAGTGGGCAATTGAACATGTTCAAGTCGAACTTGGTGCTTTGCCCATCTTCTTGATGGGCGCGTCTCTAGTAAGTTTCGCCATCTTCCTCAAGCCAAGTTCAACCTAAGTGACTCTTGTAGGGCGGCGGACTTGCCCTGAGTTTAATGTGCGACGTAAACCGGGCCACCCACAAAGCTCTGATCGCCGTTCACGGTGTCATCGCTGGGAGTCCCTGCATAACTGTTACTAAAACGGTGCCTAAGCCCGTCCTGTGGATCGTCAGAGCTCTTGCGGTGGTGAACCCGTACATGATTTATCCGATTCGAAATAAGCCTCAGGTGTGGGGGCAGTCCTATTTTTTATTGTTAAGGTCTAAATAAATACCATGACTTCCAGGACCTTTCTCGCAATCCAGTCACGAACGCGCAGTATCTGACAGACCCACTCGTAAAGACGCCGGGGAGTATACGAAGTATACTGGACATGTTGGACATAGTTAAAAATTCACTGCCATATTTATTTCTTTTTAAATAACATTGTTACAGGGCGCGTATATTCTGTCGACCAGTTATATCAATTGGCCGAAGGATGTGCCCGTGAGAAACACCGGTCGCCTCTCTGCACAGAATTAATGATTTTCAAACCAGGTTCTCTTCCTTCACGGAACCCCGGACCCTGTTTGTATATTCAACACGAAGTACGCCGAGTCTGAAGTCTTGCTCTCAGGTCACCTCCTGTGAAAGCGCCAAGGCGTTGTTCGACAAGCTCCCTGCGACCGACAAGAAAATGATTACATACCCGGTAGGTATAATTCCCAACGAGTCCCTTGCGCATTTAACGCCGCCTAGGGCGCGTACCACGAGCTTCACAATGAGCCAGACGGCGTCCGCGAGAAATCCTTGCAAGACATTGTTGACTTCATCAAATCGCACGTCGCGTAGATAGTTATTGAAATATTTCCATACTCTACGACTATATTGCGTTTGAAGTTCAATCTCATGTCGAAATTCCCGTACAACCTCAAGCATACAATCAGTTGGGCATTGAATATATCAGACCCAGAGTTTTGTGATTTGTCTACAGGCATTTTCTAAGCCCTTTTTCTAAGCCCTTTTTCGACACGAAGTTGTGGCCTAAAAATTTAAGCTTCGGGTTGAACTTATTCATTTCTTTCCACCATCCCAACGCAGCTGGTGAAATTCAGTACTTGAGTTAAAATTACATCGAGATAAAGGTCCCCTTGCGAGATGCACACCGCCTCATTTCTTTGGGAGGATTTCCATTCAAGGTCAGCTCAACCCAAAATAATCAGAAGAGGTGGATTTAATTAAAGAATTAAAAAAACAAATGACCCAGTAGTGTAATGGCAACACACCTGCTGAAGTTTGGAGGTAAACATGTTTCTGTCGGTGTCCCCCTTTCGATTTGGGGTTGGGTCATTTGTCTGCGCTGGAGTTCCTTTTGTTCCATGGGCAGAAAATGATGCAAGGTTTTAAGTTCTATTTTTTAGTAAAGGAAGGACCTAGTGGTCAGGTTGAACGCAAGGCCAGGTCTTTTACTTTGTTTTGGAGTTTCTTTTAGTTTTAATTTTCAGCATCTGGTGAAGACAATCAATAATAAATCACTTGCACATTTAGATGACCCAGTGGCGTAGCGGTAACGCACCCTGAACGCACCTACTGAAAGTAGGCAGGGAACAAACAAGTTTGGTGGGAGTTCCCTGTTTGACTCAGGGCTGGGTCATTCCCTTTGGTTTTGGAGTTTCTGTTTAATTTTCTAATTTTATTTATTTTCATCTGGCGAGGACAATTAATTTGACTTTGATATTTAGATGACCCAGTGGTGTAGTGGAAACGCACCTGTGGAAACTAAGGTTGCAGTCATTGTAAATTCTGTAGGAATCCCCTGTCCAACTCAGGGCTGGGTCTGTTTTTCTTTGTTTTTGTGCGCCGGTGAACACTGAAACTGTGCCCGAATTTTATTGTTCAGCTGAAACTGTGCTTGAATCTTATTGTTTCAAGCAGACCCAAAAACCACCAGAAACTATTGTTTTCGGCCACCCTTGAATTATTAATTTCACCTGCGCTGAATGTGCAACTGAAACTTATAATTTAAGGCGCTATTTCAGCCTTGCAGAAATTGTCACTGAAACTCAAAGCTTCAGGCTTTCTGAAGTTGTAACTTAATATAATATGTTCAGTTTCACCTTCAGGCATCCTGAAAATAAGAGTTTTAAGGTGCAACTTCAGAAACTCTGAAACACCGAAATTGCGCAATTTCGCGTGACTTATTTGTCCGGCTTTGCCCCTTCTCACAGTGCTGGGGATACGAGTGGCCGGGTTCTGCTATATCGACCTGGTTCCATTGCAACGACGATTATCAATGTCTCCATCCCCACTATCCCAATACCTCGGCGAGAAGACTCTGTCCGAAAGCCTGGAGCGCGCGGTAGCCATTTTCGGTGTGTCTCTTTTCGCTTTTCAACAAAACACTTCAAATTCCGTGTAGGTCGCGATGAGCCCTTGGTCCCCTTCTCCACTTGTGACTGGATGAGTAGACTGAGTGACAGCACAAAGATTGTGGACCTGAACCTCCCCGGGACCCATAACTCTGCAACATGTACCTAGGGTCTCCCTTGGTCGCATTATCGCCGCTGATTTTGTCTTGAGGGGGCTATTCCGATGCGAGACAGGCTGAACTCATTAATTGCACTGGGACGTGAGCCTTCATATCTGCATGAGCTTTCCTCCCACTAATTTAACCAGCATCCACGCTCCCGCGCTCCATAGATGCCAAGAGCGCTCTATGGCCCAGTCATTGAACGACGGCATACGCGTTCTTGATCTGCGACTGGGTTACAATACCGCAAGTGCCACAATTGGGTTTTTTCATGGTTCAAAATTCCCTCACGCAGGTGGTTCAGATCACTGATCAGCATTCGAAGGCCCCGCAATGCTCGCATCAACGACCACATTGCATGACGTCCTTTGTGGCCTATACAACTGGATTTTTGCACACCCAACAGAAACGGTGCTTGTCTCGGTGTTCCAGCAGTTACAGAATCCCGTCGACGACCGCAAATTCGAAGAGATCATATTCGACACTTTGAATAACGGACTCGCCAAAAGATTTTGGCTCCAATATTCGGGCAAGGTACTGCACATCACACGTCATATGCATGGCTTAATGGACTGTTGGAATAAGCTAGGGACATTAGGCGCAGCGCGCGGTAAGTTGATTCTACTGCAACGATTCAGCTATCAGTTTCGATCACCGCCTTCCAACCCCTTTGGCATTCATCTCGATGCTGAGCAGTGGACACCTAACGGGGGGGATATCAAATTGATCTTCAACACGGAACCAAAGCGGCTCGCATACATCCAGGTGAGTATGCAGGCGTCGTTCGTGCACACGACTGACGACATATGATTAGGACACGTTCCGTCCTTTGGTACCCCGCAATTCCGGAGCAGATGCCAATATCACGTCAAAATTCCAGGTGGTCACAGAGTATCTGGAAAAGGCTATGCATGCAAGTTTGTCAGCGGAGGTTGCAGCGGAAGCGCTGTACGTGTCGTTTGCGAGCGCCCACGCGAAGAACGATGAAATCCCTGTCACTCCCGACGTCTGTATTCGCATTTTCTTCCCCAATTAATCTGAGTTGCTCCAACACAGATGATTGCTTTGGGGGACACAACAAAAGGAATGAATGAACGACTGCTGCCGTGGTTAAGGCAACATAAAGGGAAGCGCTTTGGAGTCGTCTGTAAGTTTCCCCTCTCGTCATTCACAATGATGTTTATGGGACCGTAGTGCTCGATTTCTACCACTCGCCGCCCGGCCTAGTTCAAGCCATTATTGGACTATAACTGTTGCCTCATGAAATGCGGAGCTCAACAATGTTGTGTCGAATGTCTACCGGAAACTAATTACGTTGAGATTTATATTGCTTGTCAGTCAAGGCCACCACGCTCTCCACCATATCTGTGCGACCCGTTGATCATCCACCTCTTCGTAAATATTTTGTCTCGGAATCGGCCCGCTTTACTAACCTCGTCAACACGCAGAGAGAAGCTCAACAAGGTTATGAATGTTATAAAAGATCTCATTGACTCTCCGTTTACTGGGCTTTGATACTCATTTCGTCTTTAAGAGTGTGCCCACGATTCTCCGGTGATAGATCCTCCAGGAAACGACTGTCACAATGGTCAAAGGAACTGTTAAAACTAACCACAGCCACCAGAAGTTCGTAACTTTTATGTTGCTGGACAGGGCTGCCGACTCGTTGAAGATGTTAGCACCAAGGATTGTCTATACAACATTAACAAGATGAACTCATAGTTTGAAACAAAGACTCGCCGCTGTGAATGTTGCTGGTAGGAAAAGCATGGTTAGCAATGCTATAGCATTCATGCTGGCGCTATCTCCACACATGTCAATGGCGACTCCAATGTTGTTGGCCGCATCATCCTGGGTGACGAGGTTATACACTAAACCGATCGAGTTCTGATTCCGTTGCTGGTAATTGAGAAGCCACATCTTCTGTTTTTTAAACGAGTCCACAACATATTGCACTGTCTCCGCCACAAGTGTAATGCGATGATATGGGCTTCCGAGGGCTTCATGGAATTTGAGATGGGCATTACGAATCCCACTGCCTGTGATGATGGCAACTTCAGCGCCTACAATGAGCGAATCGGCATTGGAACAGGTGGTTTGAAGCGCTGTCGTTTGCTCGCCAAGCGCTCGGCGGTCGGTGTTAATCAGGCCTGTCAAATGCTCTTCCACTGCATTGATCTATGGGTTGGCATGTTAGCGCTGCTTCTCCTCTACGCACCCCAAGCGTGAATGAAAAAAGGGAAACAGACTGGCATTATGATACATGAAGCGACGAAATCGGGAGACATGATTCTTCATAGCTTCGAAGGATAACGAAGAGATCATCGAATGCAGGTGAAAAGGGTCCTCGAGGTACATCCGCGATCGTTTCTCGGGACCAGGGGAGGCGGCAACAAACAATGAGCTAAGATTTAGAATGGATCTTAGGGCTTGGATGATTGTATCATCCTCCTTGTAGGAGATAATATAAAGAATTGTGTTGCGGCGACAATCATACCGCATGTAAATTGAAAGAGGTGCACCTTGATAGTGCAGATTCCACCGAGGATGTTGGCACCAATACTCTGCAATTGTCGTCAGGTGAGAACATGGTTGCGCTGCGCTCGAGCCGTACCGCATGATTGTAAAGCATCCTCGTCATCGAAACGAAGGTGTGTCATCGGAGACCAATAGTCGGGTCGTCCAATTATATTCATGGCGAAGGCAGGATCGACGTTGAGCTTGCTGAACAGCTGCTCGACACTCTCACGAGTCATCGACACGCTGCATCCGAACGACGAATGTGCTGTTGGTGTCAACGGCACAAAACTGTGCAACCGGGTTAAAACTGTAACCCAAACAAAAATTGATTGAGAATTCACAAAGCATGCAAAACGGGCTTTGAAGAGGGCTCGCGATTATTCAAGGTGTCCAAGAATGGCAGGAGCCCCTCATCGTCCAGTGATATCCACTCTGGACTCTGGATTTGGCTCTAAGTCTTGAAAAAGAAGGAGACAGTAGGAGCTCACCTTCCCGAGACTCGTCAGCTCGGAAACACTCCACGTTGGTGGAGACTGCAAAATTTATAGGATTCGCAAGGCAGGTATGGAAGTACACCGCCGGCAAAATGTCCGACATGGTCTGAGAAACGGACCCAGCCCAATCCTGCGGCGCTAAGCTGAAATCCAAATGTTCGAATTCGTCGACCTTGAATAATCCGTCCGGGGGGGGATACCGTGCCAAATTGTTTGCAATCACAGAATTGGGGCGAGGCAGTGGCTGCTGCTTGAGAATCGTAGCCGCGAGATTGGAGAAATCATGAGACAGAGGAAGAGCTGGAATACTAGATGCAGGCATATCTTGGCTTCTGGAGCACAATCCACAGTCTTATATCCCTGCCGGCCGTCACTGTATGGTGTGGTCTTTTTTGGGGGGGATTTGCGGGCGGCAATAACACGGGTGCCAATGATGACATTGCCAGATCTCTGGGAGCGAAGAATCCACAGCTGTCCGAGTGTTCATAGAAGCCTCCAGACGGGTTGCAGCCCAGTGGAATCTGAGATTAGTTATAAGCGACTAAATTCCACTATGAAACTCTAGGACTGACTCCAGATAAGGTGGGATCGGTGCCACTTCTTGTTGGAAAGCGAGTTCTGCAACACGTTCAATCAAATCTTCACCCAGGGAAGCGAGGACGCCACCAGAATTCCCATTTTTTCTCGGACCGCGTGAGAGCTTCACTGACTGTGGCTATTAGTTGGCTGTGAGATCTAGGCGATTCACAGCCATTGGCAGCTTGAAGCCATTGGCGCTTACTTCGATCATGTATCTAGCGCCGGTGAGCGCCACACCCTAGCTGTGATGTGCGATTATGCGAGCCGACGCATCGCTCTGGTGATCAGTACACGGGGTTGAACATACTTGACTACATCGTCACCCTGCCCCTGGATAATAAGCGCTTAAGCATCTCTTCTTTGACAGCATTATATCAGGATATATTTTGTCAGGATTTGAACAGGCCTGCGACTTGCCTGCGACCAAGATTTCATCCCAAATGGGTCATTTTGTCAGGATTTTGATCCAGCCTTCAAATTCACGACGAAAAATTATATTTGGGAAGGGGGGTATAATTTTGGCGACCCCGGTTGCCGCTACTGTACGAACATGTATGGGAGCAACGGTCACGGTCACGATGACCTCCGTTGCGTTGCTTCCCCGCTGGCCTGTCACGGTCACGATGGGGTCCGTTGCTTAAAAAAACACCGTGACATTGAAAAAAATGAAAAAATGAAAAAAAATCTACAATGTTCCTAAGCTGTTTCGCCATCGCCAGCGACATCTAAATCATTTCCAGAGTCTTCCGCGTCGTCGCAATCCGGGCCACCAACATCTATCCAAATTTGGTGGCCCGTTGCTTGAAAAGGCAACGGTCACGGTCACTGGGTCGTGGTTGCCTCAAACCGCGTTGCAACGAGGTGGTCACGGTCCTCTGGTCCGTTGCTCCCATACATGTTCGTACAGTATATGCAACCCCCTGATTTGTAAGTGTTGGTTTGATGCAAGTTTGATGGCTAAATACCGCAGTTCACGCCACGAATAGGTAAAAAGGCTTGAGCACCGCAACCAACCGGTGTTTGTTGGATAATCTCGTCAAGTACGATGGCTCCCGTCAGGCAGGCGTGGTTGTTCTGACCAATGGGTACCAAGGTGAAAGCATTAAAAAAGCATATAACCCCATAAAATATTTATCCAATGCCTCTTGAGGAATTTTGAGAATTGCAAGTATTTGCACTCCAGGTGACATCCTGCCCTATCCCGCCGTTGCGCCGTTTAACGCCATCAAACCATCACTTACAATCCAGGGCTTGCCAGATTGCGGCAGCCCGGGTTGATTTGGCAACACCCCGTTTACCAAATAGAATCATCGACTGTGGAATTCAGCACAGGCCTATTTGGAAGACAAAAAATGAAGTCCTTGCATCACAGTGTCAACCCTTCATTTCAAGAGTGGGACAGTTGTCAGTTGGATGTCCGATCTGTTCCTTTTATATTTACCTTGGTTCAGGGGGGGGGGGGGGGGATATATTATACTCGTGTGGTCCAACATGTGAACAACGAGTTTACGGAAGACTAACAAGCAGTATAGTAAGGGTGGTTATCCGTCCAAGAAACTACAAGAAGCCAACCGAACACAACATCATTCCAGGGGGTAGATCATCACAAGACGCTGATAAACCTGAGACTGGCCGACCGCTTGTATGGCAGGACGTCTGGTTAGAACCTCGTGGGACCTGACCACAAGCAGAGTACGCAAGTGTACGGGAGGAGCTTGACTCTCCTCCCAGGTAAAAATCCCCAGTGTCCACCAGTCTCAAGAATATTGTCGTAAGTCATCCCTTTGCAGATGCGTGCGACTGCCACAGTTGGAGGATCTGCCTCATAAGAGACAGACCACAACTAAGCACCTGTCTCCTGAGAAACAGGGCAGAGGAGCGATCACAAAATCACTCCATCTGCAGGATAATGTTCCAGTACATCGTATTGGGAGATGTAGTACTACTCCAGGAGCACAGAATTTCGCGACACTATGTACGTCCAGAGTGCCGATAGGTCCCGCGCCCGTTCCCGTTCCCATTCCCACCGCGAGTGCGATACCCCGAGGCGGATCCGCCAGCATCGGCCGTCGACATGTTCCCAGTGTCGTGGTCCACCATTTTTCTCGTCGTATTTGCAGCCTTCGACCACGCAAGGGAAGGCGCAAGCGCATTAAAATTTTAACGTCCGCATTCTGTGACGAACGACCATCACGTCTAGTTGTTTTGCACTCAATCTAAATATGTTCTGGGTAGCGCCGCACTAGCCGTTTGCATTAAGTTATTATTCCAATGGCAATACTGTACTAAAACGTTCAATTCGACAGTCACGCGTCACTGGGGGGGCTGTCGATTGCCAACTTTGGTGCTTGTCACGCATCACCCCGAGGACTGTCGAATAGATTTTCCGGTTCGTCACCCCAAAATCCCCAAATTTCGCGATTTCGACGAATTTTCGGCTCGGATTGTCGAAATTTTGCGCTCGGTCACGCCAAAAAATGCGGTTTGTCGAATTGTCGAACCGGAATTTTCCGTCACGCGTCACCCCCTCTGTCGAACTGAACGTTTTAGTACAGTATGGCGTGACTTTCCATAACGATAGAATAGTCCTGCACAATATCTGAACTTGTTTGAGAGTGCCATTGATGCGGTCAATTAGTTGGCCGTAATATTCTTGCGGGAAACACAGCAAGACATTTAAATATATTATATCCGTCAATTCTTTCACCTATGCATGCTGCCAAGGATAGGGCCTTGTGTCGCCTTACACATTACCTACTGAGGAGAAGCCATTTTAAGTTGCTTAGGCTCGACTTTGCAGTACGCGAAATTAGTGCGAAAGAGGGATGTCAAAGACGCGTCAGGGACGTGTAATGAATGCGTCGGAGTGCATAACAGGCGCGTCGGGACGCGTGGTAGACGTGTATCAGCGCTCCGTAGATGTGCAGGAGGCTGTAACCAAGCAGTCTGCCCCTTGTGGACGATTGATAGTCACAAAGGCTTGATCAGAGTCAGGCCCAGTCGGGGAAGGTAACGAATGACTCAATTGGGTTACTCAAGAAATGTTGCAGATATTAAAGTCTGTTGGGGGGTAGGTACCCCCTCGACAGATTTCTGCGGATTCGAATAAATTCACACTAAATGCTCTGAGTTACAGTTGATGGGGCCCTGACAGCTGCCTCAGCATTGCGGCGGAAACTGCGGAAATACTCAGGAATTTTTTATCGTTATGGAAAGTCGCCCATGCTTGATTTAAAAAAAAGGTACTCGTTCATGCCGGGCACAGCCACAGCCCATCACCCCAAGTAAATTCTGTAGGAATTTGCAGAATTCTAGAAGGATAACCACCCCAATAGTACTACTTGTATGTCTTCTGTAAACTCATTGTTCATGTTGTGGACCACGCGAGTATAATATACCCCCCCCCCCCCCTGTTCGACTCAGGGCTGGGTCTGTTTTTCTTTGTTTTTTTTTTGGCTGCGCAATGCGCAGTAGGCTTGCCGGGCATCATCGGGCCGCGGTGCCGCGCGAAGATTTAGGAGCATCATGCGGGATTACAGTCAATTTATTTCTTAAGCGCAAGGAAGAAAGGAAGGATCTAGTGGTGTAGTGGTGACATACCTGTTGTAGTTGAGGTGCGAGTCACAGAATTATGTTGGAGTTCCCTGTTTGATTCAGGGCTGGGTCTGTTTGTTTTTGTCTATCGTTTGTTTTCTTGAAACAGGTTTGGCACGCGGAGGTTGACAGAATGCTGTTGAGTGTCAGGGGTATTGTGCGGGATTAAATATTCGGGGGCAGGGTTCGGTGCCGTTGGGCCGTAAATTACGGCGCGACACCGACGAGGCGGCGCATACCCCTGTGGTAGGTGGGGTATATTATCGATCGAGTCATGAACGGAGCCTGACATTCGATCGTTCAATGGGTTTGTGCCGCGCGAACTGCGCGTGCATTAATTAATATGGAAAAGTCCGGCTTGGAGGGCAAATAAATGCCACAAGGAGTATTATGTACTTGGCGACGGGTGGCTCTATTTGAAAAATTGCAGGGTCGTGTACCGTGATCGATATACGGGCTTTTGAATGCAAGCCAAGACGGTTTGAATGGAAAATTACAGCGTGCATTTTCGGCACATTGCCCTGATGGATCGAATGAACTTGAACTTGAACTTCAAGTTGGTTGATCAAATTATAATGAGCTAGCGCCGCGCGCAAACCCCCTTGAAAAGGAGACACTTACTCAATGTATAAATCCGTGTCCGAAAACAGGTTTTATAATATCCTCCAGCTGCTTATAACTTGCGTATAATCAGCCTTCCTTTCATTGTTCAGTGGCCGCATCATATTTCTCTGAAACCCGACAAGCTGCTGTACTGACAAAGTGTGGATCATTTGCAGACTGAATTTTGGTGCGATTGAAATTACGGTAATAGTTTCGGTACACATTTCACAATAATATTCAAGTCTTGAGTTCCGATTTCAGTGCAACTGATATGCATTCCAACAAAATTGGTACTTATGAGTGGTTCAGGCTCTCAGTTTCGACCGGATTTTTTTTTGTAATCTGACGACCTGTGTTTATGTAAGATTCGCTTTGACAGTGAAGCTGGATTTCTATCCTATTCAATTAGTTTAGGTTTCAACATCAGTTGAAACTAAAGTCCGGCTTGCATTCCAGGTTCATTTTATTTTGATGCTTTGCGTCTTAAATTACACACCTAAGTTGGGTGAGGAGGAGGAGGAGGATGTATTACTTCGGTGGTCCCTAAAAGGACTGTACCTACGTACGCAACGTCCAAATGTACGCTACAGCCATCGACAAGTCATCGAGAATCCTTGGCTGTGGCCCTGGACTAGCTGTTCTTGTCCAATTTATTCTTGTTCCATTTGCAACTCTCACGGCTTGAGCCGGGGATGATGCCAAGTGAGTAATGGTTACGTATTTGTTTGATCATCGACATACAGCTCCTCTGCACACTACAACCACGATGAGTAGCTCAGTGACGAACCCATACATCACGACGTACACGAACAAGCCGGGCTACTTTGGAAAGGGCTCGGTCGAGGTTGCGCCGCCGTCTGCGCCCGACGAGGGGCCCACGCGGCGGCTGGCCATTGCTGCGGACAAGCTGGTGACGCAGCCACTGGAGGGCATCGACACGGTGTACGACATCTTGGAGTACGTCGCGCGGACGCATGGGACGCGCAACGCGCTGGGGTGGCGGGACATCGTGGACATGCACGAGGAGAGCAAGGAGGTGAAGAAGATGGTGGACGGCAAGGAGGTGGTGGAGACGAAGAAGTGGAAGTACTTTGAGCTGAGCGACTACAAGTACATCAGCTACGTGCAGCTCAAGGAGCAGGTGAGCGAGATTGCGCGGGGGCTGGTGGACCTGGGGATTACGGAGAAGGATGTGTTTAATATCTATGCGCAAACGAGGTACTTTTCTTTTTTGACTGCTTAAATAAATCTAATGCTTTGCAGCGTCAACTGGCAGCTCATGGCGCATGCGTGCGGGTCCATCTCGACGACGATTGCGACTGCGTACGACACGCTGGGTCCTTCTGGGCTGACGCACTCGCTGAATGAGCCGGAATGCGCCGGGCTGTTCACCAATGCGGAGCTGCTGCCCACGCTGCTCGCCGTGCTCCCCAACACGCCCACTGTAAAATACATCGTGTTCGACGGCGACGCCTCGGCCGACCTCCTAGGTAAAGTCGCCGCCGCCCGGCCCGACATCGTCGCCTTGTCCATCGCCGACCTGCGCACCCGCGGGTCCAAGCTGCCCTTGGAGTCTCTGGATTCCCGCCGGCCCTCACCCAGCACCGTGAGTTGCATCATGTACACCTCCGGCTCGACCGGCGCGCCCAAGGGCGTCGTGATCACGCACGCCAACCTCGTCGCGTCCGTCGGCGCCGTGCGCACGCTGCTCGGGCACCACCTCACGCCGCAGGACGCGTACCTCGCCTACCTCCCGCTCGCGCACATCCTCGAGTACATCGTCGAGCTCTGCATGCTCTTCGTCGGCATGCCCTCGGGCTTCGGCCGCATAAAGACGCTGACGGATGCGAGCGTGCGCAACTGCGACGGCGACATCAAGGCGTTCCGCCCCAGCATCATGGTCGGTGTGCCCGCCGTGTGGGAACAGATCCGCAAGGGCATCGTGGGCAAGGTCCAGGCGAGCGGCCCGATCAAGAACAGCGTGTTCCGCGGCGCGGTCGAGGCGAAGAAGCGCGGCGTGCCCGGGCTCGCGCGGCTCGCGGACAGCGTCATTCTGAGCGGCGTGCGCGCCGCGACGGGCGGCCGGCTCAGGATTGCAATGTGTGGCGGCGCGGCGATCAGTCGCGAGACGCAGGAGTTTTTGAGTGTGGCGCTGGTGATGCTGTTACAGGGTAGGTTTCTTCCAGCTACCCATTCCGCTCGCTAACCCCCCTCTCCCAGGCTACGGCATGACCGAGAGTTGCGGGATGTGCGCCGTGCTCCCGCCGGACGTCTTCCGCTTCGAGGCCGTCGGGCTGCCGATGCCCAGTATCGAGATCAAGGTGCACGATTCTTCTTCTTGGCTTCGTTTCCGGTGTCGCTCGTCTTCTCTTCACACCTTCGTTTCGCTTTTCTTCCCCCACTGTTCGTCCTCTTTGTGCCTGGGCTGGCGCTGTTCGGCGCTTTACAGGCGTCGTGAGTCGGCATCGCCGGCGTTGGGCGTTACGAGCATCGCTGGCGGGAGGCGAGTCGGTCGGGCGATCTGACGCGGTGTCGCTCCTCCGGTTTGTCATGCGGTGCGAGTACTCGCATATTCATCGCTATAGCCGCCGACGGCGCTTTGTGGGCTGGCCGGCGCTACGTGCAGGGTATGCATATCGTCCGGCAGTCCTGTCTGGCGCTGATACCGCTGCATCTTGCTCGCGATGCTCGTCGTCCTCGCGGCGCGGACGGGGATGGGGGCTCGTGCTGTCGATGGTCGTTCGTTGGTGGTCGTTGGCGGTGCACTCCTACTTTCCAGGCTTCCCGTGGTTCCTGATGGCTCTTGCGGACCGATGGCCGCGCTTGGTCCGTCGGCTATGTTGCCCGTACGTGATGCAGCCGTACGCGATGTAGTCGTGCTCGTGCTGGCACTCGCGCGAGGCATCCTACAGCGGTGCTGCTCGTTACATCATCATAATATTCTGCCGCCTGCTCGCTTTTTCGCGGTGTGGTGCTGTGTGGCCTGCGTCGGCAGTGGTGCGTGGTAGTGGAATCGCGGCGTGCGTGTCGTGCTGGCGGCGCTGCTCGTTCTTCTGGTGGTGAGGCGCCTATGCTGACGATGCCGGTGGTGCTACGGCGCGACGATGCTGCTGCGCGCGCTCCACGCGTGTGGACGGGCTCCCGAACAAAACGACGAGCGGTGCGTCGTGGTGGTTGTGCAAAAGATGGATGAGGACGTAGCATCGTCCTCGGGGATGGGTATCCATCAGGCTGGGGTAGCACAGCCTCTGTGGACGGATGGGCGGATAAGCGTCCCGCGTCGGCTTTCTTGCGACGCACCGGACGGCTCGCTCTAGGGGTTCCCCGCGTCCCGGTGGTGGCTTTCCTCTCGTTCATCTCTCCATCTCCATTACATGTCTCCTTATGTCCATTACATCTAACTAATGTCCCATTTTTTTGTAGTTCCGCGACGTTCCAGAGGCGGGGTACTATAGCTGTGGGCGGGAGGGCAGCACGGAGGAGAGGGGGGAGGTGAGTTTTTTTCTTATTTTCATTCATTCGCGATTATTGGTTCGCTCGGGGTTCTACTTTCGTCCTGTTATCCTGTCGTCTTGTCGTCGACAGCCTTCCCACCTCTTTCCCATCACTGCCTACTTTCGACTGGTCATGCTTCCACCTTCCTTTACTCTCGTCGCTGTACGCTTGCCGCCCGCGCCACCTTCCGCTCCCTGTCCTCCTCCGTCTTTCTCTTTATTGCCCTTGCCCACTGCCCTTCCCGTCCTTCCCTCTCCTTCCCCTCCCTCTCCTTCCCCTCCTCTCCTTCCCCTCCCTCTCCTTCCCTCCCTCTCCTTCCCCTCCCTCTCCTTCCCCTCCCTCTCCTTCCCCTCCCTCTCCTTCCCCTCCCTCTCCTTCCCCTCCCTCTCCTTCCCTCCCTCTCCTTCCCCTCCCTCTCCTTCCCCTCCCCCTCCCCTCACTAACGCCCCCCCTCCCCCAGGTCTGCATCCGCGGGCACTCCGTCATCTCGGGCTACTACAGCGGCCGGACCTCAACGCGGACCCGACGATCTTCGCGGGCGACGGGTGGATGCGCAACGGGCGACGTGGGGCGGTGGAATGCGGACGGGACGCTGACGTTGATTGATCGGTGAGTTAGGTGTTTTTATTTTCAGTATTTGGGGTGTTTTTAGTTGCGCGGAGGCCTGTGCGTCGAGGAGGCTGTGTGTGCTTGCCTGGGTTTCTTTTTGGGGTGTGGTATGAGGGCGCCCAGACGAGGATGGAGCTGTCGCGCCGTTAGGGATGGCTTTCGGACAGCGCGCGCGCGCGTTTTTTGCCATGATTGCCCCGTCCCACCTTTGCGCTCGGGCTGGACCGAGTGATCCTGGCGACGCGCGATTTTCCTGGAGCCGTTTTCGCCTTTTCTTCTCCCGATGTCTTGGGCTCTTAATTGACTGCTCTCGTGCAGGATCAAGAACCTTGTCAAACTTGCCGGAGGAGAGGTACGTCTCTTCCTTCATTGTCCATCCGCCCTAGCTGACGAGCCTACTCTGCAGTACATCGCCCTCGAGCAGCTCGAGTCGACGTACAAGGCGTGCAACTACGTCGCCAACATCTGCGTGCACGCGACCTCGGAGGCCAAGGCGCCCATCGCCATCATCATCCCCCACGAGGCGAACCTGCGCGCGGCGCTGTCGTCTGACAGCAAGATCGACGCGAAGCAGGGGCTGCCGGAGCTGTGCGTCGACCCGCGCGTCACGAATCTCGTGCTGAAGGAGTGCAACGCCGTGGGGAAGAAGAACGGGTTCAAGGCGATGGAGACGCTGAGCGCGGTGATCCTGACGCCGGATGAGTGGACGCCCGAGAGTGGGCTCGTGACGGCCGCGCAGAAGATCCAGCGCACGGTTATTGCGAAGAAGTTTGACAGGGAGATTAAGGTGCATTTCCTTCCTTGCTTGCTTTCTTGGTTTCTGGGTGGCTTGCTGATGTGTATCTAACGCAGGAGGCGTACAAGGACCAGTGAGCGCATCGGAGTGGAGTGGAGTGGACGCTTTGTACAGTACCTTACAAGTCTAGTGACCTTTCTCTATTTTCCTGTTTACATAGGATTCACGCCTTTATGATTTTCTCTGGTCCAGCACGGCGTGGCAGTGCCGAGCTGATTACGTGATCTGCAGTATCCTTCTTGCAGTCTGCGGGCAGCTAACCACTTATTCGCGCTGGGCGTGGCGCGCACTAATCTCGTGGCATGCTCAACGCGAAGTTTTCGCCGACTCCACGAAGGGGTTTTAAAAATGTTCCGCATTATTCGGTGCACAAGAGGGTGAACGAACTGCAGTAAAGTCTTCTAAGCTTTCCTATAGCTACTTCCCTCTCTTCCGCTCCACCCTTGTCCACAATGTTCAGCCCCAAGACTCTCGTCGCCGCCACGGCCTTCCCTCTGCTCGCTAGGCGCCTGTGCGCCGACAGCGCAACCAAGTTCAGCACAGGCTTCCGGCAAGCTGAGCAGCGGCCCTCTCCTCCGGCTCTATCACCGCTGGTAAGACCATCATCCGCATCATCGTCGTGCGTGCCCCTTCTGCTCTTTAATAGTAATATTGTGCGTCTGTTCGACATGCTCACATCTACGACGTTACCTCGAGATGCGCGAGCGGTTCGCCGATTTTGCCGTCGGTAGCTTCTACGCCAGCGTCGTTGGTGCTGCTGCGGTTCAGCCTCTGATCTCAACGACGTCATCGGTACTACCACCGTCAGCGCCACACCGTCGCGGCCGTCAAAAAAAAGGATAAAGCTGAACCTGAACGCCGTACGTCGTCGTCGGCGCGGTGAATGCCTTTGAGTTCCCTAGTATAGGCAGACCGTGGAGTCTGGCTGGGGATTGCGATATCTATGTCGGCTCAAAGTTCGCGTTAACGACAACTAAAAGTTTGGATGGCTTCGACAATATATATCTGCAGCTCATTACAATTCTAGACAGCTAATTACAAGCAGAGCAAATGGAAACTGCCAGAGTGGGCGAAACGATTACTGCGTAGTCCCGCTAAGGATCAGCGACTGTAGAACGATATCGGGCGATCCGTCCTGGAGATTCTTCAGCCCTGCATTGTGAAAGGCTCTGCCAAGAAGGGCAGCTCTCATGTCAGCGGGTGATTTATTTCCGCCGCTCGAAACTGACATGTTCTGGTCAGTTTTCGTTTTGGGCGGATTCAGAGAATAATAATGCGTACTCATAGCCGCGATAGTGCCAGAGACCAGAGGGGCGGAGTAGGACGTACCCGACCAATCCCAGCCTCCATGCTCGATGACCTGAATAAGATGTGAACTCAGGAATATTCCGTGGTCAAGCAATAAATGGTATTTACCGCGTCGCCGCTGCTTGAAGCAACATTCATGGAGCTTCCGGGTGCCCACAATGCAAGGCACTACGGTGTATCGGATATATGCTCGACTTGAAGAATGGTATGGATTGACTCACTGGGCCGAAGTTTGAACCCCCGTCTCCCCCCAGGTCGAGAGGTTGGTCCTCAAAGTCCATGTTACCAACAATCAGCTGCCCCACATCCTTGACACGTTTTTTGTCCGGGGGTGCGGGGCCTTCAAAGCACTATTGACGGTCGTGAGCTAGTAGCAATAAGTCGATTGAGGAAAAGCAAGACCTCATTTGCCCCCGCATTTCCAGCCGATACAACCACGTGAAGTCCAGCATCCTTGGCCTGAAATACGGGTTCAGTATCGAAAATTGAAGCTCGTAGTTTTTCATACGGCCGTAAAAGCTTGTTCCGAAGCCGGGGTATGGCGGGTCGTCATGCTGATATTGATGATCCCGCCCTTGTAGTTGCATTTTCTGTTATTATAATCATCAACAGCCCAGTTGACTGCATCGACAATCCTGGGGGTCGTTGCAGCTGTTTCTGTTTTGCAGCCGTCCGCGTCCGTGGCCTAACAGTAAAACATGAATCAGCTTCAAAGAGGCTTACAAGATTGCGCCCCGGCCGCTTACCCGCACCGGAACGATCGTGGCTTTCCGAGCAATTCCCAATGTCTTCCCAGCTATAAGCGATGCCACGCCGGTCTGTACACAATAAATAATGGTGTATGAGTTGAGCAATAACAAACACGCACCCCATGGCCGCCGTCGCGACACACATCCTCGGTGGCCTAGAATTGGTGTGAGCGCAATACCTCGGGCCGCTCATAAAGATACCAACCACCCCTGTGAGTCCAGGAACCACGAAGCCATTCTCCACCGGCCCACCAAATTCTGTATGAGTGGTGCGTACCCCGCCGTCGACGACATACACCTATGCAGTAACAAATATGAGCGACACTCCTTTTAATTGCAAGACTGTTGGGAGAGGACGCACAACGACGCCTTCGCCCCAGCTATCATCGTACGGAAAAGACCAGTCGAGCGAGGCGGCGCGCTGTGGAACCGGAACGTCGAGATCCCCGCCTGGGCCGTTGTCATCTGTGCCGACGTTGGCCAAGGCAGCACTCTGCGCGATTCGTGCCAGGCCCCTGCAGAATATTAGTCAGAGCACCGAGTCGCTAAGGTAGAGTATGGTCCTGACCAAGCTGCATCGGCCTGCGTTTTCTGGACCCGTTTGACTTTCCTCCTAAGACTGGATGGCTTTCGGACTGGACATGAACTCGCCGATGGTATCGCCGATGAAGATACTGTGGAGGAACTGCTGTTGCTCCACGATGCGGATGAGGACGGAGATATCACAGAGGCTGAGGCTGAAACCGACACAGAGGCAGATATTGAAATTGAACTCGGGATGGAGGAAGTTCCGGTCGATCGTGTAGAAAGTGAACCAGAAGACACTGTTTCGGAAATTCAACTCGATGGAAGTTGGGAAAATGTGGATGACATACCGGTCGCTGAGAGCATACTCGATAGTGAGGGAACAGAAGAGGACAGTACCACTGAAGATATGCTCGATGCAGTGGGGATTACCGAAGTCGAGATTGTAGAAAGTGAACCAGAAGACACTGGGTCGGAAATTCAACTCGATGTAAGTCCAGTTGAGGAATATATGGATGACATACCGGCCATTGGGAGCGACAAGGAGGAAACAGACAAGGAGGCCGCAGAAGTGGTAACTGGAGCTGAGAGCGAGGAAGGGAGCGAGGAAAGAGGCATGGATACGGATGGCATTGAAGACATCCTCGATGTAGAGGAGATCACCGACCCCGGCGGCAAAGAAGCCACGGGCATCGACGAAAACTTAGATGGCAATACTGAGAGCTTTACCGAAGATGCCACTGGCTTAGCCACAGAAGTAGTCAAAGGGTTTGCTGATGTCGTCGGTTTCAAAATTGGTGTCGACTTCACCGGCGTCGGAGTCGGCTTCGTCGGCGCTGGCGTCGGTTTCGTCGGCGTCGGTTTCGTTGGCGTCTTTCGGGTTTTTAGTGCAGAATGGACATCTCACTAGAATCCTACCTTCAGAATTCCTCTGCGCTGAGGACCGGGAGGAGCGGGCGCCGCTTGAACCAGAACCACCAAGCATACGAATGAAAATAATCCGGCCTTGATCTGCATTGTGCAATGGTGTTGCTGACAGCGTTACGTTGATTTCGGTATGCGTCTACGGGCCAGCCGCAGTAGTAGCAATGAACTTGGTCACCAGGACAAGTTGAAAAATCCATGCTGTTCATACCGTCTTTTATCCTCGAGCGGCGGATAAATGGAGAATCCACTGCGCTCAGAATTGCTAATCCGGGAGCGTGTCGCGACAGAACCGGCATTCAACTACTAGTATCCAGCCTCTGGTTTTAGACTTGGGGTTATTTTTATATCGCCAGTTTTCCGACTCCGAAGGGAAGATTTTGAGCGGGGTCATAGTAACTCGAAATCAGCATAAGGATAAACGTACCGAAGCATTTACTCCACAGACAGGCCAGACAAGGGCGAAGAGCAAGTGAAATTGTGAGAATCGATATCAATGGTCAAACCGTCAATTTTTAAAAAGAAATGAATTGAGCACAGCATACTGGTCAATGCATAATGGCCACCGTTATATGATCGGTGCTCGGAAATATTGCAGAGAATTCCACCTGTGCCGGCGCTCGGACCTCGGGAGTGAGCTGCTGCTGCTCCATCTGGAAATTCCGGATACTTCCCCAAACCGGCGTTCCCAAGCGGGACCATGCCGTGTAATACCTACCTACCTACCTACCACAGGTTACGATACCGAAGATCCATGAGGGTCGTTTCCAGATGCCGAAATTCCTTGTAGCACCGTTGCACCGAAGTGGCGAGTCCTGACGGCCTAGGAAAGCTCGCGATCGATCTCCCCGCTCTTTGACGGGCAAGCGGGATATACTTCCAGATATCAGCTCCACTTGAAGGATCATACGATACACGAAGGTTGTTTCCAGATGCCGAAGATTCCTTCTGGCACTGAAGACCATTGGACCGAAGGGTGCCGACAATGGGTTAGTAAACTTTGTAATGATTAGGAGTTTTTGAGACTTTAGTGACTACGACCAACACGCCAGACAGAAAGCAACGGCAGAGAGCGGGTAAATTTGATTGTGTGAGACGAGGGTGGATTCCTTCACCTGCAAAAGGTCATGAAGTCGCCTTGGCAGTATCTACCGCGGAGAATTCTGTCTAGCGTCAGGCTAGGTGAAAAGGGGATGATTGGAGCTACGTGCCGTATATGTTACTTCCATCACGAGGTCTCATAGTAAAGCTGATACCATGCTTGGAAAGAGCCTGCCACTGTCGTGAAACCTGTGGTCCAGGCGAGTAATAGGCAGCAAGCAGGTCGATCGACAACAAGCGAGGGGAGTGACTCCGAGTGAGACCCGAGGACTTCGCTCTATGATAAAACAGAATAGGCAAGACAGAGTCGAACACTCGGTCGAGACGTCGGCTAGTACCAAATCTATATCCGTAAATGTGAAGGTACATCGTGTGGAGCCGTGGAAGGAATGGCGACGTGGCGATCTTCTTGAAAACCTGAATTATATGGTTTGCATCCGTAAAGTATCGAATTTGAAAGGAGAGGGTGATGAGCGACCGAAGGGACTGAATCGCATGTGTCCTAGCGCTGGGCTGCACCGATATGTACAAATGAACAAGCGCAGACAGTCTGATCGCTTCAGAAAGCTCCGAGTCTGTATCTATTGGACAGGCCACGTGCCGCCACGAATTTCCAGTTCATTGAGGACCGGCGTAGTAATGTGTGATAAGACAGAAGCGAGGAAGTCGACAGAGACAATAAGGTAGCGGAGCGATACCAGCGGTGGAACGGACTGCTGTTGATTTCGATGGTATCCACAGCTGTCCATGCCAAATGAACAATAAACGATATTTGAAGACATTGGAAGCCACTGATCTGGTGGCAGATCAGGCGTGTAAGCTGCTTCCAGGGGTGGAATAAATCCGAAGGAGATAGGCGTGGGCCAAGGTAGAAAGATTGAGAATACTATCTGTGAAGGCTTCCTCCTCGTCAGGAAGCCATCCTCCCATGTGGTGAACTGTTAAAGAAAGCGGGCAGGCCCCGAGCGCACAAGCCAGGTGCCCAAGTATCGGCGTCGATTTCACGTCTCCCCGCAATACAATATGCAGCCTGTTCCAAAGCTGTGGCGTGGACAACGCGATAGCACGGCCATCTTTACAAATCCGAGGTAAAAGGGAGAGGCAGCTCTTGAATGAACGGTGGAGCCGTTATCACAGGACTCGGAAGGGGTAGCTCATCGGGAAGAGTGTATGAATATTTCGGAGGTGATCTCGATACTAAGTCAAGGCCAAAATCGGGTAGACACGTGAGGTGTAAAAGCGATGTCGGATGTTTGAGTCGGTTTGACGATATTTTACTTGAAGAGCGAGGGCGGAGCTTGAAAAAAAATCTTTCCTCTTACACTCATGGGCTTCTTTCATCTCCACGACTGGCGAGCGCAAGGCGAATCAGGAGGACCCTGGCGGCACCAGTGACTCGAGTCCTCCTTTCCACTGAGCACTATGCTCGGGAGTCGGAGTAGCATCTCGTTCCTTTCGCTGGGTGTAATATTCTTCGCCGCCCGAAAAATTTCAAGTATGAGCTTCAAGAGCAGGATTGAATAAAAGAGAATGTACGCCTTCATCCCATGTCTCCCGCTCATACCCTCTCTCCCACTTTTGCATGATTACACTATTAAATTAGACTACGAGCGCTCGTTGCGCAACGAGTTATATATCTCTACAACATTGTAGCTGATCTTCCTCTTTTTTTTCTGCCCGCGTCTTCTTTAG
Organism: Mycena rebaudengoi; assembly: GCA_029282285.1. NCBI lineage: Eukaryota > Fungi > Basidiomycota > Agaricomycetes > Agaricales > Mycenaceae > Mycena > Mycena rebaudengoi. The sequence goes on from JARJCX010000026.1 coordinate 1,516,631, forward strand.
CATATGCTGACTGTTTTCCTGCCATAGGGCTTACAATCTCTCAGCGCACGGAAACCTATCTCCAGTTTGGAGAGCGGCCGGATTTTTAATCAGCCCAGACTTCGCAGCGTGGTCGCAATGTCGCCTGGCCGTTCCCATCCATCGCTGAGCTGGGGCTCCAAGGTTTCAGTCATTCTTTGGACTGACTGGGCCCCGATCTCTCTGCGTTATTCGAGTTGCTTCATCACGATGCGGCAATTTGTCCCTGTCGCTTCTGCCTCTTGAGGTCGTCGTAAAATGTTATTTGTATATACAATGAATAGCAGTGTTGTGCCCTCCATTCACAGTTGATCTCGCATCGTAACGAAATAAAATTCCTGCAGAACACGGTCACGTGCATCTCCTGTTTTCCGCCACACCTCCAATCGCTTCCTCTAATCTACCAACCCACATTTTCGCCCTCCCCAAACCGCATGAATTTATCTCTGGACACAACGGATCATGCGTTGGAATTCGCTGGTAAATAATACTCGTTCGGCTTTGTCTCCAATTAAAGCCACTCATCGGGTCGTTATTGGCAGACGCTGGTCAACCAAATCTCGATACAGTGATTAATCGCGACCATAGAAGCTCATCCACTGTCTCATCTTCGGTCTCAACGGAGGTGCGAACGACGGAGGCCGAGAACAAAGACAGCGCCACGCGTGCCACTGCCCCCCCAGCCACACCTTTCGGCAATCCATAAGCTGAAAGAAGAGTTGTGTACTCCCACCAGCGCTACTACGAGCTTGCAACCGCCAACCGAGAACTTGCCCATAAACTGCAGACGGCGGAGCAACGCATCACAGATGAGATTCATCTACGGGTGACCGCCGCACTCGCGTGGGAAGCCAAGATCGAGGCCTTGACTGCGAAGACCTGAGCATAAAATCCGCTCAGGAACCGCCCGCGACAGATCGTGGTGGCGCCACTTGCGAGCAGACAACAAGAAAAAGGGGACAGGAATCTTCGGACCAGCGGGAGAACGCGAGCTCACAGCAGAAGAGAAGAAGGCTCTAAGTTGGGCCGTCGCGGAGCTCGCTGATCAGAGCTGGGAGACGGTCCTTGAGGTCGTCAAAGGCGCATTTCCAGAGCTGAAGAGGTTGGCGTTTTTTTTTGGCAGAGAAATTGAGGGAGCCTGATCTGATTTCAAGCGCGTGGAGACGATCCCATCGACGGCCGAATCATTTCGGCAGTCGACAGCAGCCAATATTTTGAATGTCGCCACCACTAGAGGCCGTTCCCTTCATTGACGTTGCACAATATATCCGGCTGTGTTAACACGATACATTTAATCTCCCTTAAGTCTTCAATTCCTATCCGTACAATAATATGCGTCTCCCAATCTTGACTCTTGGGAAGCCGATACCACTGCAAGGCTGGTGGACGGCTCAGTAATGTACCCGCGCCGATCGTAGCTTTGAGTATCCTGAAAATCGTTTGATTCGACAGTACTAATGGTAAGGGTGGATCGAATTCGGGGTCCAGCACAAGAAATTCGATGGATCTGTAGAAGCCATGTTGGAAACGAGAAATTCGACATAAAATATGTAGATGTCTCAAATCAAACGAGAGGGTCATACCAGCATGGTATTAGAATCTGTCGCTGAAAACTCTGGTTGAATCAGGATGTGCGAATAAATAAACGAAAATTAGATGCTACTCACCATATATTCGGACGGCCTTCGTGATTTTTGATGGAAACTTTAATTCCCTGTGCAGAGAGAGCCTGCCACGTCTCCAAGACTTATGGGCTAGGAGTCCGGATTCGATATGACACGTCTAATGTAAAGCGCGCGAGGCGCGCGAGACCCCCAGAGGGGGGGTGCCTCGCAAAGAGATAGAATAGGTGCTTGAAACTCCAGTTCGAAGACATCCACGCAGTATCGGCGTTATGATGTACGGGAGAACAGTTGTGAGGAAGTAACCGCCAAGGACGAGGGAGCGGAGCGAAAGGAGAGGCGGGTTCGGCTGTATTTGAGCCGTTGATATGCTCGCTATACCGAAACAAGCGTTGACAATGTTGGCATTTGGCGTAAAGCCTCGAGACATTCAAACCCGCTGATACCATCACATCGCAAAATGGTCATCTGGTTCCAAGGGAAATCGAAATCTGAGGGAGATAGGTGTGGGCCAAGACGGATTTGGGATAGAAGCGGCGCATTTTGGAAGACAGATATGGGTGGAATGGATTTGGAGCAAAATGCTGCTGTTTTGCGCTCATCGGGTGCATAAAGCACAAGACGTTCGAGGACTGGAAGCGAGGAGTCGGGAAGTGGGATGTTGTGATAGAGTGGCACGGAGAAGTTAAGTGACAACTCTTTCCACTGCTTAGCGTGCCGAGCGAGAACGCACACAAGAGCTTTCTCCTGAGCAGGCTCGCTCTGATCCGAGCCTCCGATGGACAAAATAAGGGGGAAAGCGCGTGAACGGGCAAGCCAGATATCCAGGAAAGATATCAACTTTGCGTCAGTGGTCCTGTCGCCGTGCAATTCAAACTGCAACGCGCTCCAAAGTTTCAGTGTGGACAGCGCGATTGTCCTCCACTTTTTACAGATGCGCGTCAACAGGAGGGGTGCGTCGTCGGTGGATGGGAGAGTACATTCGGAAGAATTCGTGGCCTGGGGTGCCTCGTCGGGAAGAGACTGCACAAATATGTTGGAGCTGATCTCGACAGGTAGGGTAGAAATCGGGTCGACGACGCGCTGGAGCTCATCTAGTCTAGACATTGGGAATGGTTGATGCTAGGCAAGTCGCTGGCCGCTCCTTTGCTGCTTACGGAATGCCGACCGGTCCGATCAAAGTCTTCGGAGTTGTTCGGATCTGACGGCTTGCGCCTGGCAACCATCCAGCGCGCGCCCGTTGGGCGTGCCGTGTAATCTCCAATCTTGGCCACTTGCCTACCTTAATAAAACATATGCATCCGGATCCCACCAAGAAAGCAGAGGTGGAATTAATTATTGAATCCTGCATGTTAAGAGCACTGATGCAGAAATGTGGCACCTCTGTCAACTTGAAGCCTCTGCTCATATTTTTGTTGGTGTCTCTTCAAATCATTTATTTGAACAAGCGGAAATCTCATGTCGTCGCGCAGTTTCGCAAGTCCCGCGGGGTAACCTTCTGATAGCCAGACCACAGGAGTTCAAGTTGCTGTGCGAAAGGAAAAGCGATTCTTTTCGCGAGAACTCCCCTCCCACCCTCCCAACTCGGCCGTCGCAAAATGAACAACTTCGCCATTTGGCTTCTCATCTCCCTCGCTACTTGGGTGTTCTCATTAATGCAGTACCGAGGAACTCCACCGTAGACGACACTGACCCGTCCGTCCGGTATCTCGACTCCAAGGGCGCTGTCGACCCCGACGTTTGTATTGGCTGTGGCCTGCCTAGAGTCGATAGCGCCCGGTTCTTCAACGGTACCGGGACGTATGTACTCTGCCACATGTTCAACGTGAACCTTCACTAACTCGTGTATGAAGGGTTTGTCCCAGGCTTAGTCGAGTTCAGCTTTGTCGGCAAGTCCACTTCGAATCGAATTTCAAAGTAGCCCACCGTGACAGCTAATGGACTTGATAGGGACGCAATTCCTCGTATTCGTGTTTCTTTACCTCAGTCAGTAAGGGCACCGCTTCCGGTGTCGTTGAGATAGGATGGCACTGCGGCTCCGTTCCAGTACACCACCCCGAATTTGATGTGTTTCCAGTTCCCTGCCTACTCCAGCCCATCTCTTTCCAATGGAAATCACACAATTCGCATGCAGCTGGATCCTGCTTTATTCGACTTTTTTACCTATGTGTGAGGGAACATTGGCCCAACGACCGTCAGTAGCTAACTGTTACTGCCCCAGGTCAGATCCAGACGCTGTCAGCTCGTCGAGTGCGAGCAGCACCACAGGAGCCAGCGAGTCGCCTGGGACCTACAAACACTCACAACGTCGGCCTCTCCGAAGGCAAAAGCCCCCGTCGGTGCGATGCAGGCGGCGTAATCGGTGGGGTGGCCCTGATCGCGTTGGCTCTTGTGGCTTTCCTCTTTCTCCGCCGCCGCCGCCACAGTGGGCCTTCACCCAAAGAGCGTCGAGAACCATGCTGTCCCCTTCACAGGCGACAAGTTGCCACCCGGGAGTACTGCACAGGAAACAGATCCCCCTACTCTGGTGGAGCAGGTGCGACTTCTTCACGAACAGGTTCAACGCCTCGGGGTTGAAAGAGACAATGCGGCGTCTGGAAGCTCCAGTTCTGGCGGCGGCGGAAGCTCCATTGGGCGCTCGTTATCGACGATGAAAAGTGAGCAGACGCGGGCGCTGCGCTCTCACAGTGGGTACGCCAATGGCGCATCCGATTCACTCACCCACACGGACAGTGGACTGCGGCTCACGGCAGGGCGGACTGTGGATGAGGCTCCCCCGCCTACATATCAGGCTGATTGAGTGGGCAATAATTCTGAGTTTTTTAGGACATGAAAACTTTCGCAAACTATGATATCTGTCACTGATTATAATCATACAATCTGGGCTGATATGTACTGCTAACTCATGGTACACTGATACGACATTGTTGCCTGGAAATATACCCTGATTTCAGTGATGCCTGTGCGGATGCGTGAATCAGACGAGGTTAAATACTGTGTACGCAATTCTAAGCACTACTGTCGTCTATGGCTCATTTTTTTCTGAATTGTTCAGTTCATTTAGGCTTAGTCACGTGGTATCAAAGTTGAAATCATCCTATGATAGGAGTGCCGATCCTGCCATCATTCCGGCCGGGTTTCGGCATTCTGGGGGAAGGCTCCCTCTTGGCTCCCCTCAGACCCACTTTTTTCAGTCTCGTCGTCTCTCTGTCACTCCATTCTCCTGTGCTTTTCGTGTATCCCTTTACTGGTTCGAATCTGAGAGCTGTATCTATCCCCATTCATTAAATGCAGTGTCAAGCGCCGCCTCAAGTTCGACTACCTGGCATGCGTAGCTCTTTTCCGTCCTCAAGCCCCGATTCAGCTTCATCTGCTGGGGTGCATACTGCTATAATATCCGTGTATTCGTTCATGCAACGCTTCTATATGGAGAGATTTGAATCTACGGTCCCCCCCACTCACCTTTCTCCCTCTCCTTGCAGCAACATGCTCAGGAACTACGGACCAAGGAAGGTACCTTGCGACAGTGGCCTCTTCTCTTCCTTTCTGACCATTCACCTTCACTTCGTGTTGGATTACAGTTTCTGGTGCTCAACACGGCAGTAATGAGGTACATCCCCGCTCAGTTAAAATCCCATCCGCTCAAGGAATCCACAGATGTCTTGGATCTATCGAAGGCTTCTAGCCCAACGCTGCGATGATCATACTCTGCGTGTTCTGCATTTCAAGGGCCAATTCATCATTAACTATGATTCGGGCAGGTGAAAGACTCATGTAGTAAACAAGTTCATACCTAATTCCCTGTTATATTCACTGCGTTCAGGCTCCAGGTAGCCGAAGCCATTTTCGGCGCTGCTAGGCGAGGCGAGGCGCCAAAATTCGTCGTCTAGCTTCGGCTAGGCTCGGCTAGTTGCCGGTCACGGTCACCTCGCCCACGCCTAGCAGCGGCTAGAAATAGCTCGGCTAAGCTCGGCTACCCTTGCGGCTAGCTGGACAGTGGACTCTGAACGCAATGATTGTTGACTTCCTCCCATTTTCTCAACGACTCCACGGCCAACGAAGACACAAAGACACCTTAGTCTTCCTACAGAATCCTGCCAATTCCAATATCCTTCTCGTCTCCTTTACTGCTTCTCTATCCAGGCTGCTTATCACGCTGTGTGTTTAATGTTCACAGCACTCATCCCCGAGTTTCTGAATCTACGGTGTTTTTGGACTACCGCGGTTTCAGTTGTTTTACGCGACTCAAGATAGTATCTAATAATATTATGACCTTCCGCTATATTTCATTTTTGCGGCAACTCTTTTTTTTCAACAGTCAACTCTTTCTATTCTCTATTCGTCTCCGAGTACTTTTCGCCCACTCGTCCCATGATATTCCATACAAATATGCTTTAAAATCTTGCGAACATAGCGAGCTACCAATGTCCCCGCGCGCCTGTAAGGAATCCGACAGGACTTATTATAGCTTCCTTGACTCGAAAGGTTTTCAAAAGGACATGTATGAACGTATGATGCCAACTGACCGCCTATTTTCCCTTCGATTCAAGCCTGGACACTCACTGCCTTATGACAGACTTTCATCCTCCGGAGCCTTTATTCCTGGAGTGAAGAAGGCAGAGTCCACTGAACAAGGATCTCGACGATACATCGAGATTCAGATCAGATTTCGCTCTTCCTACCTTCCGCAGTACGCCACCGTCCAGCTGTCCCGCAAAATTTTTCACCCAGCACTAAGAGTAGGTTTCATTAATTCGATACCAATCAAATATGCCGGAGCGAATTTGAAGCGGAGGCGGATACTTTTGTTTTCAAATAGAACCTCAGCTATGCCTAATCATAGGTGTGATTGTGGGTCCCATTGAGGAACATACGGGTTCTACATGATCCGTCTGCTATTGTGTCGGCTTAGGTTTCTCTCTCTCCTTCGTTTCTCCCACTTTTTCCCTTCTCACTCTTTCATTGCCGCGCCTCTCATTAGTAGCCAGGATTCGGAGCTCGGTCCCCGGTATGCCAACCCTACCACAGCATTTCTATTTCGGCCGATAATGAGCACAGCTCCAAAAATAGGCGCTCCACTTCCCATTTTGAATCTTTTGATGGTTTTCCGTATATCGATTTTACATAAGTACAGACTTTGACATGTTGACATTTCGATGCGTTTGTCCACTGGCAGCGCCTGAAAACGCGACACAAGTTTCGAACAAAGATATCACAACACGTCGCCCCAGATTTTTTTTATTCCTGCACCGGAGTTTCAGTACATTTCACTGGGATGTAAGAAATTACTAAAGAATTTTGGCGTTTTTTTCGCCTAGGCAATTGTCAAAACGCGAAAGCATCAAAAAAACGCCAAAATGGCACAATCAAGATGTCAAATAGCGGATGCACTACCTCCCAGCATTGAGCCCTACATCGCCTTCTCGTCCCTTCGTATATTAATGCAGCGTCGGGGAAGTTTATTTGCGCCGCGCAAATAAGTTACTCAAAGATGTTAATAAGATCCGAACGGCGCGGTCAATGACTCGATACTTCTATACGGGGACGAGAGACCGAGCATGGGTCCTTCGCATATCAGAGAAGAACCACGGCGGTATGATATATCACTGCATTGCGTGGCCCCGTAGGCAAGTTGGTTTACCTGGGTTTACGTCTGCCTACATTGGCCGACCCCGGTAAGCAGACTCTGCCTACTAGCGTCGGCCGACGTAGACCAACGTAGACCAACGTAGACCCAGGGTAAAATCTTTGCCTACGGGACTGCGGAACGCAGTGTAATGAGCCAATTTTGGATCGGATTTTAATTGCTCACGGGCTTGCACGCCAGCGCTGAGCGTCAAATACCGTCCGCCGCACGACATGTGTGAGGTCAAGCGCCTCCAGTTTCGGATCCCTACCATCCCAAAAAAACAAGAGATATTCTCGCGAATGGCCAGGTCGGCATAGATGTCCACCAAACCCCACCGCGCGACGTCAGATGTCAATGGCTAGCATTCGTTCTTCCAGAACCAGGTGATATGAAGAGGGCTGGTTATAATATAAAAGCCAACCAGTTTCTACTGCTTTGTTCATTCCACCACTTACTTACAACCAGCCAACAACTAGCACACAATGATGTTCAAACTCTCCACCCTCGTCCTCGCCGCCAGCCTCCTCGGAGTGGCTGTCGCGTCGCCGACGAATTCCGAACTCGAGTCCCGCGCGACGTGCCAAGGGAACAACAGCGCGTGCGGCGGCCCCTTCCCGCGTGCTGCAGTGGCCTATTTTGCAACACCCTCAATGGCGTGCGTATTGGTGTAATCTTTGAAGCTACTAAATTAACGCAATTCTCCTAGCGCTGTGGACCGTGCATGGCCCGCAACGGCGCCTGCCAGCTTGGCGTCCCGTGCTGCGCCGGGCTCACCTGCAGCGCCTTGTCTGGTGTAAGCGATTATATGCATCTGCTACGGGTTTTTCCTACTGAAGCCGGCTTCACAGCGATGCAGCTAAGCGCTCAAGGTTTAATGTCGTTCGTCTGCCGTCGGCTCCAGTGCGTGCCGTTATAGCCCGTTGTAATTTTTAAATTGACGGTGCCTCGTAGCAGGGACGACACACAGGCGAACAAACCCAACAGCTGGATTATGGACTTTTTCGTGTACCGTTTATTTCACCCACCACCCCATTTATTATTCGCCCACCCCCATGCTAGTTCTAGCACTGTCAAATTTTGTGTAGGAACATGCGCCTTTTGTTACCTTTTAAGGACAGCAATTATATTATTGTGTGACCCTAATATGCGATGCTACACTCCTTGATGCAAGTGTTCGCTTGGGACAGTATGTTTCAAACGCAAAGCACCTGCAGCCAAGTTCTCGGCATGCTTTCTTCAGTGGCCACGATACATACACCCCAGAAATTCATAAATCTGATCCTTGACACATGAATTGAAAATGAAAACCAGAGAAAACGACATACGTCTGAGGATAGCGGACCAGTTTTTCTTCCTCTACTTCTGTGTCCAATCAGCCTTGCCAAACGAATCGAGCGACGAGAACTGGGTTATGCCTGTACTATACGCCGGCGCCAAGCACTTCTCTCTCGCTATAGTACTTTTTGTGCGCAGACTCATCGGTCGTATGTAAGGGTCATGGAATATTCCGGACATGCCCCTTACATGTACTGGTTATATTTACGATACACTCCGAACTCTCCGCATTTCACGACATTACTTATGATTCTCAATCACATTTATCCAGATTTATCCTAGTTCATATTATTAGATTACTCATACTCCGATACTCTTGTACTTATATGGTTCTTGGTTCGTCGTAGTTCTCTTCGTCGAATCAACGCCAGTTTCGGATTCTTTCTCACTTGGGACTCCCTCTTTCTTTATTCTCTTTTCCTTTCCAGAGATTCCAGCTCTTTTCCCCTTTCGGAGTCCCTTGCCCGTTACATCGTAATACCCCACCTGGGTTCCAGCTGTGCTCGACTCCGACGCAGTTCAACGCACATTTTCGGCTCTGAAGAGAGATAAATTAAATCGTGTCCGACTCGAACGGGGCACTTCCATATACACTTGCGCGGAATATATTATATTCATCCAGTTTGAAAAGCAACTGATGCGCCATCAAATAAGTACGTTCGACATGCACAGCTTCTGATCGATCGTTCCTCCCACCTGCGCGTCGACTCGGACAGGCGTCGACGGAATCTCTCAACTATGTATGAGCTGACGGCGTCTCAGAGCCATAGCGACCATCTCCCATCCGTCTGCGAAACTTTTGACCCATCGATAAGCATGGACGGGCCCGAATTGTAAAATTTCCTCGTATGTCTCATCCCGATCTTGACAGCTTGAGGCAGATGAATGAATCCGTGCGGCTAAAAACACCGGTACCGCTGCCTCACAACGACGATCTATGTACACGCCTGTACACGCCCCATCCTGCCCGCGAAGCTCCCCACCCCATCGATAACCCTGGATCGGAAAATTTCCTCAAATGCCTACTTCGATGGTAATCTTACATCCTTCAGGTTACGCGGTTGTCCGTCCGAGTCTCGGACAACGTCCACGATTGGCGTCCACGGGTTCGTCGTATTAATCATTCTTCTCTGGCGGTGCGGCGTTCGAAACTTGCTGAAGCCGCGATGCGTCTCAGACTCTATCATTGCGTACAGACCAAAGGCGAACACACACTATTATCTGTTTGAAACCTTGATCTAGGGTAAAATTCGCTTGCGCGTCCGCCCTTAATTCAACTTCCCCCGATTGTGATCGATATCGATCCCGATCCCTCCCGATTCCCCACAATCTACGCGGCGCGCCTCTCAGGCCTTCTCAGGCCCGCAATCTACGCGCCTGTCGGGTTGGGTCCGTGCGAATGGCCAAGGCGGGTGATTCAGATCCGTGATGCGATCGTTCCAGCCGACTAACGTTCTTCTCTTTGATCTAGAGGAATGCACCTATTGCTCTAACTATTCCGCGACGCCCAAACCACTTGCCTCCCGAACTCAATCAAGTATAAGCTCCAGCCGATTTTTCTCTCACCCTGCTGTCCTTGAGCAAATGCAAGAAAGAATCTATATAAATGCGCCGGCACCGCAGACACGCTTGACACGGCCCATCCTGCTCGCGAACCATCGATAACCCCGAATCGGAAAATTTCCGCAAATGCCTAACGCCGATCGTAATCTTACATCGCGCGATTCGCGTGTTCGAAGCTGTGTGTGTGTATTTAGATCCAGGAGGATTCAGGGGACTCAGCTTGCTATTGTGGGGCAACGTTCTGCGAGTCTGGAATCAAGAGGAGAGCGGCGATTCCCGGCCGGACCTCCTTGACAGTGCCCCCAAATCGGGAATGCCGGACCCGGCGATAACTTTGTATTTTGCCTACCTCCAATTTACACCTGTAATTAAAAGATCTTGCGACTCAGAATATTTTTTTCATCCGCTACTGCATGGTAGGTATTAGGCATGTACTATTTCCGACTGGCTAGTGGGCCACCTAAGGACTTTGAACCCTCAGCCCCTGGAAGCTTCCAAGTAGATGCAATATTATGGGTCCTAAAATGAAGGCAGGCATCCTGCGAGTGAGTTTGGACCGTTTCTGGGAATTTACATGATGTCTTGATGGATCGGCGAATTAATTTCAGTGGTAACCCCGAATCGGGCATAATCGGCCTAGTGGGCCACCCTGCAAAATTACTGGTTCCTGTGCTTCCTCTGCACGCAAGTGCATCCTAAATCATATAGAAGGTGTAAATGAGTTATTACGGTCACTCAAAATTTGTATCAGAGGCATATTCCCGGTGTAAATATTTCTATTTTCAGCCAGGGACATGGGTGAATTTGGGGTATCGACTGAATGGCTCGCTGGGAACGGTACAGAGGGTGTCGACATTCGGAGTTTGGTACAATTAGTTTATAAGTCATTTTTAAACATATCTCACTGCAAAATATATTCCCCACATGCCCGTAACACCTCGAAAAAAATTCGTGTTTTGGTGCCACTCAAATATGGTGGATTGAAGTAGTAACTGGCCGTTAAGGAGAAGGCAGGGAGTTGGGGGCCCATCGATTTGGGAGGATGTAGCTGTATGTGCCTTGGATATGATCTCAAAATTTCGGGGCGCCGGGAAATGTGGTTCGTTCGCTGTGGAGGTGGCCAGATTGAGTTATTTGGGATAAGACGAACATTTTGGTTGGGGTGCTAGAGGAGTGAAGAGAAGGCTTTTCGACCATCTGAGTATGCCGTGCTGTCCCCCTGAACAAGGGGATGAAAAAGAGCCCCAAACTTGTGAATCAGCGAGGAATTGGTGAAGAAAGAGCCCAAAGAAGCCGTGCACAGGCCGGCCGGAGATAAGAAATGATGACTACAGCCTGACATGCCGATCAAGAACATCCCACAGCAATTGATCGCCGAGTCGGTGGGCCTCCAAATTTGGCAAGCAACATCGTCATAGCTTGTATTCCATCCCCCAACCACAAAATTGAATAGTTAGAGCCACCCTGCCCTTGTATTGAGCAAGTGGCCCACTAGCTGGTTCGGCCCACTAGGCAGTCGGAGATAGTATGAAGATTTGTGATGCGATCAATTAATCCTCGTCTGAGACGACCGTGCTTAACTGCTGACCAATGACCCCTCTGCTCTCGAGTCTCTGCGGCACTTTATCTTTGCCCTCTAACTGCTCAAGCCACGCCGCACATTCATGATCAATCCAATCCAAATCCATCCCCTCCTTCGCTATGGATTTCATAGTAACATCGTGTTAACTGTAGCTTGGCGGAGCATAGGGACGCTCCTGCTCCGTTGCTAATCTTCTCATTTCAGTGAGCAGACTGTGCATCTCTCCAATACCGCCGGGGCCCCAATGCCAGCTACAGGAACGCGGGGGTGATTTCTGACCCACGGTCTGTAGGTAATGATTCGCTGGACGTCTGGGAAGTTTGACTGATGCCATGGGGTGCTGTGTGGATATCGCCGTAGCGGGACGGCGCAGCCATCTGTTCACGCTTCGTGATGAATGGGGATCGCACCACGGGAGTGGTAGGCGGCAGGCTGGGGCCCGGTATCGTATTTGTTTGAGTCACTTGGTCCTGCTCGTCGATGACGAAAGAGAGCAGCGGGTGCGGGTTGTTATGGAGCATCAGGTGAGCTCGCGGTACGCTGTTTGCCTGCGGCGACGCGAACGGTAGAACACGAATACTGCGACGAGCATGAACATCGCAAGGCCTCCGATAACTCCACCGACAATAGCGCCGGTATGGGGTTTCGGTTTTGGGTGAGGAGGAACTGCGCTCGATTGAGTCGGGCCACCAGAACTTGTAGTCGAGCTTCCGGTTGGAGTCGGGCTACCAGTATTGGAGCCTCCGGTAGAATTTGGCATTCCTATCGAGGTGAACCGAATCAGAAGAGGAGCGCACTAAATCAAATAAACCGAAGCAGTGCCGCCCGCGAGTGTAGACAATTCGGCGAACCCAACAGAGGGGGGTACTGCGCGGAATACAGTGTAGACATATTTCTCAAGGTGGGGAGATGAGAAAAAACGTACACAACAGACTAAAGAAGCAGACTCGTACCAAAAATCCGTGACCAAAGGTCCAATCATCCGATCCAGATGCACCTATCGCGCCCTGGCACTCCACGGAGCCACTGGCAACGGGCATTATTATCTCCGCCGCGTCGAGAGGCCATGCCTTTCCGCCGAACGATACAGTAATTTTGACTGGCGGTGAACAAGCTACAATGTCAAAATGAGAATAAATAATTGCTCCGACACAGCTCGCAGTTTGCGCACGAAAATGGTATACGCCTGAACTGGTATTAAGGATGGACCCAGGAACGGCTGCCCAGATCGTCTTCAAAACCGCAGATGGTCCGGCGATGTGGTACAACCCGGTGGAAAAGGCGGCCAAACTCGAGCCGACGGGTACGGGGATGGACTTGCCTCCCACCGAGACGGCTGCACAGTGCAGTGATTATCAGCCGAACACGGCACTACATATGTATGGTACCTGCGCACCTGAAACGTTCAGCATCCAGGCTGAGTGCCTTGCGCTCCGGTCAATGGCAGAAACTCGATATCGCCGGAATACAGGGATGGGTTGACTCCGCCAAACGTGAGCGACCCGCCGGAATCCGGGTCCTGGGAGGAAGACAACCAGAGTCCCATCTCTGGAGCGGCAACTTGCCCACTGGCGAGGTTGACCCCCCAGAAACCTGTGGGTGCCAACCCCAGGAAACCGGTGATGTCGAAGGGGAGGCCGGACGGTCCCCCGTTCGCGTTCACTGGGAACAGAGATGGATCAGCCGCTTGCGCCCGAAAAAGACAGCCAAGTGAATATACACACGGAATTGGCCCTGTGGCACTGAGTAAGAGCCCAGACTGATCGTGTCATCAAATAGGTAGCCTGTGACAGAGCCAAAGCCAGATAACAGTGTTGTGGATCCGAGGGATATATTGCCGCGGTTGATGACCTGGAGGAGTCAAAAGCGTTGACCCATGCTTGGTTGGAGTCAGTGACAACTATGGCTTGGAACTTCTGCCGACTTTTGCCAGTCAGTTCGATCCCGCCTCCAACTGCGACAAGGAGTGGCCTACGGAGTTCCAATACTCATGTCGATGCAATACCACCCGCCCTGCACCCCACGCTTCAGTTCTCCTGTAACTGAGACATATTCAATTTGACAAACCACGATGGTGAGATTGAGTTCCTGTGAGGATGCACGGCGTTCCAGATGGTCCGAGAGCACCGTGTTGGAGGTTTTGACGTGCTGTATCGCTCCGCAGCCACAAAATTCACTGTGGAACTGAGAGCCTGTGCCCCAGTCTGGAATGGAGGAGCATGTTGTGGTGCGGGAAAGGATGAACTTGGAGTAGTGCGGAGCATGGTGTTCTTTCCGTGCGTGCGACGACTGTCAAGAACAGGGGAGTGCACCACTGCGCAGCCTGCGTCCGCTGTGATGGTGGATTGATTGGGGATTGGAGGGGTTAATAAGGGCTTAGTGTCTGTTCACCAGTATCTCCAGCATGCGAGGCATCGCGAGGACGGGCGGGGAGGTGCGGGACAGTGGGCGCGAAAATCACTCCGCATCAGTTGCGATCAAGTTGTGATTGTGGATTGCTTGGGGATTGGAGGGGTTAATAAGGGCTTAGTGTCTGTTCACCAGATATCTCCAAGCATGCGAGACATCGCGAGGACGGGCGGGGAGGTGCGGACAGTGGGCGCGAAAATCACTCCGCATCAGTTGCGATCAAGTTGTGATGGTGGATTGATTGGGTTAATAAGGGCTTAGTGTCTGTTCACTTCAATGTTAAGGGCTTGGCTTATCATGAATTAAGCCCTTAATAATAAGCTAAATCCTTAAAAATAAGCTAAGTCCTTAACAACGAGGAAGCGCCGACTTCGTGGGCAAGGACCTTGCTTGAAATCTTGTTTGATACTTTGCTGAGAGCTCTGCATAGAGTACTGTTTTGCTGCAATGTTTACTATTAAATGGGATCGCGTCTCTGCCTTGTATGTACAAACTGTTTACATTTTCCCATCCACCCAGCTCCGACTTAATCCCATATCTTCTTTGTTTGCGCGTATAGTATCCTGTGCCACTTCCCTCTTCCGCTCACCCCAGATCCTGCCGGCCACTAGCCGAACACCGGACGAGGCTGGACGGCAGCGGTGTAGGCCCCGGGAAGCTCCCATGGCGGTAACTCCGGATTTAGCGAAAAAATTAAAAACCAACTCCAGAATTAAGGGATTTGAGGCCAAATTTAGGAAAACCAACTCCGATTTAGCGGATTGAGGGAGATGTAGAGGAATTTTCGTCCTTCAGAATCCATCAGGACGGGTCAAAACTTGCTCAAATGTGCATAAAAAAAACTTACCACTGTTCCAGTATGCATCCAGGCCGAAATTGACCGTATTTGACTCATTTTCGCCCAGAATTTCGTGGTTCCAAGATGTTTATTACGCCACCTACCTAGTACCCAAACCAACTCCGACTTAGCGGATTGAGGACCGAAAGGGCGAAGAATTTAGCGCATTTGTGGACGACTTTCAGCCACCAGGTGTCGGCATAGCTCGACTCTAACCTTGCTTGGCTTTTGGATCAAGTGTTGCGGTGCTACTTCCTTTTGCAATTGAATTGATTGTCTCTGATCTGCTAGCACCTTTCCTTTCAGCTTGGAGAAAAGGTAACAATAATCCAGTATGAATTGGAATATAGCCGAAAGGAGAATTCTCTTGGGAACACGGTTCTGGGAGGATCAATTAGGCACTTGAATGTCTGAGGAAAACCTGCCGTCCTTGTGTCTGTAAAATAATTTGATTAACTTGGCCTGTTGCTCTCAAATATACAAGCATATATATGTGTCTATAGCCCAATTTAGTGGGTGGCTGGGAACTTCCATCGCCCTTCTGGAATAAAAATGATGTTATCTATTGATGGAAATGGAACAAATCACCGGCTGGGTCACCACACTCGTCTAGAGTTTGGAAAAAATTATAAAAGGTTGAATTCAGGAAAGAAAAAGGGTTTATACTTTATGCCACATGATTTAAACATATATTCACGCTAAACGGTGAGCCTTTGCGTGAGCCATCGCCGGCATCAGTTTGAAGGATTTCTCCGAGAAACTGGGGTTCTCAATAGAATTATCCTAACTGAACCACTAGGAGCAAAAAAGCATTGGTTCAGCCTGAGCTTTTTTTTTCATTCACTTACACCTCAGCAGACACTGCATTGATTATTTGGTTTCT
>JARJCX010000260.1:0-192443 GCA_029282285.1 Mycena rebaudengoi
CCAGTACCCTTAGACACGTCCCCCAACTATGCTCCAACTCGAATCTCGCGTCCACCAGCTCTCGCCGTCCCGCGAATCGTGCGCCAGCTGAGGATTGCGTTATGCCTTCGTTCGTCGTCGTGCACGCTGGGAGGTCAAGGGAGGAGATTTAGACAGAGAGTGAGTCACTTTGGAGATACACAGAGGGCTTCAGGTGCGTTACTTGCGCTTATTTTTCGATTTTCGCCATTTTTCGGACTTAATTCGTGTTTACCAGCGCCAATATCTCCCCCAACCTTCGGCCCCATTTTTAAGCCCAGGTGCGCCGCCAGGGGCCCCCTCTACAGTTCCTGACTCCGCCCATCTACGCATAAACCGCTTCGGCCCGCCCCCATCTCCCGGGCCCGCCGGACGTCGCACGATGTGATCGCCTCCCGAATACCGCCACATCCCTGACTCAGCGGACCTTCAAACGGCTAGTAAGGAGGAGAGGAATCGGCGGCTTCAGGTGGCGTTCGTTTTATAATTTTCCTCGTTTTTTTTTGGTGCTGATTCTGCCGTATATGCCCCTACTGCACGTTTTGGTGCGTCTTTACCTACTTTTATCTCCTCATTCCGCCTTCTGTCTGCTCTTGCTGCCTCCTTATTGTGCCAGTCCATCTTCGCGCGTCGATTGTATCGACCCTCGCACCGCGGCCCGTTTCTGCTATGTGCGTGTCCGCAGCGCGCTCAAATCAGCGGCGGCTACGGGGCTTCATCTCGGAGTCACCACGCGCTGGCTGATTTGAACGTGCTCGCCGCATCTGCGGTGCCCTACAATCAATCGTCCCAGCAGCGCCTTAGGTGGGACGCAAGAGTAGATTTTACGATGCAAGGCAACGTGACCGTGCGAGCTCTAGGTAATTAATTCCCAGGCACTTCCATGCACCTCAAAACCGCTGCCCTACACACCCTGTAGCTAGCTTTTATTCATTTCGGTACCATAACCAAAACGAAAACACCGCATATAGCTGGGGAAATCCGTTCTTGTTTATCGGTATTTCTTTACCGCGTTTGCGAGACCTACTCGTTCCTTACTGACCTCTGGATACAGATATTTATTCCGACCACTATGCCAGCCGGTTCAACTTCTAGATGCCGAATCTAACACCATGTTCTGATTCAAGGTACACACTCTTGCGCGCTATGCCAGTACGAATTCGAACCACGTAGATGTATGTCTGCCCAATTTCAGGTTCCCAATACTGCCTCCTTATTACAGTACGGTGTGAAATCGCCGAGACGCAAGCACTCTGTTCCGGGTCCCTTCTCTCTGCCCATAAAGCTGGACCATCCCATTATCTCACTGGCGATGGATCACGACCCTCGTTTTCCTCACATCGTTCCTCGCATTGCGATTTGTCGCTTGCTCTTCTGTTTTATTATGTCATTTATTTGAATCGCAGGCTGCGGGCACCGTCCGTGCTCGTTCTTTCCTCCATCCGCCGTCTGGGAGGATTCGTCTTGCAGGTATGGGCCCCCTTCGCAATCATACTCCCAAAGGGGTGACTGCCACATCGTCTTTTTCCTATTCACGACATCAGTCGCGTCCTCCAGACGCATATTCAGAAATTGTGGTGTCAATGATCTTACCCGAAGGCCGGCGGAAGACTGGGCAGGCATCGTGAAGAAAGTACGTGCCCTCTTTCTTCCTTCGCCTTGATCCCACAATCCTTGCACAGAGAGCGTTGCATATGGGTACCACATACATGGACCCGTCGAAACGCAATGAAGATCGTATCCTAGACCCGACTTCTCGTCCCGCAGTTGGCGTTCATTATGGGCTCCTTTTTTCCGGGCAGGCTTGTGTTGTCGCTCAGAATCGTGAGTTGATATTTTGTAAAGTAACAGCCCCCTTGACCCCTCGCCCTCCCCCTTTCCCCAGTGCTTGCCTCACCGCCGTCGGGCTTCTTGCCAATTCCATCTTGCTGTGTCGCACGCAGTGCAAGTTACACCCGGAGCTCTTGCTCCAGTTCCTATCTTCGCACTTATTCTCGGAGTTCTGGCACAGATAGTGCTGGCCAAATACGAATGCGATACGCAAATTGCCGTATCGTATTCATATCCATATCGTATTCAGTCCTCTAGTCCGTATCATATCTGTATCGTATCGTATTCATATTCAGCCCTATGAATACAAATATATTTTGAATATATTGGAATATATTCTGGGGATTTTTCCTGGGGTGAAAACTGTCCTGGATCCAATGAAAATAATGCTGTAAATTGAACATAATTGAATTCATGTAAACTCTGAGGTGCAAATGCGGCCAGAGAGGTGAGAACTCAGCTTTCAACATAGTATCCATCACGGGATTGTGATGGAATGTGTGGTTCAAACTCCGACAAACATTGCGCCGCGCCGCAGTCAACGGATCTGCTGCCTAATGGATAGATCAGACGGAACTTCAAGTCCGCTCCGGGGATTTCATACTCCGACCGATGCTGATGGGGCTTGGGGACACCGTATCATATCATATTCATATCATATTGTATTCATATTCAGTCGTATTCGTATCTTCGGGGCAGCCTCAAACCCGTATTGTATTTGTATTCAACTGAATATATTCAAAATATATTCGACCGTATCGTATTTTTGGCCAGCACTAGGCACAGAGTAGGGAAACCAACGCATTCAGAGATCCCGCTGTGGATCCCCGTTTGAAAGAAACCTGGTTCACAGAGACCCTACCAGCACTTCGACTTACTGACCAGGAACCAAAAGGCCCCCAAAAAATCCCCCTCAAGTTTAACGTTCCCGTCTCCGCATACAAAAACTTCGGAGTCAGAAGAATAGGAGGGGAGACAAGTGAGTTTTACTTCATTGTATAGCCATCCTTGGCCGGACCGGATCAAACACTGCATCCATCATTAATATTGCCAGTCACCCGCCCATGACAAGTCTTCATTTAAATACGACCTCAACGCACTGGTGTAAATCAAGTGTAAATCATTTCCTCCTCTTTATCGCAATGGAGAAATCATCTCATTCGCATTTGCCCGAGCGTGTCCACAAGCTGGTGGCCGAGGCGAGCAAAACCCTAGCTGAGCTGAAGATCTTCGATGCGCAGAAGCTGAGCAAAGAGCTGACCGTGCCACACACCAAGATCGCATCAGCGCATCAGCGCATCAGCGCATCAAGCCCGGCCCGTCTGACGCCAACAGCGCCAAACAAGCTAGCCTTGCTTTCGTCCCGCCGCCACAATGGACTCGTCCAATCATTAGATAAACACCCAACACGCGCCTCCAACGACATCCACTCCGCCCCCTTCTGGTCTTACAACATCTAATGTCGACTCCAATGATGTTTGGCCCACATCTTGCGTATTCTTCATCCACGGGAAATAACCGCCGAAGGAACTGTGCAAGGCACTGACGGCGTCGCCTGCGCGTGAGTCTTTCCTCCTTCCTTCCCGTGCCTAACCCTAAATACTCGTCATTTTTCATGCTCGAAACTGGTTAATTTTGTTCAAACTCGATACGTGTTACTCTTCTACTCGATATGGAATCTCATGCTTACCTGTATTTTTATAAAATAATACTATATCATCTAGGCTGATCATTATCTCGCAGGTTTTTTAACCGCGCGCTGCATCTCGCTCCGCGCAGCTCCAGCGGGAAGTGCGTTTTTTTTGTTGGATATCATTCCCCCATTCCTCCCCTTTCCTTCCTGCCCATCCACCTGCATCGCACCCTCTCCTAAACGTAATTCCTCTTTTTAGCTTCTCCTATTTTCATTTTTTTTTGTCATGTTCACGTTTCCGTTTTTCCGCATTTACGCATGTCTTTCGCTTTCGCCTTCGCTTTCGCTTTCTGCGTAACTCCTCCCACGTGCCCTCCCCTCTCATGTGCGCCATCCGCCCCTGCGCCTGCCGTCCACGCCGCCCGCTCAAATCCTTCGTCCCTTGGCGCACCATCGTCCCAATGCATCCTCTCTTCCCTTCCTCCCTCCGTTGCTCCAGCTTGCGCACCTACTAGGAATCAAATAACCGGATGACTGACTGTTGAGAGGCTCATCTACTCGGCCTCGAATCCCGCCCTTGCTGTTCGTCGAGTCCTCCGCTCTATCGCGTATGGAGAAAGCCAGCGTCAGTGTGAAGATCTCAGGAGGAGTACAGAAACTGCGCACGTTGGAGAAAAATCGGTGTATAGGGAGATCGAAATGAGTACATGGCTTAACAAGTCTCCGAGAGGTCCGTGTCTATCATAGCCGAGCGCTGACCTCAATTATGTTGTCCACCCACCGTCCCGCCTTGGAGAAGTTGCGGCATACTGATCATGCACACCGCCCAGTGCCACGAAATGAACGTCTCTGTAGATTTTGTGACGTTGTTGAGAGTCCAGAGCACGCACTGTTGGAATGTATTGCCTCGCCTGAGGTAGTTGCGTTACGCAGTGGATTCCTCCCAAAACTTCTCTCTACTGTTCCAAAGCTGCAGACTAAAATGGTCCAACTCTCAAGTGTTGACTTCTTGAAGGCCATTATATTCGAGCGCTCTACAATTCTCTTGGTTGGAAAATTTGTGCATGAAGTCCTCTATGCAGTGCCGTTGCGACGCCCGGTTGTCTGATGGTTTTCTGAGTGCTGATTCTTAGGTTTCGTTTTTCGCCTTTTTTTGTCAAGTGGCTACTACCGTGGGGCATGGGGAAGGGCCCGAGGGCAAAGGTGTAATTTTCGTACCTGCTTTGTACACCGGGACAACTCTCGGAAACCGGCGTTCGTTATCCGGACTGTGCCGTGTAATCCTACGTACCTACGCAGTACCTACGTACCTACCTACCAGCTCAAAACCACCCAAACAAAAATAGCCGAAAACTTTCTGGCAAAAAGACTCGTTGACAGGATAAAGATTTCGTTCTAAACTCTTGACATGACGACATTCTGAGAACAGTAGATCCCCCAACAATTCACCTCCTTCCTCAACAAAATCCAGCTTCAGAATTGACCTTCAGGCGAAGGTCCACTAAAAATTTTAAAAAATTACCTCGATGCCCTTTGGAATAATTGAATATATGCTCACAGGCTGGCAAACGCCGTTGTTGTCTATCCGGCAGTTTGGGGTGCCTGGGCAGGCATTTGGGCAAGGAACGTTGACAATGGAACCCGATACACAGACACCGTGGCACAGGCCGTCGTCGGCGCACGAACCGGGGCATCCGGTAGGGGAGGTGCAGATGCCGCACTGTTCCCTTGGGGCGACGAGGGGGTTGGCCGCCACGAGAGTGACCGCGGTGGCAAAAACGAGGGCAAAGAGGCGGGCGGCGTACATCGTGAAGGTTTTTAGTTCGGTCGGAAACCGTCCGAAAACAAACTTGACGGCTCATTATATACCGTTCCTATTTCCCGTTTCGTAAAGTTAAAAAAAACAGACGGGCTTCAAGGCCGTCGCGGAAGTTTTTCTCCGAATCAATCATGAGGGACGGCCCCTCGTTAGCGACTGGTCTCGGCTATCGGACGCATCTGCGGGGCAATCGACATCGCTAATGAGAAACAGGCTGCAGCGAGGCAGCTAGCGAGGGGCGGCGGAGCGGGAATACGCATCGGATATCCTCGCGCTCCTGAAAGGCCCAGCCGTAATGCCGTTGGCAGAAGCCGACATTCGGGTGAATAATTTTACTTACTTGGCATCAGCAATTTGATTTCCCATGTACATAGTGATGCCGCGAGGTGGAGGTAAATCGGCTCTTGGTATGTCCGGGGAGATGGGGGGGAATTCAAGTTTTTCAAGTTGCAAAAAAGAGAAAAAATAAAGGGAGAAGGGAGAGAGTATCTAATACATACAGAACTCATCTGCACAATTTTCTCTGCTTCAAATTCTCGGTAGCGCTCTCCCGCGCATTTGCGGCACTTGATTCGTCTTGAATGGATATCTCCATGCCGGCGATCCGTGATACCCTGGTTTATCTCAATCGGCCGAATGATCGGCCGACCGAGATAAGCCCCAACGAATGGGGATTTCAAGAATAAGGTCACATGCAGCTTCCGACTTTCACGCAACTTTGTCATTCAGCGATGCCAACAGTAGAACAACTGCTTTTGCTGGCAATTTAACTCATTCAAACCGCACAGCGCCTCTTGGGTGCAGCCACCCATGCTTACTGGGAGTGACTCTAGTGCACACAGCTGGCTATGTATCTCCTTGGCAAGCTGTCAATATTTCAATTATATTTGTACCCAAAGCTCAATTTGTGCTCAATGCTCAACATCTTCAACACTACGGCCTTGCTAAGTTGAATACCAGTTCTGTGAGGTTTCAGGCTCTAACTTTTGTTGCAACACAACAGCTGCAATTCACTCCTTCACAAATAAACTCCTAAATGGGAAACTACTTCTTTACCTACGACAAATTTGTGTGCAGATCGGGGGCTGAATTCCTGAGGCATCACAAGATAGCTAGAAGGTAATTCACCATAAGAATTGTTCCCCACATTTGTATTGTACGGCCAACAAGCCGGTCAACAATAATATGAAGTGCCATTTTAATGTATCAACAACCGCAGAAAATGAGCTGGTGGCCAGCCACCGGTGGCGAGCTCTAGAAAAGAGGATTCAGCGATGCTTTATATATCATACTCGAAGATTAACACATCCAAAATAATTCTGCCCATCGGATGTTGAATGAATCACTGAAATTCTCTCTGGTGACATTTGATCTTGACTTTCCTATTTTTACTGTCCCACTCCCATTTATGCCACAATTAATCTGAAAATATTCAACGATACATTCTACCTATTCATGAATCTAATTTAAATCAGTCCATCATATACTAATTGCAACACATATTTTTCAAGAGATGTAGCACTATTTGCGGTTGAATAAAACAAATACTACTACTCAGGGTGGCTTACCTGATTCTTCTGATTGCCATATAGCGGCAACCCGGGCCGATTTTGGCAACCCTCAGAAATGGGGTTGCCAAATAGAATTATACCTCAATGTCCATTGAGTCTGAAATAAAAGTACTTGGAATTCCCGTGGTTTGTTCAAACCCGCGCCTGCGCACTATATTTATCCCCAATAATATTGATTTGACACATGTCCAGCTGCATCCGGGATACGGATCACACGGAATGGTAGGGATCAAGTCGGATCATGGCTTATCGAGATGAACCTCTTTCATGAGCCGGTAAGACGCTCCCAAGAGCTTGAAATCGTCACAAGAATAAATTGTGCATGATTGAACATACCAAAGGCCCTCCGGGCATCCCTGGTACCTGCATCACGACAAAACCCACGACCTCACATATAACTGTATAGCTTTGCGCAATGTTTGACTCACGGATGACAATCGAATTTTCAAGTTCTTCATTCTGTAATTGCTTATTTCCGTGTGTAGTGGTAGTGGAGATGACTTCAAATAACCATATAGTGGCTTCAAACTATCGGAGGTGACATGAGATATGCATAGGGAGTATTTAGGGTGGTTTTGACCGAACTACAGCCTCTGAAAACAACGATGGCATGCCCTTCTAATAAGCAGCGAGATGGCTTGAAAAGTGAGTCCCGGTAAAATGACCGGTGTATAGGCGAACTAAGGCACGAGGGCCCATGAAATGCAAACTGTAGCTTTATAAGAAGTATTTATACGTACCCTGATACATAACCTCCAGGAAGAGTGCCTCTAGCTCCAAAAATTTCCGACATTTAGACAACAGAACTTCTGTGTTGGGGGTGAATGGACAATGAGTGGGTTCTAAGAAAGGAAGTGGGTCGCCAATAGTATCTGGAAATGCGATCAATAGCTGTCCTTAAGAACCTCACCGATTTCCAGACCTGTAGCAGGAGCCTGTCGTATGGTATAAGGGTGGCGATCATGTCCTGCGGAACATGGGAGAAATCAGTCTTCTCCGCTGTATAACGCAGGCCTGAGGGTGGCGTCAATCTTTCATCCTATACGAGTCGAATGCCTTGGATCCTGGAAGCATTTTTGAGCCCGAGAAGTCGCGGATTTGCGGAGTAATGGCGTGCACACTGCACAACAACAGTGATGTCAAGAAATTGATGTTCCCACATGTCGGATCACAATAAAACATGCCATAACTTTTGATCCGCACCTCAACTCCGCCCATAATTTGGTATGAACATGGCCCAGAGCTCATAGTCCACCCCCAGAATACAAACTCTCCTGATTATTAGGTACCTGACTGCTGGGATTCAAGTGGCCGACTAAGGGGTCTCCACTAGTACATCATGCAAGACATGCAGTCCCATACTGCGGGTTAATCGCCCTCTTCGTAGGCCGCGGCTATTTCGTGCGTATTACAGCTCTTTGCAGAACACAAGGCGCGGCCATTTTTTTTTCCTTTTTGGGCCGTTTTTTTGTATATCGCTTGTTCTGGCCTCGATTCTTATCCGTTCAGCTGATGCAGGGGTACGTTGTAATCGCACGCGAATTCTGCAGCGGATAGGCTCTTACGATTTCTTTCTAGCTGCTTTGGATAACTTGCTACAAAAATTTTACATATTTCATATATATCACCTGTAACATTGAATCTTGACCATATCAGGCCTTCATATTTTTACACAATGAACTTGTTTGTATTACCTAGGGGATGTGATGTTTATATAGGTGTGGAAGAGCTATGCACGAGTACAAGAGATGACCGTGCCAGAGACATGTCAATCACTCACACATGCAGTCACACTTTAGTAATCTGATCCTTATAAACTGTGGGTCCCCTGGAAGTCCATTGTGTAAAAATATGAAGACCTGATATAGCCAGGATTCAATGCTACAGGTGATATATATGAAATATGTAAAAATTTTGTAGCAAGTTGTCCAACGCCGCTAGAAAGAAATCGTAAGAGCCTATCCGCTGCAGAATTCGCGTGCGATTACAACGTACCCCTATTGAAATTCACCCATCTGTGGTGCTCTCCGACCGCAGCGCGGCTCTCCTCGACGCGTTCTTTGACGCGATTCCCTAACGGGGTTTCGGGCAGATCCCACGTGATCGCCAGCGCACATCGAGGATGTGCGACGCGCGTCCCGCTTTCCTCAGTCGTTGTCACTATGTGCACGTCTGAGGTATGTCGGACACTTATATATCTTGCCTACTGTACTTAATGCTGGACTAGAACTTATCCCTAATGTTCCGTTCTCTTTAGGTACAGTGTTTATTGAATATAGTCGTTGTCACTATGTGCACGTCTGAGAACTTATCCCTAATGTTCCGTTCTCTTTAACCCCTGCATCAGCTGAACGGATAAGAATCGAGGCCAGAACAAGCGATATACAAAAAACGGCCCAAAAAGGAAAAAAAATGGCCGCGCCTTGTGTTCCGCAAAGAGCTGTAATATTGTGATGCCCATTTTAAACCCTTCTGACTATCTTCAACTCTCACTCTTTCCAGCACTGCTAAATTTAAACACATCAACAGACCTGATAATTCGCCAGCTCGTCAGCATCCAACGGCGCCCTGGGAGGGTACATTCAACCTATATCACTGGCAGTGAACTAGAACTATGTCGCCACGGGAGCGGTATGTCAAAGCTATTCCCCCTTCATTTTTGAATATTCTGCTGACTGTATTCTGTCAGGATGGTCCCCATTGTGGTAAGAAAATTTTGTTCTGATATTCTATCCTGATCAACTCAACTTTAACCTCGAAGCCGCTAAGCTGCAACCTTCTTCTTGTGCACGTGAACGGTATCAATCACGGAAAACTATCGCATTCTGCGTTGCAGGCAGGAGTGGTACATTCTTCTCGTTGAAGTTGTCACAGAATTCCAAGATTTTTCGAATCCCTTCAGCCAATTGTATTCCGTACCCACCTATGAGTTCATTGTTATATTTAATGTTCATATTCTCATTATTTTTCATCTATTTTATCTCACGGACGTTGCCAAAAGAACCCCAAAATGGGAAATATAGAAGAATATGGAGCTGAGGACTACAATTAAAAACGGAGCAGAACTTGCTGTGGCTGATTATTCCCACGAGTCACGCCATCACTGCGATCACGGACGTACCCGTAATCACGGAACTGCTCGCAGCAGACGTGTATGGTGCAAATTGGAAATCGACACATAGCGACCCGATAAAACCCATTGACAATTCCGGAATGATACGGTTGCCGGAGGGTGCAAGATCGAATTTTGACTTTCAGACCTGGTAACCTACATCGGTACCAGGAATGCACAATCGTTACTGTGAACATCCTCCGATTGAACAAATTAAAGAATTTCGATCGAATAGGGTAATTAACCTCGATCGGGAGCCCATTCGGTGAGTAACCAGGCTGTATCCCCCACGAATAAAACTCGAGGCGTTTTGGAGGCGATGGGAAATTTCCGTCAATGAAATTCGAAGCTCCGCCCAAACTCCGCTGCCACGCTGTCAATCATTTCTTGTCCACCACGTCGTTTCGAACCCCCCAAATGCGCGAAGGGTAAGTAAGCGATCTTCCTTCATACCCATCATGCGCGCTGATAGATTGGAACCAGCTGTTCCAATGCTCCCACAAGAGATCCATTATCTGGTCATCGACCAAAGCGCATCGGACAAGCAGGAAATAAGTCGCCTCTCTCTGGTATCCCTCGCCTGGACTGCATACACCCAGTCTTTCTTGTTCTTCCGCGTGGATCTAGGGATCCTGGGTCCCCGAACTGCGAGCTTCTTAGCACTACTACAGCGCAACCCTGCGCTGGGGCGCCACGTCAGGCGGCTGCAGCTCCTCACAGATTTCGACCACCTGTTGGATGAAAGTTGGGCAGATCTTGCTGCGGTTATGGAGTTTATCGACCGCAGTATTTTGCACGACTTTCTGCTGCGCATTTCGAGCATCAAGAGCGCGCAGCCCGCGGGAGCGACAGCAGCGGCAATTTTCCCACTTATCACCACCCTCCATCTCACGTACTTGCACTTCCAAACCTCCGAGGAGTTATTTGCGCTGCTCCGACACTTTCCTAATTTGAAGGCTTTGAAGCTCCGGGGATTGGAGATACTTTCTGGTCACACTTCGGTTGTCCAACCAACAATTTCTCCGCTGACTCCTCCCCTGCGTCTGAGCTCACTCTCCATCGAAGAAGAGTCGCTTTCTCTGATGCTCGAGTGGCTCTCGACGTACGCGGAAAACCCCACGCTTGACGAGCTTCTCATTGGCAGTGTTTCGCGTCAATTTACTTCGCTGAATGCTCTTCTCTGAGTATATACCAAACTCGTAACATAGGTATATTAGAGACCACGGCACATTAATGTAAACTTGGTATATCACATCAATGTGCCAACTTTGAGAGCATGCACGGCACTTCCCCTTTCGGTATGTACCGAGTTTCAGCAAATGGCTGCCTCGGCAGTGCACATGGGTCGTGGCACCGCATTTTCCACTTTTTCTTCCTACATCCACCATCCTCTCCCCGACGCGCCCCCGACGCGACGAAAGCGCGACACAATGCCTCCCAATCCCGATGCACGGTCACCAGCGGACCAAGAATGCCTTGACAGCGTGTCGAGGCGTCAGTTGATGGAATATCGTAACTTCGTACGTACTCTACCGCGCCGCCGCCTTTTCTTGAGGTTTTACGCGTTTGCGCAGGTCTTCGCGCCGGGATATGTCACACTCAACGCGCCTTGCTTTATTCGCCGTGATATAATACACCCAAGCGCATCCGCCGGCGCGCGGAGCGAACACCACATCATGCACAGTAACCTCGAGCCCAGGAGCGACGGGCAGACGGCTCATAGCATTGAATTCATACTCGAGGTGCCGCCTTGGATTTATACTTGAGGTACCCCCAATCCCTGAACCCTGTTCGGTATCAACGCGAATATTGACCACACGCCTGCGCACAGACCGTGTTGTATATTTATTTTGTTGTTGTACACTACCCTAGCAGCACGATACTCTTGCGTGTCGGTTTGCTTTTGTTCATTCCCACTGAATATCCCCCCCCCACCTTCCAATTCCCCACCTTCGACCCCCTTTTCGACCCAGCACTTTTCGGATTCACCGCGTCCGAGTTCAACACGCTGATCCCGTTCCCGTCCGACCCGGCGCTTGACGAGTTGATGAGCTTGTGGGAGGGCTCTGGTACGTTCCCTCAGCCGGATTTTGACGCTAGTGCGTTCGACCATTTGCCGCTCTTGCCCCCACCTCCACCAGAATCCCCTCCCCCGATGGCCCTCGCAGGCGAACAGCCGGAGCCCGGCCCGAGCGCCCCGAAATCACGTCGCGGTCCTCGACAAGAGGTTGATGTCTCGCTCATCCTTCCGGCCGATTCTAAACGCGTCCGAGGCCCAAGCGAACTTAAACAGCGCATGGATGGCGATGAGATCTCGGACCGAGTCCAGAAAAGGGCCAAGTAAGGTACTCGAAATTCTTTCCCTCATCCGTTCTTTGACTCGTTACTTACATGGCTTCTAGGATTCAATCATGGTGCTCTGCCCAAGATATTTACTCATACACTATTCATTTTCTCAATGCAATACTATTGTCTCAAATGAACTCTGTTTGAACTTAAATTTCGGTAGTATGCCGTGTGTATCCGCATGAATACGGCACATTGTAATTGATTGTACCGTATTTGAGAGAATGTGCCGTGCGTGCGACGTAATGTACCGGACTTCCAATGTACCTACATTACGAGTTTGGTTATTCCCACTCTTCTCGCCATCGTCGGGAGACGACTGCACCATATCACACTGCAGGACTGTTCACCACGTAAGTCGGAGTTCATATTGTATCCACAGTCATTGTTCGACTGATTTATGGTTCATCCATTTGTTAGACCTGGCTGCGGCCATCGATCTGCAGACCTGTACCACCCTGAAAAGTGTCGCCTTCGAGGGCGCATCAACCGGCGCTCATATCTTGCCATTCATCCAGCAGCTGTCGTCTCCCCATCTCGAGTGCATATCATTTGATCTTGGCGTGCACATAAACATCCTGCGCGAGGACGCTACGAGCACCGCATGGACGCAGGTCGAGGCCGTGCTGGCCGGCCCTCATTTTCCGTGCCTGAAGCAACTTGTGGTGCAGTTCAGCCTGTGCGGTATGTGGCCAGATGCGTACCGCGCCGCCATTCAGCGTGTGCGAAGGAGGTGGTTATTATCTGAAGGTACAAATCAGAAGAGGTATCAACTGGACCTCAGATTTTGTTGCAGTGTGTACGAGTTGGAGGAGATACGGGGCATTGTCTCCGCGGGCATCTTGCAGACGAGTTGATGGTGCGCATGCATGATTATTTTGTGCTCCATTGACTCGGCCTGGCTATTGTGGACGGGATCGGTACGGCGGTGATATTGCGCGCTGGGGCGAGCCTTTTTTGGGGTAATACAATGGCTGCCGATACTTGTATTCCCAGTTGAATAAAAACGGAATCAATTGAGTTCGAGAGTCTGATTATTGTTTTCTACACGGAACTGAACGCAGACGGACTACATCGGAATTTTATATCGATGAAGAGACTCCCTCGAATTGAATCTATGGTTCTCCGCTTCTGTTAGACTTCTTCCTGTGTGGAAGTTGAAGCTGCAGCAGATTATCATTTGCATTTGTCTACACTGTAGCACCCATATTTCTCGAATCTCTTTCGGATGAGAATTTCTGGCAGTTATCGCTGGTGAATAAATATAATTAGCCACCGGTTTATTTGAGGCTGTCGTCGGCACGAGGCGTTCCTCCACGAGCATCTCGTCAAAATAAAAATACCACAGGCTGAACTTGGAGAAGGGACTGGGTTTCGCGCAGATCTTCACCGGTAAAATAGTCTGGTATCCAAGGACAGAAGGTGACAAAACAATTAACTTGTATTCGACATCAGTTGAACATTGCCGTATACTATCTCCTACCATGAACCAGTAATGTCGAAAGAAATGCTGCTGCAAATCGGACCGGTGTCGGAGTGATCGGCTTGATTCATATGTTCTCAGGTTGTCTGCAAAAGAAATACGGCGATTAAGGAGCGTATGAATTGGATGCGACAAAACGCACCAAGTGACATCTATTTCCTCATCTGCGACGGGAAGTGAAACGCCATTCGTCCTGCTACAGACGGCAGCCGCCAGCTCCGGTAGACTCTTAGCCCGCTCGCCCCCAAAAGCGTAAATGCGAATAAATACTTCGGGTCACAGGTGTCACAGCAGATATCGGGCTAAAATCTTGGACATGAATATTATCGGGACATCCGTTACATCGTAGTAGGGAGACCGTTCGCCGCCACGCGCCCACGCCTACGCCAACGGAACCGCAGATTGCCCACCCCTTCGAAATAACGCGGATGACGTTGCGGCGTCACTGTATGCCCTCGATTACTGCATCCATCGTCCTGTCTCGGCTCGCTAGTCCACCCACAACGCGCACGTGCACTCGGAAGCCAGCCATGACGCGCAGGACGGAGGAGCAGCACCCCCGCCCGCACAAATCGAGGACACGACGCCACCACCATGCTCCCCGCAGTGGTGCTGTCGCTCCGCAGAAGATGTCTCCGCTTCACCGCCACCGCGAGACACACGCTACACGCGCGCACGGTCCACTCCCGCTGAAGGCGGCATTCGTCCCCGGAGGTGAAGGGGCACGAATCGTGGACACGGCGCTCCACCATACCTAAGCAGTCGCATCATCATCATCGCTCCGCATCAACAACACTCTCGCCCCACACCCTCGACGTCCCAGTACTCTCGACACACCTCCATGTTGACGAGACGTACCCGCTCCCCGCTCGTCCACCCACGCTCCGCATGTCCACCATCTCCCCTTCCCCACTGCGCGCTGCCCAACCCCACGCACCCACACCGAGGCCCCGTAAGATATTGGCACCGAGAGCGCACACGCCCATGACACTGACTCGCCCGCACCCACGCCGACAACGTGCCGCATCACTGCACACCATCGCCGCGTCAATGCGCGTTCCTGCCGCATCACTGTTGCGGTTCTTAACATCGATGCTGCTGCATCTGAAATGTTCCCATTGCTGGCTGAAAGCACAACACAAAGCATTGACACGCGGTGGCTGCCCAATTGATGCGGCATTCCCTTTATCATAAAGGTTCACTGGAATCAATCCTTCATATTGAAGAAAATCAAAATCAATGTCCTACAAATGTAAGGGCAACCTCGAAGCCCGAGAGTGCTCAAGTCTAGCGAGGGAGATCCGAAGTATATCAATAAGGCACATTAGACTACAGGGAAGCATAACACACCTAGCGAGGGAGATCCAAAGAGAAGAAACTCTGAGGATTCCCACGCCAGGCCGTGAGTAAATATAGCTACTGACTAATAGTCCGTGATCGGAGTGATCGGCATAAATCACGTGCTTGATCGCACACGTGGTCCCACCGGGAGCGTACCGGCCTCACGTGATTTATGCCGATCACTCCGATCACGGAGTAGCTATATTTACTCACAGCCTACTAGTTTGCCGCCTGGTTTAGAGGGTCAAAACGGTGGCTATGTCCCTGGCTATGTCCACGGTGGCTATGTCCATCTGTTTTGGCCCTCCAAATGGGGCGGCAAACCAGTAGGCGTAGATTCTCTCCTTTCGTACCGACTTCGAGACCGTTTATTATAATTTTCGCAATCTTTTTAAAGCTTTCTTGTTTCCATTAGTGATTGAGCTCCACCTCGGTTCAATTTATTTTCATCACACCAACTTCACCTCAACTCAATCTTTTCTTTCGGAATTGATATGTACGGCTGCTCACTTTGGGGCTCATGAATCCCCCTGGATGACATTCACATCGAAGTGCTTCATCGTCTTGAGACACAGGCTTCCACCAACCTTTATCGCAGACTGAAAGCAGTTCAAATTTCGCACCGTACACTGGGATTTCGAACTGACACGATCCTTGGATTGATGTAGTGCAATTCAGCACAACTGACGAGCTGTAGTGTGGTTCGTAGCTGCTGACAGCCATTCAATCTTCGGGGACAGATCCGCTGCTTTGTTAGGTTAGCCGCGGGCACTTTTGATGCCCTCGTCTGGCATTCCTGTCTTGGGTTCATTCTCACGCATCACCATCGCCATGCGACCTGGGAATCAGCGGCTCGTGGATTGTTCGCCCGGTGCTCTCTCCACACCCAACAAAGTTCTATGGCTGTCCCATCGACCCCTTTCTGTGTGATGGAGCAATGAACAAGAATTCTAAATTTTTTTTTTGGCGGTGTGCATTTTCAAAATAATTCATAAGCACTTCTGAAGCGTTGAGGCACCGCTGGATGAGCTCCAGGAACGATTTTCCAGGCAGTTCAGATTCTATTCATACAGAATTGTGAAGTGTTTAGGTGTAGGCCGTGGCACATCCAATCAGCATACAGTGAGTGATGGTTTAAACCATCGTGATAGATGATCCAGACTCATTGTAACCAAGTATTCGTATAAACCGTCCATTGCATTTGCCCTGTTCAAAGTACTATATCGTAGTATCCTATCCTGTTCGACAAATCAAGGAAAATGGACTTCAAGTAGCCAGTTCTGATTCGTATTTGAGGAAATGCAATCCCAAATTTGCAACTGAATCTTTTATCAGCCCCGGGTCGTATCCAGATGGACAAGAGAAAAACAGACCTGATTACCATCCTCGACACTCCCATCCGTCAAATCCACACATTTATTCTTCCCAGTCCAGGTGAACCTATCGTTTGGGAAGTACCCCAAATCACCGCCAACATGGTTAAAGCGTTGATTTGTATTCCCGTTCACGCAGGTCCAGACTTGAATTTTGGCCCCGTTCGTGTTGACTCCATCTTTAACATCCCAGCAAAAGTTGTTCTGCGAGATGGTATAGCCATCGAACGTCCACACCTGCCCGGGAAATCCGTGCCTTCCATCGCACCGCTGCAGCAAAATGAGAATCGCTGTCCCTTCCATGTGGAAGGATTTCCGACCTTGATTCCAACAGCAGAGCCGTTCCCAGCAGTCCCAGTACTGGCTCCGAGTATAGTGGCGCAGTCTCCGGGTCCGGGTTCACCTGACGCAACCTTGACGATGTACTGACCGGCGTCAGGCGCGTTTGGGAGAGGGTCAGGACAGGCGGCATTGCTGTCGACTGGGAGGGAAGTGTTCGGGTAGTGGGAGAGCCTGTAGTCACTCGTTCTCTAATAGAAGTGATTACAAAACGTAAGGGTACGCGAAGCAAAAGCAACGAACGTAGAAGCAATATGTTCCCGAGGAGCTTCCGTCTCCATTGTCATGGAAGTAACTGGTGAGTGTTAGAACTGGTCTCATAGCAGGCACAGAATTTACTCACTCGCACTGAAAGTACGGTCCCAATTCCCTTGCACTGGTGAGTTGGTATCGGTCCCCATCACTCGTTGTAATGAAGTTGTTGCAAGCCCTCAGAGTCTGAGCGGACACAACTGCAGCGAATCCGGCCAGAAGAAGAAACTCGACATGCATGGTGAAAGGGGCGGCTAAGGAAAGAGAGATAAGCGAGTTTCATGGGCATTTATGTAAATGAAGGCTCCATTCCCGGTTGGTATGCATCTGATCGTCGAAGCTTTCAATTGAAGTGCGGGTTGAGTCGGTGGTAAGGATCGTCTAAGCCTTCAAATTCGAAATTACAAAATGACAGGTGAAACAGTGCTCAAGGGGAGGAACTAGGATCACGATGGGAGGATGCAACCATGAGAAGAGCAGAGTAATATAAAAGGTCGGCATTTAAATGAAGGCTCCATTCCCCGCTAGTATGTACTATGCATCTATGCGGTCTTCGAAGCTTTCAATTGAAGTGCGAGTCGAGTTAGTGGTAAGGATCGTCTAAGCCTTCAAATTTGAAATGACAAAATGACAGGTGAAACGGAGGACATTAAGGAACCAGGGTCACGATGGGAGTCGGGCTAGCATCCGTGATCCGTCCGTCCCGTTGAGTGATGACGGCCGTTTTTTTCACACGGGCCGTCCCGTCGACCGATTTCCTCTTGAGTGTCTACGGACGGGTCGGGTTACGGCCGTCGAAGACGGGCATATTTATAGGCAAAATATTTCAGCAGCCTTGTAGGATAGTTACTTGCATTTTAATCAACTCTGATATTAATGTGGATCTAGAAAATTAAAACGGCCCCGAAGCTTCTCAGCAGGCGGCGGAGCACCCTGCTCGGTAACTGCCGAGCCTTCTCCCCGAGTTCTCCTTCCACTCGCCCGCACCCGCGTGCCCGCACTCATGGGCACCATCGCACGCGGCACTCCCGCACCCGCTGCAGCCCCGCCATGTTCTCGAGAAGTGGCGAGCACTCCCGCACTCCCGCCCGCCCGCACCCGGCGCACTTCCCACCGTGTACGCACCCACTCCCGCGCACTCCCACCCGCAGAGAACCCGCACACTCCCGCCCGTCCGCATCCGGAAACTGCCGACCCTCACGCACCTAACCCGCTCACTTCCACCCGCACCCTTCCCTACCCCGCCGAAAGCACCCGCGGCGCCCTCGCACAACATCCCGCATCATCTCGGCCCGGCCTTGTTTGCGTCTATTGTCCACTGCTTTCAGTACAACGCCACTGTCTCAAATCCGCATCCCCCTGCGTTGCTGCCCACTGGTTCGACAAACCGATCAGCAACACCAGTATTCGCTACATACATCCAGCTCCACTTCAATGGCCCGCTTCCTAACTCTCACTCGCCATGAAAATTCTGTCCCTGTGCACGATCTCACCTCGCAACAGCTCGCAACGCCGAGTCTCCGCCCCAGTCGGACTGCCCTCACCACCACATCGTCTTCCACGCTTATTCACCCCTCAAACGTCTCTGTACTCCAAACTGGCCCTACCGCGCACATTCATCGCCTTTGGCATTTTTCTGTGGGTTGCCCTCTGCTCCGAACTCACGCGCCGGTGCCCCTTGGACGACCCACCTCACCGCAACCTATGTCAAAGATCGGCTTTAGCCGGCACCACCGTCCCGCCAACTGCGCGCCGATCGGCTGCTGCGATGGATAGCGCACTGCACCTCCAGTTCGCCGCCCTATGTCGCCGTTTTGGGCTGGGATCCGAGGTAGAGGGGTGTATGACGGTTTTTGGGCGGTCTGGATACCTCAGGTACGTTTTTATGTCTTCATATGCGCACTTTCGTCTTTTTTTGCACTAATCGGCCTGGCCCACCACGAAATCGGCCCCCTTTCCTCCCATTCCTTCGCTGCTGAGTAGACCCCCTTCCCCTCTCTACACCCGCCACCTCAGCACGAATTTTACGGAGTTCAAAACGCCCCACCACTAACAATTTCTGTCCCCATACGTACTGCCACCCATCCAACTTTCAGCTGCGTCTTCATTCTCCTCTGTACACCACAACTCCGCCCGCTGGCCGCCTTTTAGTGTCGCCCGACGTTCTGGTCCTTTTCTGTGCCCTTGGCTCGGCCGTACCCCTTACCCATCCGGCGACGCTCTCGGACATGTCCCCTGTATGTGCTCCAACCCGCAATCCCGCCCAAGATTCTTTACCCGTCTCGCCATTTGCACGCCACCGGAGCGTCGGACTCCAGCATCGACTGCATCTTCCTACCAGTCTCGTTTATCACCAGTGTTGTTTAGGAGGTGAGTGGAGAGTATAAGCGAGAGGATTGAGCAATTCTGGGAGGTACCGGGGGGTTCAGGTGCGTTATATTCGAATATATTCGCGTCTTGGCGCTTTTCCTGACCATTCTCCTTGGTCCCGCCCCAACTCTGTTCCGTTTGCCATGAAATCACTGAAGGTGAGTCGGCCAACTTCTTATCCACCTGTCACTGCCTTCCGCCCAATTTTTAGGGCCCTCAAAATTGCTCATCCATTGCCATCTTCCGGTCCGCACCCGCACCGCCACACCCACACCTCCTAAACCTTCCGCCGACCTGATGTTCCGTCTCGGCGACTTTGTCAATGGTCTCTAATGCGCAGACACCAGCTATCGACACCCTGGGTACGTGTTCGTAATTTTTCTTTTCGCATTTTTGTCCTGACTTTCGTGATGTTTAGGTCTGCGTTACACTGTTGCTCAGGTGAGTGTCTCAACCTATTCATCCCCTCCCCTCCCCCCCCCCCTCCCCGATTTCCTCCTCGCCGCCCTCCTCGTCGCGTTCGCATGTCCTACCAGCCTCGCACCCCCCCCCCCCGATTGCACGAGCG
Organism: Mycena rebaudengoi; assembly: GCA_029282285.1. Classification (NCBI taxonomy): domain Eukaryota; kingdom Fungi; phylum Basidiomycota; class Agaricomycetes; order Agaricales; family Mycenaceae; genus Mycena; species Mycena rebaudengoi. Next base: position 20,056 of record JARJCX010000260.1, read on the forward strand.
GCGCTCGCACTCAAGTCAGCGGCGGCTCCGGGCCTCTATATTTTAGAGGCACCGTGCGTCGTTGACTTGAAAGGTGGCCGCTTAGGCGCTGAGTTAGCTTTCGTTTCTGCCTGATAACCCGCGCCGAATGTAGCCGCGTTGCTCCACTGCACAAAGTCCGCGGGCTCTACGAGCGTGCTGCCGCGGATGGGATCAATAAATGCGAATTCCATCTCGACTTCATTGCCCCGTTGCACAAACTCCGCCACCATCGCCGCATTTCGATATCTCGGTGAGCTCCTCTTCATTTACCTTCATTCCTTTTCTAACCTCTTTTCTAGATCCCGGAACATGTCTGGACGAGCATCGAGTGTGCTGCCGCGGATGGGATCACCAAAGCCGAATTTCAGAGAAAGTGAGTTTAAAATTGAGCTCTTGGCCGTTTCACCCCAACTAAAGCTTCCAACCCATGTCTGGACTATCCGGTACACGCCCCCAATAGACGCCGCCGGTCCCACTCAAGCTGCGCCGGCTACGGACGTGCGGTATCACCAAAATTGAATTTTAGAAAAAATGCACGAATAATTCAGTCATTTACCCGTTTGCCTTAATAAAACACTTATTCCATGCCCAGTCTTTCTAATACGCACCCCCGCTGCGCGCCTCCGAAAGAGCGCACTACGATCGTACCGCTCCGCAAACGCGAATTTCACAGAAAGTAAGTTTAAAATCGGGTTCTTGACCGATTTGCCTCAACTGAGGCTTGTAGTCCGGGCATGGTATAATATTCTCCCAGACACACGCCTCCGGCTGCACTCGATGCTACATCTGAGACTGCCAGTATTCAAACTGACTAGCCCAGAAACCAGTAATTCGAAAATTGCGATGATTATTGCTCAGGATTTTCAGTAAGACCATTCTTGCAAGTAGATATATATATGCCAGGATACATATGCCGACGAGAATTGATCAGTGATTATTGCCTTCTTGGCATGATAGCATGACAGGCACCGAGCCTATCCAATACGATTTTGAATTGGATGAACCCTGCAATTGTGACCGGAAATGAATGTTGGGAGCCAAGGAAAAAGAGCGAAACCGGTTCTGGAAGCAGTGGAAACAACGGAGCGTCTAATCATATTTCGAATGAGATTTCAATAGGTGATGGAGTGTCAGCCATGCCTAATCAAATCGGTCGATCGTAAGTTGAACCTTACTTTACAGCACGGGTTCTACTCTGATACATTTCAAAAACGTAGGCACACGGCATTATCGGTGACCATTCTGCCCGAGCAACTTCGTGTTGATGAACTTGCCAATTAATTGAGTTGGAATCGTGATTCGGTCTCGGCAGCGGGATTGATGTGTTCGGTTGTGCAGTGGCGGCGCCGTATGGGCAGTCGGCCGGGCAGGCCGCAATGTGGTGGCGCAATTGATGTGTAGGGGGCGCAGTCGCAGGGGCCGGGCCGGTAGGTGGCCAACTGCGAGAAAGCCGCGAGCAGTGACCCAAAAAGCCGAGCGAGACTTGATGTGCCGAACTGCTTGACGTCACCGGAATGGTCCGGTGGTTTCAACTCCAATAGCCCAAAAAGGTGATTTTGATTTGCTGAGCCTGTGGCTAGGGCTTGGCGTGGTCAAAAGAAGTGATGTCAGGGGGTCAGTATGATCACAATCACGAGGGCTAGAATTCTAGGCAAACATATTGAACCTAGGAATTTTTTTTCATTTTGCTCTACACCAAGGAAGGTGAACCAGAGGGATTTTCGGACTTGATGACATATTGGATGGTGGAGGGGTCAATACTGGTGCGCTTGAGCCAAGATTTATGGGCTATCGATGGGAGGTGACCCGTTTTGGCGAGAGCGAGGGATAAGTTATCGTTTTTCGGTGTGGGGGCGGGCTGTGTTGTGTAGGGTTTAGCGGCAGTCTGCGACCCAGCCAAATTCTGGCCATACTGCGGGGTATGTCTACTTTTGGAAGGGTATATTGGATATATCTCATATTTGGTGGAGGCATGAGGCCTATGTGTAACCTCTGGAATCCGAAAACAGGATATTGTAATTCAAGGTCCTTGATATCGCAGTCAGGGATGTGCAATGGAGGCTGGTTTTCTTTTTGAAATGATCTAGACCTCAATCAGCGTAGCGCACAACCAGTCATTGGCCTCGTCCTCTCGTGGAACAACTACTTGCGTGATGGTTCGCATCTTCTCGACGAATGCAGTGCTACGTAAAAGCTTAGGAGAGGGATCAGGGAGAACTATTCGTTATATCTGTAACGAATGAAAGTGCACCTTGTTTGGATCGCTGAAGTTCCAGGCGGTGACAATATCGATGTGAAGGGTGTTAAGACATTTCTCGAGTTTGAAGCCTGAGAATCCCGTACTCAATGCCCCGCCAGTGTTCTACAGCCAAATACGTCAGAAACAAGTCGCAGACGACAGCAACAAAATTACTTTTCATCCCGATCCCTCAATCATAGATGAGCACGTAACTATGTCATCTGAGATTGAACCTACTTGATTGAACCTTCAATATTTGCCTGAGCACTTCCACGCTGAGCGATTGCAGAGGTAATGCATACGGTTTCTCGATTGTGCGCATTCTTGACATTCATGAGAATCTTACTAGCAAAACGACTTGTCTCTCCCAGGAGATGTAGAGTAGTTCTGATAAGCTCGGCCAAAGAGCGGTGGTCTGGGCTGCTGTTCGTTCCCAGTCCTATCTAAATGCGCAACTGTTCAATGGCGTATGCCGAAGTCGCACCGGAAGCTCGCGCATGTCGTCCATATTTTGAAGTTGAGGTAAACATATTGTCTTGAACTCCTTCTCGGCTCTTTATGAGCATAGCCGCTGAATTTGGTCTGCGGGCAGTTTCATTTCTTCGTCCGTCAGTGCCCTCTCCATCCGACTGTACAGAATGTCGAATTGGGTGAATACCGCAACAACCGGTACTGCGGTATTCGAGGTGTAAGCTGTAGCACGGTTATTACAGAAGCGGTATTACCCTTGGCTGCAGCGGCGAGCTTGAGAAATTCTTTGTCTCCCTCCTCCAAGACTCGGGAGCCGGCGTGCGGGACCTTGATGTATAGCCTGTTTCGTTGAAATATCTGACACCACATCTACCCACAGCAAAATATGTAGCGCACCAGATGGCATGAACGCGCTCCTTGAGAGGCAATTTCTTGCCCCGCGACTCGAAGAATTCCTTTGCAGTCTCAAATTCTCTCGTATTGTTCGGCTCGAAACCCTTGGAATCGTGAAGGACAAAGTGATCATTGTACTCGGAAATTAGTGGATATTGAATATCGCATGTTCCCCGTTGTCGGTGGGCCACAGTCTGGATTGAATTATGTACTAGTCATTGGATGGAATTTATTCAGTGAACAAATGCACACCGCCTGATCGATACCGAACGCATGGTTGATGAGTGACGACTTTCCCACTCCAGACTGCGAATTGGCTGTCAGGTTGTTGAATAAGAGGATCGAAAATCTCGAACCCTTCCGACGACCAATACTCTGAATCTATTGGAAGTAAATCAAAACCCGACCCGAGAACGATCTGGTCCGATCTCACCGGGGACACTCTGCAAGGATGTCGTCAGTAGTAGTCGGGCGCGGACTCTGCGCTTCAGTCATTGCGGCAATGCGGATGATGGAGTGGACTAGGAGCCACTGGCAGACTTGGTGTGGGAGAGAAGTGAAGCGAAGTGCAGAATACGCAACACTGTCGTAAGGATTGCGACGTGCGAATTTGGTGGTAAAGGAGTCCAGGGCCTTTTGCAGCTTGTTTGGCCCACCAAGGCTATTTCTGATGTCTCCAGCATAGAAAGCGCATGTAAGACTTCCCAAATTGGAAGGCCTTTCAATCGATGGATGTAGGTAGCCAACGATTCGGAGTGCTCAGGCCACGGCGTGTGAGTTTCGGTTCCTAGAACCCGAGGTTATAGTGGCCTGTCGTCGCATATGAACTGCACGAGAACCTAGCTTCCTCCCTGTGGACCCAATTCCAAAATAAACGGATGGGGGGGGGGGGGGGGGGGGGGGGGGGGGCATCCGATCCCTACAAAACTTAGGGATCAACCCAATTGGGTTGATCAGATATACATCACGCACCGAATTGGCTGAGCGCAGCGATCTTCGGAGTTCAACGGGCGTGCGCACAGGCTGGTGCATTCATGCTCCATAAATATAGCTGCTGTTGCAACAAAATAAAATTATGTGGGGGGTGTATGCTCGGCCCTTCTGACACCAAAAATCCCAGATTTTCTATGGCTCTGTAAATGGTGCTGAGAAAATAAAAAAAAACAATTTCATATCAAGGTTGGAGAGCTGTGGGGGAAGCAGATTTTGGGATTTAATTTCATCTGGATCTTCCGAACATGAAATCCGAAACTTGCACCATCATTCCTCTCTCAGATCTGGCCAATTAATTACACTGTGGCCATAACTGCAACACCACTGAAATTAGTAGATGCAGGCATTGAAAAATATGGGTTGTGTTACAGCGGCTTCCATATGTAGTAGATGACCATTTGCTATTGAAATTTTGAGACTTGCAGTGACTACTGCCATTCACATTATTTTAAATTTGGACCAGCACAGTATCTGTGTCGGACACTGGCAGATGAGGCACCGCAGTTAGGTAGGTGGTCTTCTAACAGAAGATCTACTTGTATGAAATTAATTCAGAGGATTTTCAAGGTCCCAAGTGCTGCAAATATGTCCGAAGATGTACTCTAATCCGACGAATATCAAATCAAAATGCACGACTATCGGAGATTTGCTGTGCCAGAGTTGCTGTTTGCAGACACCATGGAACCATTTATTCCTTGCTTTTTTGGTATATGAACTCTGTGCTGTGCATCAGCAGATTTTGTTTCGGTATGTGTCATGCTTCGTTCATGTCTGTAGTATTCATGTTGAGCTCAGGGACACTAAAATCTCTTATTCTCCCTCTTCTTTCTCTCTTTTTCTTCTTTCCTTATTTCGTTATTTATTAATTATTATTAAGCCCCCACAAGCACCGTTACCGAGCCGTGGTCGTGCTAGCGGTGTGAGAGCAAGAGACAGATTGGCGCCCGTCAAGTGCCGAAGGTTGCCGAGGGGCAAATATTTGGCCTGTAACGTGACCACGCCTCCTTGCCGAGAACGCGTACCTTGGCCAGGCTGAACGGCTTGCGGCAGGGCTTGCGTAGAGCAGCCTCAATCGCCTTCCGGTCCTCTCCCTCCTCTCCCTCCTCTCCCTTTCTTCTCCCTAGGTGGCTACGAATGTCAATGGTCGTGTCAATTTGTCGACCTCAATAGTACTTCACTGATGCCCTTCCATGCAGTTTTTGCGTCAATTTTTAGTGCGATCTAAACCATGGGCTCGGAGTGGAACCCGCACTACTATGCGGCCTTACTCACAAGGGCTGCCGAGCGGAGGAAGGAGACCACTACTTGACAGAACGTCGGGCACGATTCTTGGTGCGACAGCCGGTCTTCTATTAGGAGGATTCTATGTTTCTCAGTTCGTTTTCCATTTTTTCTCTCTTGTTTCTTGTTCACGATCTCGATTACAGCTTGGAAAATGCTCCAGAAACGGGTCGTCGTAGATTCATGGCAGTTTCTAAGCAGCAGGAAGAGCTCCTCCGACAGCAGGCACTCCAAGAAACTCTCGAACAATTTCGAGGGAAAATTCTCCCTATACATCATCCCTTGACGCAAGAAGTACGACGCATAACTCGACGCATCATCACGGCCTCGAATCTCGGGTACCTGGAGGGGGACGCCAGCGACGCAGAAACCCCGAATGTCGATCCATGGAGTGCGCCCCTCATGGATCTGCCTGAAGCAGAAATCCCCCGTCCGTCGACCATGCATCCGGACAAGGAGTGGATCGTCCTCGTTGTGGACGACAGAAACTTCGTCAATGCATTCGCGGCGCCTGGTCTCGTGTGCATCTCGACGGGAATCATGCCTATAGCGCGGAACGAGGAGGGGCTGGCTGCGGTCATCGGACACGGTACGTCTTCTTTCCTGTACATACCCTGCTCCGCAACTGACAGAGATCAGAAATTGGCCACGTCGCGATGCGGCATTCGGCGGAACATCTCTCACAATCCAAGATCCTCCTGCCCGTTATGGGCCTGCTCTTCCTCCTCGGCATAGATCTGGGGCTCTCGTCAATACTGACGAATGTTCTGCACTCGCTGCCTCACTCCCGCGCGCTGGAAACCGAAGGCAAGTGATATTAGTATGCGTGGGCCCGAATCTCACTTATTGCATGATTCACAGCGGACATGGTCGGACTCAAGCTCATGTCCCGCGCATGCTACAATCCCGGCGCCGCACCGCGGTAAGAGTTTGTCCTTGGTCAATATCGATTCTCTCTCATGAACGCCCAGGTTCTTCGAAGACCTTGGGAAACTCGAGAAAGGAAATATCCCAACGTTTTTCCACACACACCCGCCTACGTCGGAACGGATCGCGGTGAGTCTTTTCTTTCTTTCTTTCTTTCTTTACCCAAATTATGCAGGGCGTTGGTGCTGACGATCCACACACAGCATTTGAAGACGCTGCTCCCCGAGAGTCTTAACATATACAACTCGAACCCGGAGTGCGCGCGGCTCGAGGAGATGCGCGCGAGGGGCATTTTGGGGAAGGTGAGGATGGATTTGCGGACAGGAGCGAGGTATGAGGTGGCGTAGGGTCTGACTGCCTGCTTTCTTGCAGGAAGAGGCACGCGAAACTAGGGCGGACGATGGGGTGAAAGAGAGGAGGAACGAAGACAGTGAGAGTTCGAGTAACGAATTGATTTGTTGACCCTCCCTCAAATCTTCGGTGAGATTCGAGTGAAAATCATCGGATGAACCACCAAAGGTGCCGTAAGTTTTGCGCACATAACGTTCATGAGCTCTCATCACGATGCCGGGATGTACATTGGAAACGCCAACATCAATTCTTCACGTTCATGTCCTGTGTGTATTACTTTATCCGTTACCGGTCCCATCCTCGTCTGACTCTTCTTCGCCGCCCATGCCATCTCCCGGTTTTTTCGCACTTCCCAAATCTTGGAATGATTGGGATGGACATCACGCAGATTTCACACCTTTTGGCCGCGAGCAACGCCTTTGTAAGCCTCATGCATAATCGCAGCGCGTTCACGTTGTGATTTTCTATACCCTTCCATCATTGGATAATTCCTGGAAACCGGCGTTCGTGATTCGGACCGTGCCGTGTAATGCTACCTACCTACCATTCTTGCCGCCGCTAGCATCTTCTGCCACTTTCTTTTTCGAATCACTGTTGCGGTCAACTTTGCGCTGTTGCCTCGCTACCCATTTGACAACTCGTCTCGCAGGCGCATGGATACGTAACCATCTCGCACACCTTGGCCTTTGCTCAAGACCTCAAACTCGCGCACTACATGCACAGTACGCACCTCTTTATTTTTAAATCCACATATTCTCATGAATTTTCACCAGTCCCTCCCGTTCGTAGGAACCCTGCTCTCCTCTTCTGTTTCCGACGCCCCTTGTTCCTCAGGTTCCGACATTCTGGGCGCAAATCTGGGCCACCGTCGTCTCCTCGTTCCTGTGTAAGCATTATGGATTTCTCCCGTGATGTCACAAGCCGAGAGGTGTGAAAAGGTACAGGAATCTTGAATTTCCAGATGACCAAGATCGAAGGTGTATGTACTCCAGGCCAAGTGGACCATTTCACGTGCCCTTGTACTATTTACTTTGTTTCTACCTACTGCAAGAGTACTAACGTAATCTTCAGCTATCAATTCATTCTTCACCGCAAGGTACGCCTTCTTTTCCATTCATGAATCACATTATTCAACTGTCTGTACAGCGTTCTCTGGGTACGAGTTTCAACTGGCTTGGGAATCTGTATTTTGACGTAGCATGTGCAGGGAACCCTTGGTCCAAAGCGCATGTTCGGCGCTGGCGGAATCTACAACGGCTTACTCTACTGTTTCCCCATCGGCCTCATTCTCCCGATACCAGTCTTCATGCTGAGGAAGGTCCTCGAATACTTCCACCTCCCCGTCTTCCTCACTGGCGGGTTGACCTGGACGCCGTACAGCATGGCCAACGTCTGGCCCGCCTTCCCCGTCGCCTACGCATTCAACGTCATCATCAAGCGCAGGTATATACAATGGTGGAGCAAATACAATTAGTGCGCATCCCTTAAACTAAGTTTCCTGGCCCTCGTTGATCGACGTATCCCATTTCCAGCATCACCACCGCGGCCTATTAATTTGCCGCTCGATTCTGTGGCACAAAATAGGTGACTATGTCCAGGAGTTTTTTTGGGAACCCGCTTGTGCAACATAGCCACCCATTTTGTACCACAGAACGGAGCGGCAAGTTACTAGACACATCGTTTGTGCCAAGGTGCGGCGTTGGTGTGGGACTCGTAGGACGAGAATTCAGTTGTAACCCCACCCAGAATTAGTTCCGCGGCCAGGTCGTACATTATGCAAGGTTTGAATTGTTTTGGAACAGCTTTGGGTAGTTTTCCCGAAGTTACGCCGATGAAACAAAGCGCCTGCTTTCCCAAGGGGTGGCGAAAACCTTAATTCCGGACGTCGACTCCTACCGTGACCGAGTTTTATGCCCGGACCAACAAAGGTCACCGGTGTACACCGGAGGACATCCACTGTCACCGGTAATCAATGGGATATGATGGACACGATGGATTAGATAACACGGATCAGTGATGCCCACTGTACTGCCACTAGCATCCAATGGATTTATCATTGCGTTCAGTGGATTACACTGGATTTTTCATAATTTGAACTTCGCAGAGGATCAAACGAATCACATAGTGAATTTTAGTGGATATCCCGTCAGATCCAGTGTATTTATACCAACTACCACTCTGTGGTCCACATTTTAATGGGGGCAGGTGGAGAAGCGAGGGCAGAACAAAGAGGCGGAACTTACCGCTGAGTTCTGGAAGAGAGTAGAGGGCACGATTACTCTGTTGTGTATTCTTCATTCCATAACTCCAGCGAATTTCAGTGGATATCTCGTCAGATCCAGTGTATTTATGCTCGAGGTACAGTAAAGATTACACGAAATCCTGTTGGATCTGAATTATTTATGCTTGAAATACAGTGAAATCCACTAAATATCCCACGAGATCTGGTGAGATCCGATGTATATTAGAATTTATCAAATGCTGTGGATATCCTGTTCTAAATACAGTGTATACGGGTAATTGATGAAGTGGATTTCTGCCTTGGGTTCACTATGGAGCCCCTCACTTAGTCACCACCTCTGTGTGACAAGCTATATTAGTCACTCAAATTTAATCCAATTTTTTTTTCCTCTAGCCAAAAGTTAGCTTTTGATGCAAGCAACATTTTGGCTAGAGGGATTTTGCATAGGAAAAGATTTGAAGGAGTAATAAAACTTTGGATCTATCAATTTGGCGAAGGGGTATTGTGTGTGTCTATCACGGTTCAAAAGCCCTTGAAAACTGCTCAAATACCTGCCTGTGTTATTTTAACTCTCTTGAACTGGAACTTCACAGGATTTCAGTTGCAATACAAGTGAAGACACTGTTTCAAATTATTCACCCACAAGAAAATTCTACAAAGTTTAATTTTTACAGTACCTTGGAAAATAAGTCAAGATAAACCAAGAAGTTCCACGAGATTCAGAAAGTGCTTGCACAAAAAGACTTCACCAAATTTTAATCTTTTCTGTTTTGGTGGGAAGTAATTTTGTTACATCCGGCTGTGTTTATCGTTCCGACAACGAAGGCCTCTCTGACAACACTAGCAAGGGTACATGGGCAGCCTGAGGTGTGAACCTTGTCCAGAAGATGATCTAATCCACCCACCAAATATGCAGGGGCCAGGCTACATACATACATATTCTATGCCGCAGCATGCCACTGGTTTTTTTTTTTTCTTTTTTCAAAGCACTCGCAGAATGAAGTACAAAATAGAATTGAGTGGTTCGTAGGGAACCCAAATCATGGCTCCCAGGCCCAATATAGGTACACAATAAATAAAAATCCGGCCTTCGGCCGATTTGGCGGCTGTCACACAGAGGTGGTGACTAAGTGAGGGGCTCCATAGATTGCACTGGAGATTTGCTGGAATCCGACGTGTATAGAGCACAGGGTAAACGCAGGCAACAATGTATTTATATTATAAATCATTGTAGCAGTCGATACGGGGATGGGTGCAGTGCAGTTTAGTGGATATATAAGATCCGGTGGCGGTGACTGGATGTGACGACCGACCACTGTAGTCCACTGTATGTACAGTAGAAATCCAGTGGAGTTCGGTGACACGGACCGGCTTTGCCGGTCCGCGCATATTACTGCCGTGACCTACCTGATCGAGTATCCGGGGTCCTGGCAAACCACCTTTTGCCTCGGTTTTGCGAAGGTTTTTTTCCCGGGCTTCTAGCGCCAATTTTAGATATCTATTTTGTTCCAATTGATTCCCTGAGTCCATCCATGTAACTATCTTGAAGTTGCCTGAAATCTTAGGTTCGGATCAACCCTCTCTCCGGACCGGTCAACCGGTTTCCCTCGGAGAGAGGCTTGGGACAAACTGAATCAAATAGTGAGGATCTTCAACGTCCCCTCACACCTTTTCAGGGCGATGGATGTAAAACTTTGAGAGACAAAGTTCTTCATAATAAGGATGAGATTGATGTCTAGTATAGCTCTCAATTTTATAGTCAACTCACGTCGGTCCCTACAATTAATTGTCGACGACTGATGGCGCTGATGTGCCCACCAATTTGAGCACAAAGTTGTTCCAGAGCCGCAGTTTTATGAACCCTATCGTTTCTAACTAATAATTAATGTGTTTCTGTCTCTTCAGTTTCTCTTTCTGCTTCTTCTGACGCGTCATAAATCATCTCGCAGTTTCGTTAATTAATGTCACAGTATGTCACAATGTGACTCGACGCGATCGATTACGCCTCCTTCATGGACAAGCTCCAGTACGACCACGACTTCTGGTGGGGCAAGCTGGAGGACCTATCTAATAGTGAGAGCAAGGAGCGTAATAAGCTGCGCGGAAATTTCTGCGTAGGTGAGCTTTGCAGGACTCGTTCCTTGCAAGCGGGTCGCACTTTGGCGGGAACGACGTCGTGGAGTTCCCGGGGACCTCGGGGTGCGGGTAGGAACACGTTTCCTCGGTGTCTGGGGCTGCGGTGTCGCCATGAGCGGAGAGGAAAAAGTCAGGATTTTTTGCCGATCATTCCTAAAGGGGAAACATGATCGACAGATGTGGCGGGATAGATTCTGTCTTCAGTACGGAACCAATGGCAGCTCCGGAGAGCTCAGGCGCCGGGAGGACATTTATGAATAGTAATAAGAGCATACTGCCTACTTACTTTTTTTATTTGAGCCCAGATACGACCACAATAGGATGCTAAAGTGCGGTCCACAATTTTCCAAAGCCCTCACTTTTGCGCCATTTCCCATATTGTGTAGGGCAGTTATAACAATTCTAAGCTGGCCAATATCTAAGTTGATTGAAAATGAAAAGGTCCTACCAGTTCCCCCAAAAGATCTACGCGTTTTCTGTGTCTGTAGAACGCGACGAAGATCCTGCCCGTTTTCGTCATCTTGGCACAAGCCTCTTCCGTTGTTTGACCCTAAACTCTGCCCGCATCAACAAACAATCGATCGGAGAGGCTTGATCCGAACCTATGAAAATCTACGGTCGGAGGAAGCAGAAACGGGATTTGCCGAGACAAAATCAACAAGTATCAACAACACGTATCGCGACGTGAATACGCACTCGGACGGCCTTAGATATCGCCAACTACATGCACATCCACGATATTGTTCCCCCCTACCTCCTGTTTACCTCGACAACCCATTTTACCTTTCTCAGAGTCTCTGGGACCCAGGTAGTTCAGTGCTTCCACCGATTAAAATCGGGAAAGTTGCATTCCAGAGAGTAGAATAGTAACAAAACTTAATTATAATGGTATGAACATACCGTAGCTAGGTACTGGATCTTTGGGGGCACATACAAGTTGCAAACGAAACTCGGCGCAAGCGCATTTGATGCATGTTGATGCCTGATCTGATCCCCTTCGCTATTGGCCCGGAGGCACGGCCCACTGTTCCAAATGATTGCCGACTGGTGGTGGTGGTCGAGCGAGTTCCGGGGTCCTGAAAGGAGGTTTTTGGTAGTTGATATCCGACACTTTTTACTTCGCCACCCCTTGTGCTTTCCAGCAAATCCTCGGCGATTCTTTGTGTCTCTTTGGCTCTATCTCCATCGAGATTATCCCCTTCTTTCTCTCTCCCTCTTCCTACTCATTCGTCAATGTCGAATGACCCTCGCACAGTTTGAACACTCTTCAACACCGCCGCTTTTGTATGCCTCGAGGCTCAATTCTATCCCCGATTTCCCACTAGGCCCGGAATATCCGATACTATGCGACCTGCAGAGTCACCGCCAACGCCAGAAGACATCCACGGATTGGGCTAGGGGGGGCAGGAATCCAAGTCGCGTGAGTCCATAGCTCTGAGTATTTTTGGAAGGACACGTTTGCCTCCGTCACCGAAGCTGCGGCCACGTATGACTCTTAAACATATAAAAGCCGGGTATCCTAGGCACTGTCCTCCCCGCTTTCCTCACTCAGCTCTTCCCTCCGATTTCTCAAAATGTGAATGAGCTGTTTCACAGTTCAATCAAGACCGAAATCTCAACATCCAATGCAAGATTCAACTGCAGAAAACTTCCGCCCGTCGTTGCCCTAGGCCCCCTCAAATGCATGATCATTTCTGGTGTCATTCTGGAGTACCGTGCTATCGGGATCTGGGCAAGATCTGGGGACGGTAACAATCTTTGCCGATATCGTACCACTGTACCAGCTGTGATTTCTCTCGGATGGTCACCGTGAAACCTTCGTTCTCAAAGTCGTTCCTGTCGAGTGTTCATAAATCCATTACCTTACCTTGATCTTACCCACCCTATTTTCTTCGCTCTCCACTCTACATACTGTATTAAATACTAATACTATCAACCATTTATTGCGCCTGGTTGCCGGAGCGAAGCGGAGGCACGTCTTGTGGTATTTTGTTTTTGTTGGGCTCGAAACGTGCGTCGGCCGACATGTCGCAAATTTAGATTTAAGCTTACGAGAGCCTTCTATTACGAGCCTTTGTAAACGACTTATAATAAGCTTAGCAACACACTGGAAATTTGATGGAATCATTTGAACCGAAATTGAGCAGTGCTAAATGGTTAGTCTTGGTGCTCAAGAAAACAACAGAGAAGCAGTTTAGGCGGCGCTGAAACCAATTGGTTCCCATTTCAGGTCACCTCAATCCTATTGTTTCGGGGACATCCGGCCGAAACGGTGGCCGAAATGTATGCTTTCGGCCCGAAGATTTAGTTTCACCGATACCTGGGTCTAAACTTACTTTTTCGCACTCCTTTTCCTCTCAGTAGATTCCGCCTGATTCCAGTATGACAGAAGCGACTACAATTCACACGGCCAAAACTTGATTGCAAGCCTGTGTTGGGCCTAAGCCTACTCATTTTCTCCCAAAAATTGAGCAGCCCCATCTTCAAGTTTTCGATCCCCCCTTTCTGATGAGTCCAGACACGCCACCCATTCGTTCCCGAACGGCACACGAAATCCGGCAGCGGGCTGGAAATCTTGTGAATGTGGTGTCAATTTTTGCGCAGGTGCCGGCAATGCCAATGACGTGCCGAAAAACACCGCTGATCGACGCGCTGTTGCGCGCGCCGCTCACAACTCCGCATACCATCTTGGTTGACACACCTGGATTGGCGAGGACCCTTTATTCGAAGGGATATCCGTCACCCACGTCTAATTCTGATGAATGGGAATTGGTACGTGGACCTTGATCGCTGGCGTGGCATAATTATAATTAAGGCTCCAATCATTTCCGTTTGCAAACGGTTGGAAACTGTTTTAACCGTTTTCCCAATCGTTTTATTTGCGGGTTCTGGGAAACAGTTTGGAAAACGATTTGGAAACTGTTTCTGGCCTATATATATATTATTTTTCCATCCAGAGCATCGCCTTTTTTAACTTCAGTCAAGCGGGATCGTATATCGGCGGTTGCCGCTCCGAGCATCGTTTGGATCAGTACTTGCCTCTGGAGCCCGCTGGATCGCTCGCCGCGCCCTCCTGTGTCACATATCCCCATCGCAAGCTCTTGGCACCGCTGCAAATAAAACGTGACTTTTCCTGCGTGAAATCCTGAGATCACGGGTGCGGGGATCCCAATGATCCTTTGGCCTGGTGGAAGGTGAGTCTTAGCACTCAACATTGTTATTCCCGCTGATCCGCCTTTGCAGGTCAACGAGCGAGACTTTCCTGTGATCGCTAAGATGGTGCGTGCTTTCTTGCTATTCCAGGGACCAGCGTATTCACCTCTTCTCAAAATCACGGCACCTTTGTCATGAAGCGCGGGGATCCATGAAAGCCGCGACAATAATGGAGGCAATGCTGGTGAAGATGTGGATCAAGGTAGGCTTGTTCAGAAAGACGTCGTTGAGGTGTGAGTCCGCGCTCATGTAAACGGATGTAAAGCTCCTCTAATATACTCATAATTCTACCTTTTTTTTGGTGCACAAAAATACCCTTCGAAAACGTTTGCAAACGTTTGCAAACGGTTTCCTACTGTTTCCGTTTCTTTTGCCCGAATCCACAAACGGAAAACAAACGGTTGGAGCCTTAATTATAATTCCCAGTCGTTTTACGCGACTCATACTGGGAGCGCAAGACGGTTCAAGGATGATGTTATATCCATTCTTGGCTCACATATTGTTTCCTACGATCCTCGGAGGTCAAATAACTATAATTTTCTTTTACATCATGGTCATACGATTGAACCTATCCAAACTGAACAAAGGTCAACAGATCACACATTCATCTTCAGGTTTGGTAGGTATTGTCGCTCGGGGCGTCGAAGCAGTCGCTATCTTCAGCTTCACGCCAAGTATGCCCATGATAGAACCATCTGCTGCCATGCAAACACTGTTCCTGATGCGACCAATATTATCAGTGGCAGAAAGGAATCCAGCCGCATTCGACGTACTCTCCAAACATCGTCCAATCCCAAGGCGCCAATTCCAGGTACTTGGTCGTGGCCCAGCCCTGGACTCCATCCTTCTTGACCAGCGCCCAGCCGGTGTCGGTCTGTCGTACTAGGTCCACCAGGTCGTCTTTCACCAGGACCATCTTTCCAGTGTGATCCGACATGGCTCGGTACATGGGGCCGGACGTTTTGCCCGTCGTGGCCTCGCTCGGTGCAGGCACCAATTCTAAGGTGTTTCCCATCACGAACCCCTCCACTCCGGCCTTCTTGACCAACCACGTTCCACTGTCGTTCCGCTGTTGCAGCTCCACGACATCGCCCTTTGATAAATGCATCAACGCCCGGTCTCCGGTGTTGGCCAACTTGGCGCGGTACATAGGCAGGGATGTTTTGCAACTGGCGAGTGACTTGCTATGTACAGCCACCTCGCATGAGCCCTGAGGCCAGGCATGTACGGGTTCCGTGATACCAGCTCGTGCATCGGGAAAGACAAGGCCAAATTCAACAGGCGTGAATGGGCTGTCCTCCGCCAGTCGCAGCGATCCTCTCCACTGCCAATTATCCAACCATTGTTTTTGTGAATTGACTGAGAAAGAAAGCTGCCACAACAGTCCTGCAAAATTTGATACTTGTCAAAAGAAGAGTCTATCTAGAAAGAAATCGAACCTCTTGCAATGAACTCGAGCCTGATCTCTTTCGAAAGCAGCATGCGTTTCCGATACTGCGGGATCCTGAACCTGACGCTGAAGGGCTGCCCGGGGCCTTCCATAAGTTCGATATCAATTTCCTCTGGCGGCACGAGGACACCAAGCAGGAGCCGATCTTCGGGAGAAAGGGTTCCGAATTCAGGGCACATCCGCAGAAACTGGAAAAGCTCCTGATTCCTGAGCGAGATGCAGGCCCGGCGCGCTTCCGCAATCGTCTCCGGCTGCAGGGGGGAGGAGCGTGCAAGGATGACGGCCACCAAATCAAACGGACCGCGCGACCCTTCTGGGCTGTTCACGATGGCCCAATAAAGCGCGGTGTGGCCATGGAATGCTTCTTTTTCCTGTAAAAGCAGGGGGAAATCGATGTTCTGCCGCTTGCACAACAGTGCACAATTTTCCAGCAGGTCCAGCCGTTCAGCAGTGGAGCCCGTGTTCGGCTGTACCGCGAGGTGCACGTCCTCTATTACGGCGGCTCTCACTGCGGGAAGGTCAGGAGGTGGTTGTGTGGAGGGCAGTTCGGAGTGGGGGTGCTTTCGGAAGACGCTGAACAAGCCCGGTCGTGCCAAAGAATGCCCCGCGGAACTTTTCGACTTCCCAGAGCCGTCATTGCGACTCTGAGCTTGGAGAAGCGCGGCAGATTTGGACTCATTCGATCTGTAAGGCAGAGGTTGAGGTCTTTCCGCGCGGGAGCCGGAAGGCTTATCCTCGAGAGCCGGAGGTCGGGAGCTCGACCGAGAGGCGTCGTAAGAGGGTGGCTTGTCGGACATGTGAGGATTCGTGAACATCTTCAACCATTTATACATGAAACGTGTTACTTTATATCCATAGATGCCGCTCTTGATGAGACGCTGTGAGACAGCAACAGTTGCTGTTGGATATATCAATGGGCTGTGTCATTACTCGTTCTCTTACAGCTATTTCCGAAATCCTTGAGACACGTTGATTTATTTGCCACTGCTCAACTCTTGATGGTAGGTAGGTAGATAATGAAGCCGAAATAAGTTTGAAAGCGGCTACTCTAAAAGACCCTATAAAATAATATCAGTTGGCTTGAAACTATAAAATTCGGCTGAATCAGCCTCGCTGGATTTTAATTCGATACTTTGACTTTTTAGCTGTGATTAGCCACTCACCGCAACCTCCGCGTAACCACTCCGCCAGTGAAAAAAAACCGACGCGTACCATCAACTTTGCATCAACTCGGCATCTTTGTATGTGCATGTTTCGGACATTTATCTCCGCTACAGCCACCATCTACACCCGCTTGCAAGACATCGCTCAACTTTCGAGCACCATTCACCACAGCTCTCAGCCGTGCACCTCTATGTTCTTCTCCATGTGCTCCACCATCCTACAAGCCTCCGTCTTGGCCCCGCATCAATTTCATGCGATGCTGTCTCTTAAACGCCCCCGTACGCATCTGCATCAACCTTTGCCGACTTACTTTAAGGCATGGCCACGCCATCTTCGTGTTTTTTACTCCCGTCTGCCGCCACAATTGCGAACTCAGTGCCGGATCTATCCCCCCCCACCTTTCGGTCCCCTTTTGCCCCGCTGGAGGCCCCCATCTCTACACAAACTCACGGACGCCCTGAGACGATTCCCCTTAACGCCTCCCGACCCGATAATCCGGCTTACCCGGGAGTCCCGCGCTGCCAATTGCGCGCCAACTCAGCGTCGCCGTGGAGCGCATACCGCCGGCTCTTGCCACCCCCGTTCGCTGTCGTGTTCCTTTGGAGGTCGAGGGATGAGTATATCCTAAAGGATAGGCTGGTTTTTGGATTCCACAGGGCTTCTAAGTACGAGATATGTGTGTCTATTCTGATTTTGCCGTTTTTTTTCCCGCTGATCCGCCTGGCCCCACCCGCAGTATCGTCTGATTTTGCTTCAGGCGAGTCGCCCCCCCTCTTCCCATACACACCCCCATCCTGCCTGCTAGTCTCTCCGCCCCTCAATCTAGTCCTTTCGTGCGATTTTCGCCGTTCCCACGCGCATCGTCACACGCCGCTCTTCAATGCCCCCCTAATGCCAAATGCGGATCCTACAACCCCGAAAAAGGTATCCAGTTGACCCACGCGGGTTATCGGCATCAAAGGTATCCAAGTAATTTTTCTTTCATTTTGTGGGTTAATTTAGCCCATTTTCTGTCCAGTGATGTCCCGCGCAGTTCAATTCTTCTCCTCCCCATTCCCGTGCTGCGCTGCCGTTTATCTCTCGCCCTCATCGCGCTGACTGAGCCTCGAACGGCTCCCCTGCGTCCACAATCGAAGCCCGCAACCACGTGGAGCCCTTGCTGAGAAGTCAGCGCGCGCTTGAGTCTTCCACTCGGAGGCCTCTCGCCCCGCTATCTTCGAACGCAATCTCTCGGCTTCGCAAATATTAGCGTCATGGACCACCATCAGGGCACCGTGTGTATTCCGGCCTTTCCCCCCCGCCCCCATCGATTTGTCTTTCCGCTTTCCACCTGACTCTGATATCGCTTGCGACGTTCGCTCTGGATGCCTGATAGAGATGAGTTTTTGATTTTCACCCCCGCACCAGATCGCCAAAAGTTGTCGATTCCTGAGCCGCGTGAGTGTCCCTTTCGTCCCCGCGTAATTTATAGACCCGCATTTCTTTCAGGCCCGCTTTTGTGTCGTATGAGCCCCGTCGACGTACAACTCGCCGAACCCCTCCCCCCCCGACCCACTTGCACCAAGACCAAAAATGCGATATCGAAGCGCAGATGCTTCCAACAGACGATATACGCATCACATTCTTTCCTCATTCTATACTAATCACATTGGTTTCCTTTGTCTAGATCACGTTTGCGGCTCTCAATGCTCCGTGGCATTAAGCGCCATCGGTTTAAAATCCGGACCGTACCGATTTCCTGATGTTGGATAAAAATAATTCAAGCGCGCACAGGCGTCTACCGTGGTTGTGGCATTGCCCTCAACTGCTTCTATGCAGCTGTGAGTGCCTTTCTTCACTTCCATTACCCCCACTCTCCGTTTAGGCCCTTCCTCTCCCTCACCATGCCACTCTTCAGCTCGTCCGTGGGCGTGCACATCAGCGGAGGTAACTTCTACGACGTGGCGGGCACCATGACCTCAATAGTACCCAACTTGCGGTATCAGACACCGGGATGCAGTCCGCGCCGGAGTGGGGACCGGACAAGGGCTCTTCCAGGCAAATAGTAGGACCAGAAAGACATTCTCGGTCGACGGGAGCGCAGAGGATGGTAACTTACGGTGCGTACCCCACACCCGACACATAAATATGCATTTGACGTTGAGGAAGACGTTTCTCGACGGCCACAGATTGTGGGCCGTTCACAGACCTCATCTCCTTCCGATGATGGCTCTTCATCCTTCGTCGCATACAATAACAGGCTTCAATGGTCCTCGAATTCCGCCCTACCCCCTGATCTCCAATCAGAACCCACCTCCCGGTACCCATCCCTCTCGGTTTCCCAGAGCTCTTTCGGCGCAGAAGCTATCGGCACCGATGCACTGAGCTCTGAAGCCTTTACCAGTGTTCACAACTCGTTCAATGCCAAAGGAACCATTCCGGGTCCGCGGCCTTCTGAATCGGCGCGAAATCCTTTCGATGGTTGGCCAACTGCGTCCCAACATGAAGTTCCCCCGCATTTGGACATGCCTTCAAGAGAATATCCCACCCTTCAATGGGTTAATCTCCATGAGCCCCAAACTACCATTTTCGGTGGGACATTTATTAGCGGGAATGTGAATTATACAACCCACGCCGAATTTGGTGGGTTTGAAGAATACCTCGGAATTCTGAACTAAAAATTAGTGATTGCCATAAGGTTGCATATCTTGAATCACGCTTCAGTCAGCGAAGCGTTTCACGACTCAGCAGAGCGGTACCCACAGCCCAAGTGCCACCCCGAGACGCGGACACAAATGTTACAGGCGTTGTGGAACTGGGGTCGTGGAATCAGAGTTCCAAATGACTGGGTCTTCGTTGATAGCTACGGACAGGATAGCTCGGGCGAAGATGGCGACTCTGAGGATAATTCAGTAGGTAATGATTCATTCCCTGCGAACGATCTCAGCACAAATATCCTGTGGCTACATGGACCCGCTGGCTCTGGAAAATCGGCCATCGCTCAGTCTTTCTGCGAGAAGCTGGAGGGGGAAAAACGCTTGGCTGGGAGATCCTTGTTCAAACGTGGGGATGGGTCTCGCGGAAATGCAAAGAAGCTATTTTCAACGCTGGCTAACCAGCCTACCCGAAGGGAACCCGAGTTGAAACAGGCGATATGTCACATAGTGGAACACGATCTTTCCATTGTCGACAGATCGCTGTCGCTGCAGCTACAAAAGCTAATTATCGAACCGTGTCAGGACCTGCTCACTCGCACGCTGGTATTGTTATCGACGGCCTCGACGAATGTCAAGGCCAAGATGTTCAGCAAGAAATTCTTCGTTTCATCGCCACTGCCATCCACGACACTCCCCTTCCACTTCGCTTCTTCATTGCCAGCAGGCCAGAGCCTCACATTGCAGAGACGTTTCTGGAACCGAATTTGAATCATCGACATAGCTCGTTGGATATTCACCAGTCCTTCAAGTACGTCGAGAAATATCTGCGAGATCAATTCACCCGAATTCGTCAACCACACTTCGAAACCATGACTGCAGTACCTAGCCCTTGGCCCTCGGCACACGCTATGGAAACTCTGGTCAACAAATCCTCGGGACATTTTATATATACGCTTCCACAATTATCAGATTCATCGATGACAAAAATTTCCGCCCCTCTGACGGTCTCGAGATAGTCATGGGGATCAAAGAGCCCGATTTTGGATCACCTTTCGTTATGCTCGACGCCTTGTACATGGAAATCCTGGCTGCTGTTCCTGCTCGGCCTGAGCTTCCCAAGGTCTTGACCATGGTCGCTGTCAATTTAGATCTGGATCTGTCGGTTCAACATAGCTATATGTGTGGTTCATTTGGTTACCCAAATGGAAGCGCGAGTAATAGTAGGCTCGACAATCAGCTGTCGAAGCTGAGCATCGATGAATCTCCCGACAACGGAAGGGTCCTTTTCCACACTCTCCACCACTGGCGCCCCGAGATGAGGAATATAGGGTGCGAGCTGATATGCAAGCGTAGTGAATAGCGATTTCGCGTTGCCCCGACCTGTATCACCTCGCTTGAAAACAAACAACTGCCTAGAAGGCCGGCGTCCCGAAAGCGCCGTGCCAGCATCTGCATTATCGCAGATTTTCTAGCACCGGCTGGCCCGTAAATCCAGTGAATGCGCCCGCCGGGGCAGGATTGTTCGTCTGTCGCAGATTGATGTTTAACGGATGAATCCGAAACTGCCCAGCCCGATAAGTCGTCTAACATAGCCTTCCGTGTCTCTGGGTGGCATTCGGGCTGAGGAATGCTTGCTGCAGAGTCATGCATTGCTTCGAGCACAGCATGTGCAGCCTGATGCAAAATGCTGATTCCTGAATCACGATCAATGAAAATGGTAAAGTATAGCGGACCAAGCTCGCCACGACGTTGAATAGGATTTGTCGTGATAAATGTACTGCTATGAATTGTGGGAACAGGATCATCTTCATCGTGAAGCTTTCCAGGAAGGGAGGGAGGCGCTGCCGCGATCTATGGGAAAGCTGCCTAATTCTGAATGGACGTCATTCAAATTCGGAGTCGGATGCTCGCAGTGTTAGGGGATGCTGTATGATCCCACTTTCTGAAAAATCTTGGGGTAGGTCACTGCGATCTTGCAGATTCCGGGACCTAACGGGTGACCACGTGGAGACGTCTTGTAAAATATGAGCGGTAAACTTGAGAAGTGTAAGTTTCGGCTCACCGTAAGGTCCCCGCCCGCTGATGGCGTGACGAGTGTACCTTACTACGCCAGAGAGGGCGGTGTGCGAGTGATACGGCCCGACCTGGGCGTCGGGGAGCGGGCCATTGTCGAATCTTCAAGCGCCGGTGGGGCCAGAGAAACATTGAGTTGTTGCTGGGTAAGTGAAGCCTCAGCGCTGTGCACGTGGACATCGCCTGCAACTTCATAGAAGGTGCCACCGAGGATTTGAAAGCCACTCCTGTATTCGAAAATCGGAATCCCAGAGAGGAGCTTTTGGAGAGGCAGAAGCAACACTGAAAGTGCGAAAGACAAAGAGCTAATCTGAATGAACTCTCGGGGAGATAAGTTGTTGGGCGACGAGAAATTTCCCAACGTTTGGTGCGTTGCGGGAACGCAACGAAGGATTAAGATTGATAACAAGCGAAGATCGAAGTTAGATCCTTAACAGCGTTACCCCGCGTCCAATCGATGCGGCGGCCAGTTCTCGGGCAGTGAGACCCAATAATAAGTCTGGGATGTTGACCGTCCAACGAAGGTCTGTAATATATGCACATCAGGATAAGCGCCAGGTGGAACGTTTGTTATTCGACTGTGCCAAATATTACTACCTACTGTACAGTGACCGTGAAATTGAGTCAAGGGTCGATGCGATTGCAAGGCTGCAGATCATATTAATGTGTCACCAACAAGATTGAGAAGCGCCGCGAATTTTGTCATCAACCTTCGAAATAATCTTTTATCTCAGAGGCGCACGTAGCGAGCGTGTCTACCTGTCCAAAGCACACGGCCAAAACACCTCCGAACACCAACGAATGTGCAGACACTGAAACTATGCAGTGGGTGCCCAGTCTCCGGTGAGAAGCGGGTTGTTCGTAGATACAGTCGCCTGCTTGAGTGCTGGCAGGAGTGCGCACACGCTCTTCCATGTCCTGATGGTAAGATTCGCTTCCCTCGCGTCCAGGTGCGTGATCGTCTGCGGGAAGGCCTTGAGCGCTTTCGTGATTATCTGGCGCTACGCGGGGGCGTTGGCGGGGTGTGAGGTGATAAGGACGAGGGCCTTATGCTCGAATCCTACGTTGGAAAACGCCTCGGAAGCGCACTTTAAATTCCCTCCGAGCAGACTAAAAGTCTTTTAGTCTGATGGCCGAGCGTGATCCCAAATATTTTCGAATTGTGGATGCGCTTAGGTTGCGACGGGTGGAGTATTTTATTTGCAGAGGGTGTGGCTTTCGGAGTTGAGTCCTGAAATTTTGATACACTAGGCCCATCGATATTCTGATGGGGTTAAAAAATCAAAATCCGAGGGACGCAGCGGGCATATGGTGCATTAGTCTTGGGAAGTGGGCCGGTTTTGGGTCCTGGATCAAATCAGCAGCCATTTTGTGCCGTATTTTGGAGGTACTGGTTTGGAACAAAATACACACCGTGGGAAAAACTTTGGGTGGGAGAAATGTGCATTGGAAGGTGGGCAACCGACCTTACCAATATGTCAAATTATAATTCTGATCTTCTACCCTATTCAGTACATGTGTGCAACGAAGGCTGTTTTTTTTTGTGGAATAATGCTAGCAACCATCCAGACACCAAAGACGCGAAAGACACCGCACCGCGCGGGTTTTGGACGGTGCATGCCGCTAATCCTGGTGCGGCCGTTAACGAAGAGGTGTGTATTTATGTTCTGCCTTTATTCCTTCTTTGTTTTTCGTCACTGCAAATCTCTCCGCTCCTCTTACCGGCACTTGACCGGCACCAGGGAGTCCAACGTCCGCAGGAATGTCGACTCGCTAAGACCAACCAAATCGTGTTTTGTAGGGTTCCACTACTTCCTTATCTCTAGTGACTTTTCGTCGTGTAAGCTACTCACCCCCCACATAGTCCAGATTTTTTTCGTGCATTGTATCGACTTTTTGTGTGGCCATCGTGGGAGACGACATCAAGAACAGTTTGATCGTCGTCTCCCAAATGCGGATGCTGGGATCATAGCGACACCGACCGCGAGCTCAACGCATGCAATAGACTGCACGCTGTCCAACTGGAAAAGGTAAGCATTCTAAAGTGATGTATGAGGTCTCTGACTAGAGCCTCTGATTAATCGGATTTTTTTCTTCTGCGAGAGGGCGCCCCCTGGGATCTGGTGGATTCGAAGCGCCAGACGTCTCGGATTATATTTACATCCACTGAGCAGAATCGAAATACGCTAGGTAATCAAACTTCGTCTGGCAGGTCCTCGAATCACCGTCTTCCTCCAGAGCCTTTGTCTCCGGTTGTACATCGCTATGCTGCTCTCCGTCTTGCCCATGGGGTTCTTCAACCTGAGCTGGCGCACGATTCTTCACGTGCTCCCCTTCCTGTTCGTCTGGCTTCTCCGCCACGATCTCCCACCCAGGCCTGCCGTTGCGATGCAGCCCTCCGTCTTCGTCCTGCGGGAGCTGTGACTGAGGCTCCTCGATGTTAGATACTGCCGGTTCTTGCGCATTCTCATGCATTTGTTGTTCCAGCTTGTCCTCAGCCTCAACGGCTTCGAGAATGGCGCGATGAGTCTCCTCATCCGACATCATCTCGTCCGAATCATCTGCTTCATCAATTCTTTTGGACTGACCTACCTCCCTCGCTTCGCCGTCCTCCGCTCCCTCCCACTCCGGATTCTTATCCTTATCCTCCTTCCTCCTCTCACGCCCAACCCACGGCCCATGAATCCACCCAACAGGCACACCCACAACGAACCCCAAGCCCGTCATCGGAACACTCGCAATTGCCCCCACAAGCGTTCCCACCACCGTGCCCAGCCCGACCCCGATTACGGCACCCACGCCGGCGCCCCGCGCCCCGCCCTGCCACACACCGCTGGCCAGACGATGCGCTCTCCGGCTGTGCTTGCGCGCCTCGACCTCCTTGGCTTTCGACTCTGCCAGCAGTCGCGCATTCGTCTCCGGGTCCTCGGCTGCCAGTGCACGCGTTTTCAGGTCGTCTGCGAGTTTTTGCGCCTGCGAGGCTGCGCGCGCCGCTTCGACCACCTGATCCTCGGTGTTGTGGGATTGGTCGGGACCTTCCATTGTCGGGTGAGATGAGGTTATGATTGGTGAGAGAGGGAAGGACTCAAGCGGAAGAATGGCGCAGGTGCTGGAAGAACCACCAGGACCTTGAGGCTCGTTGGAGTCGAACACGGTGGAAGATTGTATCGTGATGTCATGGCGATGGGCCCACTGGCAGTGGAGCCATCAGGCATGTCCCAGAAAGCTGATGGATGGTACAAGATAATACAGTTACTGCAATATTACGACCAAAGGTGCACGGGGTGCACCTCACCTATTCAGAATCATAGTATTCACTGGGTTAGTTGTTCATTCCTTGGACATCACGTGCACGATAAAATTACCATAACCGGCAGTTGCCGGACTGCATATCCTCGCGTTTTCGGCCTATTTGGGTCCGAAAATTGCACCGTCACCATCACCTGAACCAAATTTGTTCATTCACCGGCCTTTGTCCGAGACAGTTTCAAGTTGACAGCTCCTGTCTACCTGAGTGTCACCCTCGCGCCAGCACTCCGTGGAGCCAGCTGCTACAAATAGAGGCTGACGTCAAACATTGATTATGGGCTTTTGCTGCAAGTGCTCCCGGCCCCTGACGATACCAGCGTCCCAACAACTATTTTCAAAGTCGGCTCCGACGGATGATAATGACAGTGCGGGGCATGCATAGACAATTGTCAGCTTGGCAGCATAGAGGAAAAACCCCTCCATCCGCCATTCATCCGCACCTGAAATTCACCTCTCTACCCTGACGTATGTTGGGGCGGGGACGCTCCCGCTCGTGCCGACGGTATGATTGACCATAACGTTAACTCCACTGATGCACAGCTTGCAATTTAAACTGGTGCTACCTTATCCTATTCTAGCCATGCGATCCGAGTCTCTGCGTGAAACACGGACGTTCCAACTTAGGGTATATATTGTCGGGTACGTTGCCATTCATCTTTAGAATCAACTTTCAGCTCTCGACTTCTCTCAAGCATTGATGTACTCCTCCAAGCTTTTCCTCGTCAGCATTGCTGCTCTCGTCGCTCTCTTCGTCCACAGCCCCACTGCGGTCAGTGCTGCTGCTGTCGAAGATCGTGCTCTCCCACTATGTGAGTCTGCCCAGCAGCAACGGCATATATCATCTCTAATCCACGTTCATCAAGGTCATGTCGGTAAACCAAACCAAATGAGTTTCCCTCTTTTGACACTGATTAAAATCTCTAACGCCTATTTGTAGTGTACGTATGCTAGCTCTGACGATATCGCACGGTCTTGACTGTCATTGACCCCCACAGGCCCAGCAGGACAATGCTGCGCGGGTGACATAGTTGGATCGTGAGTACCGTCGTATGTCCACCAAACAGCCTCCCAAGCTATGTTACAGCTGCGTTCCCTGCTCCTAAGCAGTATGTTTACTGGCAAGATTAGAAGCGAAGAGTACACGATGTCATTGACAGTCAGTGCCTGCAGGGCTTTCATACGTCGAAAATCAACTACGTGGTGGACATCGCGATAATTCTGCGTATATATGAAGTTAACTATAAGCTACTTTGCCCGATCCTTCGAGTGATAAGCTACCTTACAACCAAGCACGCTTTCATCCGGAGCACCGCCCCAAACCGGCCCACCCCCAAAACTCTCAAGCCTAGAGCTCGCATATGACGTAGTGGACTGGAGACCTTTTTGGTGAGGAACACGAAAGACCGATTTCAGTGATGTTGCTCTTCGATTTGGGGGAGCCTCCACTGCCATATCTGAATAAGGCGACGTCAGACATTCGGTTTCATTCAACAAGATATGCTTTCGCTTCGCTCCGGCACCGTGGGGTGGCGCTTTAACCAGGGTCTTTGAACAATACAGAAATTAACGGCTGAGCGAAACGCTCAAGCGGCGCGGCGGTTATCGGAGACACAGCGGCAGATTTCCGTTCTGTTCTTTTTTTTAGGCAAGACAGATGGCTCGTAGGTACATGGGCGTAAAAGGATTTGTGGCAATTGATGAGGTATTCGTGGAGAACGAGGGCACTATTTAAAACTGCCGATTTGGCCGATTCACGTGAGAGCGAAACACTAGCAAACACACCTTTTTTTCTCTTCTCATGTTTCTCGGTCTTGTACGCGGGCTCTTGGTGTCTCATGGTTCGTCTAGTCGGGCCTAAAGGTCAAAGGAAGGCCGTAGAGGAACAGAAACGCGAAGAGAAGATTACTGAAGCCGTGACTTTGGTGAATGCTGGCAAGGCAAGCTACGACATCGCTGCGCAGAAGTTTGGCCTTCCCAGATCCACCGTGTACCATCGCCACCATGCTTTGTTCAATGGGAGGCTTCCCGAGATCATCCCTGATGAGTCGGATGATGATCCAAGCGACAAGGAGAACGCATCGCCGGTCACCGGAGCCAAGAGGAAGGCGCAAGAAGCTGATTCAGACTTCTACCCATCTGGCCGGCCAAAGCGCAGAGCTGTGGGGCCCTACCGCTTATGTCTATCGCAGAAAATAGCCTTCCAGATAGTTTGTAATGCATGTCCTCACAGCTCATAGTCATTGGCCCAGTAGAAATGCACCGGGTGCTCAAGAAAGCGCCAAATTCTTGTCATTTTTGTGTGATTTCTTTAATAAAGTGTCTGTTCCTCTAATATCCGGTACATTTGGGGTTATGTAACTTGTCGCATTGGACTCGCAGGTGTGGAAAACGGGGGTGGCATATGGATTCCCCTTCACAAGCGAGTGAATTGTGGCTTCCAGGGAGGTTTGTTTGCTAGTGTTTCGCTCTCACGTGGTGTTTCGCTCAACGGTTAATTACTGTACTGATCTTTCTCACATCTCAGCCATTTCAACCGTAATATTAAGTTGATATTAAATGCTCTGGCAGAATTACAATGAGATTTACAGCAGTCATCCTTCAAGTGGCGGCGTCTTCACATTAAACAGGAGTATCCTCGATTCAAGCAAAACTTATGTTCAGCAGTGCATGCATATGCTGGGCGCCACGGACGTGGTTTCCCAGGCCGACTGCGAGCGAGTCCAAAAGCCCCGTATGCCACGTGCGGGCGTCCAAACCACAACGACGCCGCGCGCAGGCGAGGCATGTAGTCCTCCGCACATGTCAAAGCGGGTGCAGAATCCGCATAGAAATGTAGACCCCGTAATCAAACGTACGAAACTACGCGCCAACGTGGAGCTTGTACGTAGAACCGATTCATATCACGGGTCGGGGTTTTGTGTACGGCGACCTTGTCCAAAGAAGTTTCAACCAACTGCATCCTCATGGTCTTACCATTCGGACTCAGGCACGGAGTATTCCACCATAGTACACTCAGTGGTACATTGGGCTAAGAGACCAATTCGGTATGCGGGAATTCAATTGAACGGTGACTAGGTCTGCGCCCGACGGCGACGGTAAGCGTCGTACTTGGTGTCAGGTACGCTGTCAAGTTGTCGACACATGAACTAAAGTTGGAGGGTGAGTATATATATCTGAAACTGCAGGTTCCTACCCAGCCGCGGTTTCGAGGTTCAAATATACAGAGTAGAGTAAACGGTTCATACAGAATCGAGTGACCGGAAAATACGGACCGATGTGACTGATGTGATGAGTGACAGAAAGTTGAGGTGAACCTTCCAAGGCAGAGGTTCACCTCAACTTTCTGTCACTCATCATATCAGTCACATCGGTCCGTATTTTCCGGTCACTCGATTCTGTATGAACCGTTTACTCTACTCTGTATATTTGAACCTCGAAACCGCGGCTGGGTAGGAACCTGCTGAAACTGGTATTTATAGCAGGCCCGGGCATAGATTGTTACTATTTGTATAGAATCGTGGGATGCAACGGGATACGTTACCCCGCTGTGCCTGGCCGTCATTCACATAAAAAGGACATTCTGTGCCGGCGAGGGTCACTTATCAGTGCTACTGAATGAAGCACTCAAATAGCGTTCACCATGAACGGCGAACATGGGATGCAACATGCCACGACTCTTCATGCTTCTTAATTTATACACTGCCGACTCCTGAGCGGTGCCGATCAAGCGGCTGCTACCCGGCCGGGCCGGGTGGCATCAAGAAAACCACATTAAATATTTAGGTATCCTCATTGACGAGAAACTCAACTTCAAAATGCAAGCTGAAGCAGCCGCAACGAAAGGACTGAAAGTCCTCTTCACCTGAAATCGCCTCACCCGCCCCGCATTCGGTCTCCCTCACAAATATGTATGGCGGTGTTTATTGGACAAAAATGTCGTGCAACTCTGTGCAACTCTGTTTTGGCTGTGCAACTCTGTGTACCGCTGTGCAACTCTGTGCCAGGTCGTGCAACTCTGTGCAACCTCAATGCAACTCTGTGCAGCTCCATTACAAGGCCTGTGCGCTCTCAACCACATCAATTGCATAGTGTTGCATCAAGCTGCACAATTCCGATCACACAAGAACAACCTGTAGCACTGCATTATATCACATCACACGCTGCACAAAGTTGCACAACCGGCATGAGATTGCACAACGTAATGTACAACATCGCATCAAACTTTGAAAAAACCCCTATCTATTCAGCAAATTTTGTCAAGAACTTGTCTCTGGCTGTGACTGTTGATGCTCACACAGCTTGATCGCATCTTCTCTGTCCCTCTCCATGAGTTTTCCTCTCGCTGCCCATGGGGCCTGTGCCTAATGCCCCTGTACAACAGCAATTCTTTTCCCTGGTGGACAAATGACAATGCAGGCAAGCACCACTCTCCCCTTTTTTGTCTTGGAACTGATGTCCAGGCAACCACAGCCTTCAAGTGAACAAGATATTTGTGCATGCACCCACCCATACAGTGTGCCTCCGTTTTAGATCCTAACGTAGCCATGAGGAGGGCAGGAACATTGGATGGACGCTGTCTTGGGTTCAACGCCGTAAGTCCTTTCCAGAGTGCCCTTCTCCCTCGTCTTGTCAATCCCTTACAGGCACCGTACCATCCTTGGCTTCCCACCACGTCTTGCACTGGATGCGGCAGTCCCTGGACCCACCACATTCTCCTAGACTATGTGTCAGCCAATTTTATTGTTGGCCAGTTACACTTCTAATCTTTTTCACTTCAGCCACCCTGCCAGTCCCCAGACCCCAATCATCGTCTTGTATCTCTGGCTCAGATCTATTGCCGCTTATTCCAACCCCCTCCATCATCTCGATACTTTGTCCCCCCCCCCACCCCCCCCCCCCCCCCCCCCCCCCCCCCTATCAGAGACTTTGTCACCCTGTGCTGATGAGCTGGTGATGAGGACCATTGCATGGTCATCCCCTTCACCAAGAACTGTGTTGGGGGGCTCTGATTCTCCACGAGTTGGGAATGGCGATGGATCTCCATGCTGGAGATATGGTGCTCTTCTTGTCTGCGCGGTTGACCCACTTCAACCTGCACTTCCAAGGAATTTGTGCTTCCTTAGTTTTTCACACTGACAATGCCCTCAAGTTGTGGGATCGTGTCAACAAATGGGATGGGGAGTACGGTGTACAGAAGGAAGGGGCAGGTGAGCAAATGGAGGGTGCTGGTCAGTAAACTACTGTTATTACCTGTTTCAGCATAAAATCGGGAGAATTTCAACCTAATTGCCTTATTGAGAATAGCGCTGTGCAACTCTGTGCAGCGTTGTGCAGTTCTGTGCAGCTTTGTGCAACTTTGTGCACATGCTTGTGCGATGTAATGCAAATTCCTGTGCAGTTTTGTGCAATTATATCTTATGACATTCTGTGCCGTCTTGTGCCGTCTTGTGCACTTTTCAAAGCAACTGTAATATCTGAACAGCAATGGAGTTGCATTGAATTGCACAACAACTGCATTGAGTTGCACAGTGATTGCATTGAGTTGCACAACCTGGCACAGAGTTGCACAGAGCTGCACAGAATTGCATAGCCAAAAACAGAGTTGCATAGAGCTGCACGGCATTTTTGTCCAGTAAACACAGTCATAAATATGTCAAGTGACTCTATGAAAGTGTTGTGATCCCGAAGATGACCTACGGACTCGACACATGGTACACACCCATCTACAGCGAACCCGGATCCACGCATCGGAGGGGTAGCATCGGATTTGCGAAACGACTTGGTAAAGTACTGGAGCAGGGGGAGTGGTCCCTAGGGCGTGCGCAGGCCCAGGGAGGCACGGTACGTGGACGTCGTGGCTAAGAGTGCTGACGTACGCTACGACATCCTATCCTAACATCACCATACAGCGTACCTCCGATACCGTCCGAACCCGAGGACCAGCGTAGCTGGTCCAGTACAACGCCTCGCGGGTATTCCAATCACTGGCGCAATCTGCTCTACCGCTAACGACCTTCTTGATATTCACGCCCACAAAATCCCCATACATAGAGCTCCGCCTCAACCTCATCTGCTACAGGGCTGCAATTCGCATCTGCACCCTCCCTAGCTCCCACCCCCTCCAGCCCGTTGCCCTTCACGCGGCGCGCTCCCACAGCATTCGCCGCCACCGCTCCACTCTGCACAACCTAATGCATGTATGGCACCTAAACCCCGCCGACTTCGAAACCATCCACCCCTTCCCTGTCCCTCCTACCTGGTCGGCCCCATTCACGTTCGACATCGCACTGGACAAGGACGCAGCCCTAGCGCGTGCTCGTAAACGTGCGCAGGATCACGACATATGTCTATATAGCGACGGTTCAGGCATTGAAGGCCACATCGGCGCCGCTGCCATCATCGACGCACGCGACGACACGTTCACGCGTCGGCTGCGACTCGGTTCCGACCATGACCACACTGTCTTTGAGTCTGAGGTCGTGGGCGCCACCCTCGCAATCTCCTCCATCCCATCCCTCTCCCACATCAAAAATGTCTTCCTTGGAATTGACAACCAAAGCGCCATCTATGCGCTACGGCACCCTAAACAACAATCCGGCCAGTATCTCCTTCTCGAGTTTCTAAACGAACTGAAGTGCCTACAACAACGCATCCCAGGCATACATCTCCATATTGGTTGGGTACCCGGCCACGTCGATTTCGAACCGAACGAACGAGTGGACAAAGAAGCCAAACACGCCGCACAACACAGCGAACCCCCTCACCCCCCGCATTCCACCACTATTCCACTTCCCCCTCCCCTGCAGTGCCGCCGCAGCGAAGGCCGCTTTCCGTACTCGCACCTCCTCCTTCTGGACCGAAATCTGGGTATCATCCCCTCGCTACGATAAAATCAAGCGCCTCGATAAAGAGGCCACAATCCACTCTCTCCACAAACCCCTGCTCAGCCTCTCCCACCGCAACTCTAGCCTAGTAATGCAGCTCCGCACTCGCATGATCGGCCTCAATGCCTGGTTATACAAAATTCGCCGCGCTGACTCTCCCCTCCGCGCCACTTGCAACCAGCGGGAAGATGTCCCGCATTTCATTTTCTTTTGCTCTCGTTTCTCCCATCATTGCTTCATCCTACGTAACTCCCTCGGCCGAAAGGCGACTTCCCTCGGATACCTCCTCACAAATGAAACCGGCATTCGCCACCTACTACGATACGTTCATGCAACAAATCTACTACTCCCTCAATTCCCCCCTTTCCCCCTCCTTATCTCGCTATTAGAACATGCCCTCACCCTACAACACAACCATACCATACTATGCACCATCCTAACCCCGCTGACCTTTGTTTATTTGCACAGTACACTGTTCGGGCGTCCGAGCTCCGCTCCGCTTTCCGCGCATCGGAGTCTCGACTCTGCGCTCACCCTCCCCGAAGTTGCCCGCCCCGCCCCGCCCTCTTACGTGCTGTCCGGGACCCAGGCAACATACGGTCCGGATCAGTTTACTGCTCATTTAAACACTAGTTAGTAGATAACGTGTACCATAGCCGCTTACAGCGGCTCGAGCACACTAATTGATTTCATCATCATCATCATCAAGAAAACCACATCTATTTACGAAGGCTTTACCGCGGACAGATCCTCCCGCAGCTTTTCAATATATCAAACGGTCATTCCATTACAGTAACTGTGAAACGAGTACTCGCAAGCCCGGAACCGGGTGAGCTACGAGAATGATGCACATGTCTCACCGGACTGACCTGAATATATATTATAGGCGCAGTACATCAGAACTCAACTAGCTTTATTCTTGAAAAAATTCTTGGTAACTCACCTGGCCGCCCCCACTAGCGCCCGCGCCACCGGTCGCACCGGCTTGACGCAGCCCCGTGCTGTATCCATTCCACCATCAATCTCGCCTATTCGACGCTCCACATCTAAACTCGCCCAGCCGCCCTCAGCGCCTGCGCCAGCGGCTCCACCCGCTCGACTCAGTCACGGCCATCTCTTGACGCGCCCCATTTACCGCCGGATAATGCCGGCACCACCTCCTTTGACGCAGCCCATATCGCCTCGGCCAATCCCTCCTCCTCTGCCCCGGCTGCTCCTCTCAGCGCCCGCACCAGCCCATTAATGACTTATTGGACGCCGGTCAATGCCGGCACCTGCTCAGCCCCCCCCCCCCCACCTAAACTCACCCGGCACCCCGACAACGCGCACGAACCACACTGGCAGGCGAGATGTCGTCTGCCTGTGCCGCTCCCCACCGCAAGGGCCAATAGCTCCTCAATTTGCTCACTGTCGTCCTTCTTATATCTGCTCAAAACTTTGTGCTAGCCGACCGTTTCTCTGGATCAAACGCCATCTCTGCCCGCGCTTTCGTCTTGTAAAGTCCATACTCGCTCGGCATCGTCCTGCAGCCACCACCAGTGTATTTTACGCTACACTCACTTTATTGTGCTTGCTTCTGCTCCTCTACACATCCAAAACTGCACCATTTGCGCACTTTTCTTTTCAGTCCCCCTCACCGTTCTCCCATCTTTCTCTGCTCCTGGTTTGAACATACCCCATACACCCGGCGACGCCCTCGGACCAATCCCCCAAGTACTCTCCAACTCGAAGTTGTGGCCCACCAGAATTCCCGGTTCCGCCAATCGCGCGCCACTCGAGCGCCGCCGTGGCCCGCTTCCAGCGGTTGGTCGATTTAATAACCAGGCTGGTTGCACCCTCGTTGGAGCACCTTGCTCTGCGATTTTTTGAACCTAGACATATTTCCCCTTCACTGGGGGGGCAGTGATGCCGCGTCAGAAATCTCCCCTGGGATACCCTGCGGCCACCTCTTTCCTGCTCCGAAAGTATTGATTCCCCTGATGTGGACACCCAGGCACACGGGGCTCCGAGTGGCTGTCGTGCTCCGCTATGGTTCATACCGCCGGGGATTGACTTCACATCATTGCCATCCTTGAATTTCTCTATTGCAACACTCTTTGCAGTGAATCCCCGACCCCTGCCTTTCAACTAACCTTGGGCTTGTTTGGATAATTGCTGGAGGACCGAAATTTCCGAGTTTCCGATATTCATTCAGTTGGGTCATTGGCAACTTTTTTACGACATTTTCTCGGCGACACTTCTCATTTGCTTGGGCCACTTCTCAGTCCACAGCGCCGACAAACCCTGCTGCTTTTGAGGAGAAAAAGGGACTGGGTACGCCGTACTAATCATTCTGCGATCTCAAGACTGACGCTCATGTCAGAAAAATCCTACATCGGCTGGACAGCATTCTGGCTTTGTTTGTTCTTCGACTGTCTGCATCTCTGTATGGCACATATACTGTCCAATAATTATTTTGCACACAACTCAGCTGTTTACAGGGTTTTGAACTACATCTGAGCAACATTCCCACAACTTTGCCTTTGGATCACTTCTACCAGTTTGCTGCTCCGTTCTGACCCTCAGAATGGGTGGCTGTGCTGGTGGATAGCCACCGGTGGCTGGGGTCAGAACGGAACAGCAAACTAGTAGTGTTTGCCTGTGCTTCCTGATTCAGTGATCGCAATAATGTGTCCACATCACATCAGATCTTGTCTAAATCGAGACATTTGGGCCGAAGTAGCTCAATTATTGACCCTTGAGTCGGAATTTCACCCATTTTGACAGACCAAAAATGCATAAATTTGTGCTGAAACCCTATCCATTATGCATTTCAAGCATTTTGCAGAATTCTCCGCCTACCAAGTCCATGGATGCCTGAATCTTATGCATTATGAGCCATGCAACTGTACTGACTTTGCTTTCTTTTTTTCATACAACGACTCATTCATATTATCTTTTTTCCGTGCACGACCACCTTGTACTGACACTATGGCAAGCCAGTGCGACCGTGGTTCATATCTGTTCCACACATTTGTCTCGTTTTTACTTGGTCGGTGCCCAATCAGATTAGTGACAAATCAGGTAGTTTGCCAATCTGGCGGTAGACACAGTGGACCTTACTAATCGCTCCCTCGTCTCTTGTTTTTCAGATTAACGCTTAGCCATTATTCAAGTTGGATACACTCCCCCGACGTCGAAGCTAACCCGTGAGTCGCCTTACTTATCCATGACCTCTGTTAATATCGTCTCAGTTGCTTTTTTCTGCCCTACACAAGCCTGTCATTAGCTGCAATTTTACCTACCAAGCTACTTCTAACCACCGTTCTCCACACCTACAGCCAACTCATCCGGCAGATTCGCATTGCTTCCTCCCACCCAGTGAGTTGAGCCAACGGTGCCACTGTTACTCCAGCGGCTGTGTGAAAATACCCCCTCAGCCAATTTTGAGACAGGTACACTCTCAAGTTCCTTGCGAGCACTAATGTGGAGCATACTCCAACACCAGTTGCTTTCAGCTGTCGCTTGGAGCAACATTTGCAATCTATACAGTTTACCGCCAGTGCGTGTTGTTATACCGCGTGCACACTTGCCACTTCTCAGGAACCATACTGAGTATACATGGAATAATCTCAATGATTTGCTCGACCAGACATCGGCAGAGAGGCATGGGCTTGAGGCGCCCCTAGATTTACAATACCCACTTGTGAGTTGGGGAGTCACTTTTGACTCCTTTTTAACTTTGTTCAAAAAGCTATTTCTTGGATGGCTGTAAGCGAGCACGTCACGGGAGTAAATGGCCGCAGTCGATGCTGCAAGGCGGAAGAATGCTCACATTGTCTCTTTGAATGGTTTCCCTCCGCAACTACTTTTTCAAACAAGTCCGGCACGGGACGGCTTCACGCCAGTTGTTCCAAGTGCTGAATATTTCTATTCAAGGAATCCAACGGCCGTCAGAGCTTATTGAGTACGAGGAGGGAAATCTCGTCTGTGGGTCCGGCAGCTATAGATACTGCATTGAGTATGGCTATAGCCACCGGCTCTCAGGAACCTCACAAAAAATACCCGGGGCCCCGCCGGACACCATACAACAGTTGCCCAGAAAGAAGGATACCGCGGCTGATAGACTGAACAGATTGAATTGTGCCTGGTACATGCCTCGGCCGCGCACCAAGCCAGTCAACCACGCCACATCTAGTTCAGCGGACCCGTTGCAGCGGCATATCTGATTTTTTTTTGTTAAGGAATTGAATGCTTCTTGATTATACCGTTGAAGCAGATGTTTCTCATCTCGAATGAGAGCAGGCATCAAGTGCGAATTTGAGAATCTGAAAACATTTGGTATAGTTTGTCTGGCAGTTCGCGTTCAAAATCAAGCTCAAATGCCTTTTAAGTCTATTGTGAAAATTCGAAACCTCTGTTGACTCTAGCTTTCAGACTCGGTGTCAAGGAAGAGTCCAGTAAGAATGTAGATTTCCGCCACTCCGAATGGCCAGGGTCGAATTTTGTCCCATCACTGTGGGCGCAGGAGCCAAGCTTGATTATTACTTATACTGTGCTACTTGTTCGTCAACACGGTTGTCGGCTATGGAGACCATAAATAATTATGATATGAAACCCACTCCAAGCTCAATTTCAACCCTCTTTAACGAAGCCGATATCGGTAGATCCCGTCAAATAACAACCCAAAGAATTCACAGCCCCAAAGCCGAGAACAGCTTGTCGAAATCGGGTGAACTCAGCCCCGGTGACGCTATCACACCCAAGAATTGCCTCAAATCCACTCCCTACGCGCGCACCTCGATTCTCAATGCAATCCAAAGTATTCAAGTAGTATTACAGAGGTACTAGCCCGTTTTTTTGTGGTTTTATGTTTTTTTCTTTCGAGCAAGCAGGCAATATCATCCCTGACTCCAATTTCTTGCGCTCAGCTTCCGTTTCTTCCTCATTTTCACAGTGTGATCGCCCTGAACTTGCCAGCCTAAAAAATACTGATTAGCCATTTAGTAAGGTTGAACACCAGGTCTTCTTCACCTTAAACAAATCCGGGGACGGTTTGTACTCGTCGAAGGGTTGCAACATGCTCAACGCAAAGCCTTGGATTTTGCGGCCCTGGGGAAAGTTATGAGTATCAGCAAAACCTTCGGTCATGCATGAGGGTAATATGCTGACCCTAACCAAGTCCGCGACCATCGCGTCGACTGCGTGCCACTCAGGAGGGAACACTCCGTTATAAATCGCATCGACGATCCTAAATTTTGGTTATATTCCCGTCCACAAATAAATGCCGCAAAACATCCTACACACTTTTCGAACGACGTAGCGATTGCGTCGCCCATCTGGTTGACCACCGCCTCTGAGATTTTTTTCCCAAAGCCGCGATTAACCTCAGAGAACATGGCGGTCATCACCGGCTTGGTGAGTTTTTTGAGCCAGGCATCGAGTGCACCGGCGCCAATGGCCGTAGAGATGGTGTTGCGGATAGTCTCGAAGATATAGCGCTCGATAGTAGCCGTCTGCTGTATGGGGGAGAGCGTGGTCTCGAGGAAGATGCCGATGGGGGTCGTAACAGCGGCACCAATTGCGGCACCCCAGGGCCCGCCGAGTAGGCCGCCGATTGTGACGCCCACCATGACGATTGTGGAGTTGGCCGACAGGGAGAGGGCGCGTTGGGCGCCTTCCTAGTGCCATTTGCGTGAGCGGATACAGCGACGGAAAGCGGTTAAATTACCATATCGCCCATCAGAGCATAAATTCCAGCGATGACGAAACCAACAAGGGGAAAGCCTTCGAATGCCGCGAGAAACTTTTCCCAGAAGCTGGGTGGCGGGGTGTACCTGGAAATGGAATTATACCGATCTCTTTGCAGCTTTGCTGTACTCACGTGCCGACAAACAAGAGCCTCGAGTAACTGTTCACAATATCCACAGCAAGATTGACCTCCGCGGTACGCCAACCCGATCCAACTCGCAGCTCCGCCTTCAAGATGAATGACTGACCGCCCTCGCCGAGGTGGACGTTGCGCGCGCTGTTGTAGAAGTCGCGGTCGCCAGAGTTGGAACGGAAGTGTCCGTTGTTGTTGGCGTAGTGGTTGTTGAGGTCGATCTCTTGGTAGTGCATGAGCCCGTTGGAGCCCATTAGGAAGGCCGAGAAGACAGAGCCGGTGAGGCTGACGGCTGTTGCGCTGGTATCAACGGCCTGATGTCTGCACACAAATATTCGCGAGATGACAACAAATATCATAACGGAGCTTACTCCACGCTACAAGGAAGGCAAGGAAGTCAGAGATGAAACCACACAGTAAACACATATTACAGCCGTCTGAACAACAAAACGCCGCCGGCAACTCCGACGAAGACGTTAAGGTCGATGGATGCCACGTTCCAACCGCCTGCGCCGTCGTTTAGTTCGGCGGTGAGGAGGCCCTGGTTGTTGACACGCAGGTTGCGCGAGCTGCCGTAAAAATTCCCATATTGCGCCCGGGTGTCGAATTTGCCGTAGAGATTCTCAAGATAGGGATTGAGATCGAGCTCGTAGGGATTCCAGGAGGTGTTATTGGGAGCCAGGACGTCTGCGGCGAGTTTGGAGCCGACGATGCGGATGTTGCGCGAGTTGAGAGTGAAAGCCATGTCGCTGAGATTGGGAAAACCTGAAAGACAGAAGGACCTGCCGGTGGCGCCTCAGCTTCTGAGACGGCGTATATAACTGCTGAGCGTGGTTAGAACGACGGAAGACGAAGGGGCCAAGAAGACGATCAATAACAAGATTCCATGATTTCGACCTCCCAAAGCCCGCAGCTTTGGCACGGGTATCCGACTCTTGCCACTCGAGCGGAGCTACGGAGCTTCAGGCAATAGCTTTTTTCGGTGTCGCCCAGCCAAATGCCAAATTTAGGGCGGACCGATGAGGTAACTTAAATCATTTTGTTCAGAATCCAGTTTCAGAAAGCACTATTGTCTTAAATAATTATTTTCGGGACACCCAATTATGTAACCGAATGTCTTACTTTAAGTTTAAGTTTCAAATTCTGTGAGGCTGAATCGGTGCCTGAAATTACCAGTTTCAATTGTGCGTCCTCAACGCGAATGTCCGAAAATCGGGCGGTCGCCTTCTTATCCAGGTCGGCCATCTCCGCGATGTCCTCGTAGCGGCGGCGGCGGTAAATCCAAGGATACGGGCTTGATCAGAGCTGAAATTACGAAAATAAGGGTCCCCAAAATATGAGACCGAAAGCAACAGTTTCAGCAACAGCCTAGATTAAGGCGGACTTCCCCCTGAAAACAATAAATTCAGTGAGAATTCCGCCGTAATCTAGTAGTTTAAAGCTCCCTTATTCTGGTGCTGAAACCACTAGTTTCAGCTATGATAAAATTGTGAATGGAATTTATAGTTTAAGGCACCGATTGAGTCTTACAGAAATTGACCTTGAAATTTGAGGTTTCAGGTGGCCTGAAGGTGTAGCGATAAGCCACGGAATTCAGCAACAAATTAGGGTGTGCTGAAAACCAGGATTTAAGCTAAAAATATGAGCTCCTGAAACTGGTTTCTGAAAACAATCATTTAAGTTGCATCAGGTCGCCTGAAATTTTGCATTCGACCGTGTGTGTGTGTCTACTTCTTCTGGAGATATAGCGGTCTGTTAAGTCTTTCGCTCGGAGTTATACTTCATCCGGAGGTATGACAGTCTGTTCCGTCTTTCGTTCGGAGTTCTGCTTCTTCCGCAGATATAAGCGTCTGTTATAGGATTATCAGAGTCTGATAATAGGTCGGAAGGCCAGGTCCGCTAGTGGACAAAAAATTGAGAATTTGGGCCCGGAACCCAGGTCCTGGACAGAAAAAAATCGAGTCTTGGGGCCAGGAAGCCCAGGTCCGTGGCGGACAAATTTTTTGGGACTAGAGCTGAGAAGCCCAGCAATAATATTCTTATGTCAAGGATCAACCGCTTGCTACGCCGGCTTTCATACTCTGATAGTTCAAAATGACAAAAGGCGCGGCGGAAACCGGCCAATGCACTTATGTTGTCGCAATACCCCATATTTACCGAAAGAAATGATATTTTTGGGGGTAGGCTAGGTCCGGGACGAACAAAAATACGGCCAATCAGCGCAAAACTTAGGCGGACAAAAGGCGGCCAATCCGTCAAGTTCGGGACCTGGCCTTCCCACCTATTATCAGAGGTTCTTCTGTTATGTACGTCTTTCGCTCGGAGTTATACTTCCTCCGGAGATATAACAGTCTGTTCCGTCTTTCGTTCGGAGCTCTGCTTCTTCCGGAGATATAGGTGCACCGTCGCCAAAATTGGCAACGATATCGCGTAGACCTACAGCTCGGCAAATACCAGATGGCCACTATTTGAACTCAGCAGTGACTGGGAATTACGTACCCACCCCATGTTACCGTTGACTTATTGGGCCACAATAATTTGGAACATGCGGACGTGCCTGGCATGTAAAGTGCAACATGGCCCGTAATCGGGTGCAGCTATAAACAATGATTTTTGAATATTCTTCGTATATTACCTACTTCCCGCTGGCGCCATTGCAGAGTCACGCATTGCAATGACCGATTTCATGGACGTGACTTGTGGCACTGTGCAGTTACTCTCAAGTCTGAACTCGCATTCCTCATGTTCATCACCGTCACTGCTGAGCCCCGAAATGACCAATTTCATCAACTCATAATGCTGGATAGCTATGAACCAAAATTATTGGCGCAGTTAGAATTAGTGAGTTGGTGAGACACGGGTTAGCGTGGCTCGAGTTAATCACACAGTGGTTGTTGTTCAAGATAAAGTAGTTAATTCATATTATGGAATACAGTGGCTTATATACTACTGAGGCCAGTCATTCCAAGTCATAAATAAATGAGTCGTGCATATTCTACATACTGGCAGATTGTTCTACCATGTTCCGGGATGCTCCCGGGCATACCGACCAATAAAAATATTGTCTCCTAGCTGCTCTCGAAGACGTGGAAGACGACGTTGCTTGCCGGGTTGTACGTTGTTTTTAATTAGTCTGCGAAGACAAATTGAAAAATGGGAGCCCAGAATAAACCTCTTTTGAACCGCACCCGACTATGTCTTCTTTTCTCCCACCGGTATTCGGCCAGGCAAGATTCACTTATTCATCCTCCACCTGGTCTTCCGCCTCGCCGTGCAGACGGCAAGCGCCACCGCCGACCCAGGATGCATCGCGGCGCTGAGTGAGGTGGTATTTCAGTGCTTCGGCTACGCATCGACCGCGTTCTTGGACCAGTTCCTCGCCGGATACGGAGATACCGCCGCGTCCGCCGCCAGAGCCATGCAAGGTCGAGTCGACGGTGGTGGCCTTTTCAGGCCGGCTGGCAAGTTGATAACTGGTTGGAAAGACAAATTATTAAGCTCTGAGGCTGGATTTATAATTAAATACACCGGAATTGCGAATGAACCGTCGGAGGGGCCATCGGTGGAAGTAAAGCGCAAGGTATTTACGGACCTCCGTGAATGGTGGATGCGCCGATCTTAGAGGTAAGTCGTACCGAAGCTTGATTCGTGGATTATCCTAACCTTTGATGAGCAGTGCCGACTTCGTGTTTTTCCCACTCGCCGAGTTCAACAGCACGATCCACGTTATATCCTTCCATGGCGCCTGCTCCTTGCATCTTGTGTAGTATTTGTCTTGAACAGTAATTACCTCGTCCATTTCTTATTCCATTAACTCTGTAATTCCTCTAGTACACGCAATTTTCCAAAAGCACATCAGCGTGATATCGAGCTAATGAACAATACAACGATGAGGGTGTAATTTGGCTGCCACAAACGGTGTAACCAATCCGGCTTGGTTTGCAAAAACGACTTGCCCCCGCGCCAATTTCTTTTTTTTTGGCTTGAGCATGGGCGTGTGGTGATTTGCTCACGCCCATCAAAACCCAAGCCGACGCCAATGACAATTTGGTCCACAAGGTGAAATTGAAGCAAGTACCTAGGACTATACCTCTAGGACTTATGCTGCAATTTAACAGGCTCAGTTTCACCAGATCCGTCGGGTCCTGGTGCGCCCCAGCAGCGATCGCGTTTCTCTTGAAGCTGCTCAGCATAACGCTATACTTGCTCCACACCGCCGTACAGCGACGCACCCACACACTCGAGATCCTGCGTTGGAGAAAGGTCAGTGCCCTTCCCTTCCAATCAGCCATGCCCTTCTAATGCAATAATTTGAACAGTTTTCCGTTCACCTACCAGATCTCACCTGGTTCATATGTACAACTTTGGCCCGGTCTTTTTTTTGTCGTTCTTTACTGACAGTTTTTTATACAGGTCCTTGGACGCAATACTTGAATGCGCCGAGATTCTGTCATCATTCAAGGTAAGCTTTCATATTATACCCCGCTTGCCGAACCCGGAATTCCATAGGTCTCTCATTCAACACGCTCTTATTCCGCGGTATCATATTTATTCTTCATCCTTATCCACCCCCCCAATTACCAATTTCCCGGCTACGTCTTGATGCTAGGGTACTGAGGTAAATCTCTTATTCACCCTACACTGCCTTCTAACGGCCCACCTTATTGAATCTAGTCCCAGCCTCAGCCACAATCTATTGCATCCAGGTATTTTTATTTGAAAACTCAACGGCGTCGTCTTAACGCATTACCACACATGTGGCTCGTTCATTTGGGTCCCCAAATGAAACACACATATAGCTAGAGTGCCGCAGCGATCCGCACTGTATCTTTGTCCCTCCTGTCCCGTAAGGAGGCAGTTATTCCTGAACCAAAACCACACGTGATATGTTCAACCATGCGGAACTAAAACGACACTGTTCTTACTCGAACAAACGATCGAATGTAAGGAGTTTGGGAAGATACCATATGTACCTAAAAACAGGTCGCAAGCAGGAAACGATCCCTACATGAGCACCTCACGCGCAGAGGCTCGGCAACTCTCAAGCTACAAAGGCTTTCCCGCAATCCATCGCTTAACCATCTCGAGTGACTCTTTCGGTTTATCATACGGCACCTGGAAATATTAGGTATCCAATTGGCCGACAAGTAAGTTGGAACCCACCATATTCCCAGCACCATCCACCGTAGCGAACGTGAACGCCCTCGCACTCCTCGTCGTGCCCGCGCGCTCGCCATCGACGGTCCACTCCCTCAGCGGTTGAGCAGCGAACTCCGCATGCCCGCTCCATTCCAGCGCTAACGTCCACGCCTCGTTCCCGATCCAGTTGCACACCCAGTCGTACGAGCCGACGTAGACAAGCACCCGGATGTCGCACTCCAGAAGGGCCGCGACGTACTCCGTGGAGCCGTGGAGGAGGTCGTTCTGCAGGCGCCCGAACGCGAGAGCCACGGTGCTCGAACACGACTCGTATTGTGTCACATCGACTCCGATGCTGAGCTGCACGTCTTTGCGGTTAAGGAACTTGAGGATCTCTCTGGACAGTATTTGCAAGAGACAGATTTAAGGGGTTTCTCAACACACTCACTCCATGACGGTGTAGCAATGGTTATTGCCCTCGCATTTTTTCGAAAGATCGTAATTATTTAGACCTGACAACGAAGTTGGATGAAGATGGTGCTGTTTCACGTGCCTGGTTTGCACGCACCCAAAGCGACGTAGGGCTCTATTAAGGACGCCTAGCAGAATGCCATAGCCATAGAACAGTTGATGAGATCGAAGACGACTTGACACGATTCTTTGAGCCATTTTTTGCAGCGGGGAAGCTGAAATATTGGCGAGAAAAAACAGAGTCAACCAACTGATTCTCCTACCCTTGCTTTCATTTGAATACAGGTCCTGTATCGCTTATTCAGAAGATACTCTCGCAGGATGTATTATCACTCACTGGATGTTTTGGACCGGAGGAGCCGATGCTGGCGTACAATGCATCTCATACCTGTGTTGGTTGAATGAACGAGCTCGA
Organism: Mycena rebaudengoi; assembly: GCA_029282285.1. Lineage (NCBI taxonomy): Eukaryota > Fungi > Basidiomycota > Agaricomycetes > Agaricales > Mycenaceae > Mycena > Mycena rebaudengoi. The sequence goes on from JARJCX010000260.1 coordinate 63,727, forward strand.
GCACTTAGCTCTGCGCACATACCAGCCTTGCATCATGGTTGGTACATATGTCATCCCATTTCCTGCGTTCAGCTCGTAAGTAAAATAGCTGGTGAGGTTTTGAAGCACGAAAGAATACCAATCATCACGGACGAGAGATTGATCGGCGGCATGCCAGTTTCAACGAGGTATGCATTTTGGTCGTAGACGGCAGCTGCGAAGGCAGGTAGATATCGTCCCTGTGGACAGCAAACGGTCGGATAAATCCTGCTTGATAGAAATTGAAAGGTCATACACCGTAGGACTCCCTAGCCATATGGAAATCGCGTCCTTGGAATTTGCTGAAATGCGAAAAGAATATTGCCACGAATGCTGCAATGTCCTGGGCAGCCTCTTGCGCTGTGCTCTGCAACAGTCATACAATTGCTTTCATCGTAATTAGGTTAAGCGCATACCACGTATTCTCCGTAGTCAGCATATGGGAACCCGACACCGATTGGCTGGTCGATGAAGAAGATATTGGCATTGGAGTTCCAAGATTCGGGATGAAAAAGAACTGACTCTTCTTGAGCCGGACGCCGTAGGCCGGAAACGCGGGATGTGCAAGGGTCGTGAATGCTGACTCTGAGAGAACCTCGAGTGTTCCCACCGGTGTAAAGGTCGAATTCTCCCAGATGTTTGGACTGGTGCTGAAGAAGGCTTGGATCGCGCCAGCCAATGTCCAGGCATAGATAATAAATACAGCGAATGCCGCAGCTCGGAAGGCCATCTCTTAGGTCGACAGTGCGATGAGAGCAGGACGAGAGAGCGAGGCGTTATCCGGTGCGAGTTGGCCCGGGACAGCCACTGATCCGGTTTACGTATGGGTTAAAAATAGAGAGATTTGCAAGAGATTTGTCGCAAAGACACTTGAAGGAGAAACACAAGCTCCATATTAGTCTCACGTAGCAGACTCTATAAAAAAAAAGTTCAAAGATAGTCGATGAACTTAATATAGCTCCATATGGCTGCTAGAAATAATTTTGAATCGAAAATTCTCTACGAATGCAGATATATACTAGTCATAGAATGACATTCAGGTTGCTACAACTCACTACAGAACAAAGATACAATAGAAATAAGGCTGAAGAACACCAGCCTGCGTATGTACCGTTAGGAAGTTCGTAAGGTATCAGTTGCTCCAGTGGGTTCGACCACCGTTCCGCCCTTTTGCTGCGACTCTGTCATTCTGTTGGAATCGCGTTTATACTTGGCTCAAAATAAATATCTTTGCTGTGAATCTCCTTGTTTCCGCACTGCGTTCCGACTTAGGCGTATTCTATCACGAACCAATACCAACCATGCTTCAACGCCTCCTCTGTCTCGCAACGGGGTGGTACGTTTCAAATTCAATTGGTTGCCCTGTCCATGTGCCCGAGGCTGCGCTTTAGTTCTGGATATTGACGAGATCCGTTGCGCGCGTGGTAACTGCGACCGGGAGTAGTATATGCTTCCCATGCTGCGGCACATGATGCACCGCTTGTGCTCGCACCGCCTCTGCGGGTTCTGTGAGTCACCTTTTGCTCCCTACTCCCATCCTCACCCTTGCACGACACTCGACCAGCGATATTCATGCTTCCGGATTTATCTGCGGAGCTTCTTGAGGAGATTGGAAGTAGGGTACGCGACATATATATCGTCCAAGTCCAGGTTCGTGATGCTGATTCAGAATTGTCACACGCAGCTCCCACACAGTGACCATTCCAATTTGCGTGCAGTCTGCAAAGATCTGGATGGTGCAATGCAGCGCCTGTTTTTCTCTGTCCTAGTCTTGACGCTCGGCTTGTAGCATTGCCTGTGTCAAAAGATGAGATGAAGGATCTCCTCGCTTCTGCTCTGAGATCGATTCCAAAGATCCGCACCGTCGTGTACAGTGTTGTCCGTGACGGGTCAATCGTCAAATCCGTTTGACGAAAACGTCGTTTGACGGCAGTCAGCCGCGTTTGACGGTTATTGACGGCTCGTTTGACGGTTGCCTAATTCGGAAAACAGGCGTACAATACCCCAAGGACACCCATAACTTGGACTGGACCATTACTAAATCGATATCCATCAGTTTTACATCTGAAAAAATCACACTCAGGCTAATAAGGGCCGCTGACGAAAAAACCTCGGTCCAAAATACGCACTTCATCTTGAGGGCTTGAACGGCGTTGAGTATGAGGTATAAAATACTCCAAAAGACTTGGGGTAAAGGGCCGTGGCGTCGCCCGGCATGCAACTCGTACTTACTTTTTTTTTTTTTTGGGTTATATGTTCCAAGTACCAAATGATAAGATTAAGCATACAAATAAAATAATATCAGAAGAAGAATGGCCTCACATCGCCTTCGGCATCCCGTCCCGGGTTTCTCAAAGTTGATGCGCTGCGGTGAGCGGGAGGCGCAGCGCAGCGGGCCGACTTGTTGATGCGCTGCAGTGGGCGGGAGGCACATGGCGATGTGGGATGCTCAGCGCAGCGGCGCAGGGCGGAGCGGGCCGCGGGTGTGGAAAATTACGGAGCGCTCGTTGATGCACTACGAGAGTCGGTGGAACGAAGCAGTGAAATCAAATAACAACCAATGGACCGTCGACAATATTTGAAGACAGATTGTGCAGGGGTAGTGTTAAATCCAGTGCAGGTGTGGAACAATTCACCATTGGCTATTGTTCATAAACTCTGAAACCGGACCATAAACAAATGAGCGCCGGAAAATAAATGCGCATTTGATAGCAGTATGCGGGATTGGCTCGAATGTGGTGGTGTAGTGTATTGGTATTTTCCCAAAAAATTCCCTGGAAGGACACATTCAAGGCAGTGTCACACCCCAGTCGTTGATGGATTTGGGAGCGTAGGGGGTGGGTTGCAAAGTGTCATCTAATCTGTATTGGGGTAACCAAATTATATAAAGGTAATAGGATCATTTAGGGTGAATGTATATACCTCGGCTGTGGTGACCCCTGCGGTTACCCCACACGTGATTTTTTGCCCGCCAAACAGAGGGGCTCAAACACAGCCCGGTTACCTCGCTGAACGTACTCTCAATCAAGGATAATTACCCTATTAGGCTTCACAATCGAACACATTGAACATCTCAATTGAAGGATTCCCAATTGAACATGTTCAATCTGTGATTGAACACTAGCCAAAACCATCATTTTCCCAGCCTAATATCTGAATGTTCGATTGAGTAATGTGTTTGTACATCGATTGAACACATTTTTAAAAAGTGTTCGATTGAATTTCTTCAATGTGTTCGATCGGAAGATGTTCACAGTCACAATTGTGCATGTTCAATCATGCACAATTTATTCTTGCAATTTCCAGCTCTGGAGCATATCTGGTATGTTCATAAATCTGAAAATGTCCCAGCGTATCCCTAAGGCATATATGATCACTCAAGGTGCTCACAAGCCTAGTTTATTGCAAGTTCAATACAAAATTTCACCTGGGAAGCATGAGTTAAAGGTGGGCCAATATCTTTTTGAGCAGGCAAAGGAATTAATGATAAGTACTGAAAGAGTGATGAAATATCTTTATTCCCTCGAGAATCACCCAAGAATCCTATCTTAGAGGCTAGAGTATCTCAGGCCCAAATATTTCACTACTATGCACTATAAAATAAAATAAAAAATGTGAAATGGGTCGTTGTGCCTTTAAAACTCAATATAATCTCTCAATACATGACAGTACATCATTTCAGGCTCGCAGCGTCCCCGCAGCCATTTATTTCATTCAATACCTCAATTTATCGGCGCTATTTCGAGAATTTGCTCTATTTTATGCTCTCTATGTTTCCTAATAGGCCGTAAAGTGGCTCCGCAAGCTCAGAGCATGCATACACGCGTGTATAATTCATAAGTTGCCCAGAAACACGTCGGATTGGCCCAAACGGCGAAGCGCGCGTCGATGCGACGGCATCACGTGTCCCGATCACGGCCCCTGGGCCGGGCCATCAACCGGATCTTTCCGGGACCACGGAGTATCTGGGCTGGTTACCTCGGCTGGCTTACGCGGGCGAGGCAACCTAGGGGCGCGACATATACTCTATGTACTTCTAGCGTATTTTATTGGCAGGGGATTGGGCTAGTAACAGGCGGGAGGGAGCGGATTAGGGGTGTGAGTCTGTAAGGGAGTTGGCGGGCGGTTAGGAGGCGGGAGCTGTTGCGAGGCGGGACGGTGACACAGGAGGCGGGGCAGGTGGTGCTGTGGGCAGGAGGCGCATCGGGGATGGCGGGACGGAACATTGAGCGCAGGGCCGCATGTGTTCAGCGCAGCGATGCAGGGGGCGGTACGCGGAGGGAGCGCTCGGTGATTTAATATCCAAGTACGTTGTCGGCACGTCGGCAAATGTTGTTGAGTTACGGATCGCATCAAGTCAGCGTGCGTGCGGTAGTACGGGCAGTCTACCAGCCACAGATGCAATTAACCAAATGGCGACCAAGCTATCATTGTGTACTGAACGGAACCAAACAAAACGCAGCCTCCGCTGCCAATCAAGACCAAACACCATGCCCCGCGCCCCCATTTCCCGCGATAAATATTGCAATCACAATTCTAAGTATATCATATGCCGTTATACGATATTGAGTACCAAAAACGGTATAAATATGCCATACAAAAAAAGTTGCGCTCCATTGCAGTTAGACACGGTTCGTCGGAGGATCCCGTCCTGTCCTTATGGTTTTCATTTTCTTCAAGTCCGAAAGGGGGAGGGAGAATGCCGAAGGATGAGGGTGATTGCAAAAAACTTTTTTGCCATTGTTTGCGCAAGTGATGATTTTTCACCGAGTAAGGGGTATTTTTCCCCGAGTATGTAAATATGAACAATTAACCAAATACGAACAAAGGCACAGCCGCTATTTTTCATACGTTTTCGACTAATAGAAATAGTACAACGACTAGACACAGCCACTAAAGGGGTCCCTCAACGAAATCGGAAACTAGTAAAAAAGTGATCGATTTTGGGTGCCCTGAGATTTGAAAGAAACGATAACATATGTAAACATAAGTACTCGTAACCGACATGGATCCCCTGAAGGTACTTGATCAGCCGCAGCCCTTCCTGCGCCCTGAAAACCGTGTTGTTCCAAAAAAGGAAACCGTCAGACGAATCGTCAGACGAATGGTCAAAATCTTGACGTTCCGTCAAACTCTGTTTGACGCCGTCAAAGACAACACTGGTCGTGTAAGCACCAATATTCGAATCTTATGGCTCCGTTTGATACCTACTGAACGGTTTCACCAGATGGGAAGTCCACGAGCACGCCGAGCAGGACCCCTCGGCATGGGAGAAATGCACTGGCACCATCTGCAAGTTCCTGAATACGTCAAAGTCCCTCGATGAACTCCAGCTCGACATCCAGGGAATAGTTGACGTCTTTTCGTTGAAAGTACAAGGCCTGCGGAAATTTATGCTCAAGAGCCCGAGGTGGCAGAGCCGCTTCAACTTCAGCTGGATGACTCCACCCCTTGAGCCACCTATGTATGCGAACATATCACAAGTGGTCGCGCAGAACCAGCTCACCTCTCTGCACTTGGAGGGTACGGACAAATGGGCTATGGTCTGGAGTACACTCCGCACGAACTCGGACGAGTCTCAGGTCAAACTCACCGGGATTACCACAAATGTCGTCACCTCGGGGCTCTTTGACTATCTGAGCTCGTATTCCGGGATCGAGAAGTTGACATTGCTGTACCCGGATGGCGGTAGTCGCAACAACTCGGATCACCTCGCAGACATGTTCTTTGGGATTGTTCTCCCCCGCCACGCGACATCCTTAGTAGAACTCTCGTGCTCGGCGGACTACAAAAGCCGGTTCAGCTTTGGAACTCACAATGTGGATGTCATTTCGCAGCTGCGCAAGCTCAAGAGCCTGGAGATGAGCATCAATGCAGGAATGGTTCGCAGGGTTGATACGCCCGACGATGTTTGGATTGATGAGGATGGTACAAAGATCCCAATCGTTTCTATAGGTATATCGGTGGAGGCAGAACAAGCCGACATTGATCCGGTCGTTGTAAGTGGCTACAGAATACTCGCCACTGCATACAATTACTAACCATCCCAACAGATGCTTTTGCTCGAGACAGCCGCAACCCTTCCAGCCCTCTGTAGCCTGACCATCAGCTCTGCGGAAACAGAAAGCAATCGGGGTGCGTGGTGCGGAAATGGAAGGATACACCATACTGGCGCTGTAGATGCGGCTATTGAGAAGGCGATGCAGGCATTTCGGTCTAATGTGCCATGCTCGGCCATTGTGCGAGCGGGTAATCACAGGTACGAGCTGGAGCTGTTGAGTGAAGTGGATCTGGCAAAATAATGTCATTCATATGCAGATCCAGAGATGTTGGGATATCAACAGAAGGGTTGGTTTTCACGGTTTTAACTTTAAAGTGACAGCAAGGATAAAGCCTGTACCATGATGAAGAACAGAAATCTGACACGTACTTGATGATATTCTGAATTTTACTTCATTCAGTTCGGTTTTATGGCTATCGGCGGTTCATGTAAAGACCATGCCTCCTTTGAATAAGAACCCACCATTTTTTTCTGGAAACTCGAAGCTGTATATACTAGACAACGTATAAATCAAAATCTATGTTTCGAACTCTGGAAACACAGGGGAAAATCCAAACACAACTTTACCGAGGCCTGCATATCACACAGAATGATACTACATAATGATACTGCTCAATATATTTCACATAAGATAATTGCTCCGCATCCCTCACTGTTTTGTTCATCCCCGTTTGACGAGAATCATGTTTGTGTTGCTCGATGTTGAAATCGAGGAGCCAACAGATATATTGGGGACCAGTTATACAGCGTACGTGGTAGTCCAAGAATAAGTATAAGTATGGAATACAAGGCGGAGAACATATATATAGCGTGCACATAGTGCAAGCGAGCGAGGGACGATCAAAGCGAGGCGCGGGGATGCGAGACCGCAGCGAGACGGCGCGTGACGATCACCGCCTTTCAGGACTCGAGAACAAGTTAGCCCACACTTTCATGTCTTTCTCATTTAGTTCTGCTTTTTGACTAATTACTTTAACATTGATTCGTTATTAGTCCAGCGTTCTCAACGACTGTTTTTCCTAGTGCGGGGGAAGTATAGGACCTCTCTGCCATGTCTAACCTAAGAGTTCAATACCACATTGCACACATGTTTTTTGAAGAGAGCAGGGTCAAACAGTCAGCTTGAATCAGCAACCATCCATCGCCGACCAAACTTGATTTGCCGTACAGGCATGGCACAGCCTGGCACATAGGGCAATGATATAATCAACATATTCATGAATGCTCATCATAATCCCATTCCATTTTTCTTACCAAGGGAAGCACAGTGGGAGGAGGAGATATACACCCAGCCCCTAAATTCAAACTCCGAAAGATCGCCGATGCAAGCCGCCGGTGACGTAGGGGTAGGCCAATTCCCAGACTTTGTGCATTGGAGAACGATTTTCCAAACCTTTGCTGCAGGTCTATTTATCTTGGGCTCAGTTCTGTGGGCAGATCGGTGGCTGTACATGCCACCCAGAGTGTACAGCTACCAGTCTGCCCACAGAACTGAGCCCAAGATAAATAGGATTTTCCAATCCGTGACCCGTCATGAAAGCGATAATAATCGTGCGGCGCGTGCTCTGCGCTCTCATCGCCCACGCGCACCTGGTGAAAAGGGTTTCGCTGCCCTGCTGTGCGCTGCGGGATTGGACTCCCGCCCAGCGCATGTTTTTTTTTACCCCTCTTTCTACCCATAGACTTAGTGTTGGCTGCCCCCTATGCTGATTTCCATTTGCGGATGTTTATGCATGTTTGCGCACCAAGATTCTGATCGGGATGCCAAGGGAACATCTTTATGAGTCCAAAAATAAAAATTCAGGTCAATCGGAGCAGGTGATCCCACGGCATGAGCTGTTCTGTACCTTGGGGGGCTATATATGAAAAGCAAGTCAGGTAGGTGCGGGCACACGCCATTTTTGCAAGCCAAAAAGTTAACTCTCCATTATGATGCATCAGGACTGCTAATTAGCAATGTGTTCACAATACAAAAACATCGCTCATTAGCGATGTGTTTGATACATCAAGCTGGAGAAAAGTAGAGAAGAGGCCAGCAACCATCAGGCCAATGATATCAGGTATCACCGCTGTGCAGCACGACGAGCACAACTGTCCGGATTAGGAACACGACGATCAAAGAGTCCTCAACGTCGTCTGTAACAATGACCACAAAATATGCTTCAAAAAATATGAAATAAATCAGAGCTAGGTATCTGATACGTAGGATATATGATAGGTTATCAGTAAACTGGTATCTATTGCGAGACGGCTTGAATTTCATTTCTGGCGTGAAAATGAAAAAAAAAATGTCTGGGTGATGGTGGATGGACTTGCGGCTTCTCAGCAACAAAGCTTGATGCAATAAATCAGGGACAGGGCGGGCTCAGGTGTGCACCGGCATGGAAGCCGAGCTGCCTGCAGGGGGTTCGAGTCGGAAACTGGCCGTCACCTGCGCCGGCGAGGGCTGGGCGGAGCGGCACATGGGGCAGATGGACCATGGCGGGCCTGTCCATCGATTATAGCGGAGGGCCGTGGGCCATTACTGAGCGAGCAGTGGTTGCTCTTGATGCCAGAATTGCGCACATGGGCGGGGAGACCCGAGTAGGCCTCCGAGGCGAATACGGAGGCAGACGACTGTTAGAGTCATCAGCGGCACGCGGACGCCGATGTGCAGCGCTGCCACGGCTGTGGCTCGTTCAAGAAGTCGCGTTCTGGCGGCCAATCGCGAGAGGCAGCCATCCACACCTCCGACGTCGGATTCCCGTGGTTCAACAAGAGAAGGCGGAGGTGGGCACCTTTACCTGTTTTTAGTGGAGGCGCGAGGGTCTAGTGTTATGACCCAGATCTTGAGATCGACGTACCCAGCGTAGGAAAAAATAGCACCAGAGAAAGAGCAGCAGTGACGGTATGCTGGAAGGGCCCAAGAGCGGCGGTAAACCAGACAGAACGGGAGCCCAGAAGTAACATAAGTTCTAGAGGAGTAGAGGATACAGTTGAGAGGAGGACTGCCCTCAGACACAAGCGCTTCCACCGAACTCAATGGTGGCTTCTGGATATGGACTATCGCTGAAGATAAAGCTACTGGTAATTATAAAATTAGGGCCTGCGGTGCTTTGTAGCGCACCTGGAAACAGTGTGGTAGCCCCGCAATGAGATCTAGAGTTTTGAAGAGAATCAGAAACCGTGATTGTAACCGGAAATGGATATAAGTGGAAAAGGGGGAACAGCAATAAGTGGTTCTTCAGATGTTTTTGGCGGAAACAGGATGTATAGATTGAGCTTCAAACATGTTGTCGTGGTGTCGCGCTGGCAGGAAGAAAGAGCGTCACGATGTGACTCCATCACGCTTTGCCCGTTTAGGATGGGTCAGGAAAATAACAATCGTGTTTGCACGGAAGATTCAGACACTCTAAACAAAGTCTCAGTCGACAGAAGCTGGCCAATTCACGAGCCGAATTCGTTTGGACTAATTTTAGAGTAAAATAATGGTACGAAAAAATCAGGAAATGTAAAAACGGTGACGATGGGGTCCAGCGACTCTTCCTATTGGATGCCTAACATTATAAAAATTATCAGGGAGTGTAACCAAATACCCCAATACCCAAAGTTTCAGCAACAGAAGGTTGAAATAAGAAAATTGTACAAAATGTAACTGTTCACAAGCACAGTCCTAGTACAGCAATTGAGTGAGGTTCACTTAAAGTCTTCGACTCCAATTGAAATTTATTCTTTCATTGGGAACTACTCAAAAGCATTTCAGGAATTGTATAAATCTCCACTGTTATGTTCCCGTAGCACCAGAGCCACGCAACAAGCAATATAATCCTCATACTGCATATAGAAGCACGGCGGGAAAAATTGCGATGTGTCTGCGGGGCGAATGTGGAAACTGCAAAATGTGTGTAATTCAGTCTTTTGAATGACCTATGAGATATAAAAAATACAATAAGGGTCTGGATATGCAGTGCTCAATGGCGACACGTCGTTTTATTCGCATCTGTGGGAAAGCTACAAATAATACTTTCACAATTCAGCATCTCTTATGCGATGTTGTTGAGAGGACGTGAAGCAGGGAACCTCTATTTTGTTTTATTGTTATGTAAATAAGTTTCTATACGGCAATCATCGAGGTGGTACAAGCGCAGGAGCATGATTTCTGTAAAACGAATTTTTGGTGCAGGCAAGAACGCAGTGTCTCGTCAGTGCAAACAGATAGCGTTGGAGATTATAGAAATGGTTCAAATATACAAATAAAAATCCAACTGTACGCAGAAAAGCCGGGAAGAAGCAGAACTAGGTTTCATGCAAAAAGTGTCTTTTAAAGAGCAGGCAGCCAACGGGGGGGCAAAGATGGAAGCACAACACAGTCGGACCGGGATAACAGAAGATTATTCCTAAGGATAGCAAGCTAAAATCGGCGGAGGCGCTGGGAATGAAGCAGGAGCCGTGTTTTGTGCCAAATGAGGAAATCAAAAGCTGGGCCTGAGCCGAAGGCTGGGAGAGAAAATATGACGAGGGGATGATGCATACTAGAAGGTTCAGTAGCGTGGGAAATACTTCCAAGTTTCTGGGTGAGCAGGGGGGACGGAAAGCGAGCGAGCGCTGGAACGGAACCCGCCCGAACAACGGAACAGGCATAGCCGACGAGCACGCTTTTAAGATCGTAGACAGTTTCCCTTCATTATAATAACATATCTGCAAATTATGGGAGCATTCCAAAGCGTGGTCATCGCAGCGGAAGCAAATTGGCACGTATGGGAGGGAGGCTCGGCAGCATCATAGGCGGACGGGGTGATCCCGGGGCACGAAGTTAAGGCGGTAGAGTGGCTTTCTAGGTGGAAGCATACATATCTATGAAGCTAAACTGGGGGTTGGCAGCAAGAAGCGGCGGGGGGGAGCGGTTTCGCGGAGGTTGGAGGAGCCAAGAGGAGACGTGATGGGATCACTTTACGTGTTCCTATCATCCGCATTAGGACGGGCGGGAAAACGCCATCACGCCTTGAATGCGCCATCAAAGTTGCGCGCAAACGACGCCGCCATGGGGCGCAGGTGGGTGCTATCAAAATGGGTGATGGCCTGAGTTGATGTATCAGAGCGCATCGCTAATTGGCGGTTTTTTTGTATCATGGGCACATTGCTACTTAGCAAATCGCCATATAGGCTTTAAGCAGAGAGAATCGATGATACCGAGCAGAAGTTCAAGATATAGGTTGGCTGAAGGTGGTGGTGGCGAGGCAGCGGGAACTGAAGGCACCGTTTCAGCTCGGAAACGAAAGTGCACAAAGCCTGCAGGTGGTGCGGGTTTGGACCGACATGGGAGATCCGAGATTACACTGCCAGTGGACGTTCCACTGAAATGCAGAGAATCATGTGTTTGTGGAAGATCAGAATCGGGTCTGTGGAATTTCACTGGAGCATCCACTGTATTTCTACAACTTTACGAGGCCGTGGAAATCCAGTGGCATGATCTGTTGGATTCTGAAACTCATATCTGTGATCCCATGTACACTCTCTCCCACGATATATCCAAGTCATGGTGTCTTCACCTGCATGTGTGACTCGGAAGTTGTCCTCTGCTTTCTACCCTATTGCCGCGCTAGAACTGCGGTGTGAAGCAATCAATTATACTTTTGCCATTTTGTTTCACTTGTCACTGTAGACAGACTCGGGACGGACCGACAAGAAGAAAAAAGCCCTTTGAAGTAGTACCTTCGAATCCCAAGGGCCATGAGGGGGATAAATAAGATAGGTCTTAACAGGTGTTGTGGCTCAGTTGGATCAGTGGTGTTCTTTGGATGGGGAACTTTTATTGTGCCGTGAGTTCGAACCTTTTGGCACGCGTGATTTTGGCATTATTTTGCCCATCAATGGCCTGTGGACTTCCAGTGACATTGCCCACTGTCAGCCCACAGCCTCGTACACCTCTGGAAATCCACTGGATTTGGTCACGTGGGTTCTGCAAATTTCTGAAATTGCCTGATCTCTGTATTTCAGTGGAACGTCCGCTGGCAGTGTAAGGGTAAAAGGCGCCCGAAGCAACAAGCGTCAACTGCCGCACGCACAACCAAACTTTCGTCTCCCTCGTGCCCCCATCGCGAACGCAGGTGTACGCCGTCTCGCACCCGTCACGTGTCATCAGCGCATGTCTCGCCGTCGTACGCCTCGCATGCGTCCATCAGGAATATGCTCCTTTGCTAATAAGGTCGGATTACCCCCAAAAAGTCGCTAATGTGGTCTGATTACCCTTCTTATTTTTATTAGCTTTCTTCGGACGTTGGAAAAAATTTACCACTAATGTAGCCTAAATTATTGAGGTTTCCCAATCATTTTTGTACGGGCAGCGTGGTATTTGGCACTCATTTGATGCGTTTGCAGTAGGGAAAGAAGGCAAATATATTTGGAATGGTAGCTACATATTTACAGGTAGAGCTACTACATCATAGCCCAGATCCTGCAGCCGAACCTATGGGGAACAGTGTTATATATGGTATATTAAGTGTATACATCCGTGAATGTTCTGAGGAACATCTGCAGCGAAAAGAAAAATGGGTCAGCGCTGGATGTGGTGGATGGCGAGGGACATCTCTCACCCGAGCGGCCGCAACAATTAAATGGGATAAAAAACTCACATGGGGGACAGAAGGCCGACCCGCGAACGACACATTCCCGGGCGATATGTCGGCAGTGAGAGAGTAAAACTGACACAGGACGTGCGTGCCGAGAGCGAGGTGTAATAGCATGGCCGTGGCCATGAGGTGCAGATGAAAGGTAGGTCAGAGAGAGTGAGGACCTAAAGTACGAAAAAAACTCACGGCGCGAGTCAGATGACGGCCGTCCACGGCAGCGTGGTGTACCACAAGTGATTGGGTCTGTGTGGAGCGGGGGAAGTGTGCTAAGAGGGGTGAGAATGAAACTGATTGAATGCTGTGAAAAAGCTCACAGCAGGGATGGAGGACAGCCGCGGGTAGTGCTGCATAGAACAAGAAGCACGTCGCCGGTGGCCGTGCGCGCTGTCGAACGTGCGTGCTGCCGAACAGCGGTGGAGAGGGCGCAGCCGCTGCCATGACGTAGATGCAAGGATGCTATGAGTGAGCGAGAGTTAGAACGATGAGATAGTTAGAAAAGGATGACTCACATTCGGGAACAGGATACCGAAGTGTTCGGCCATGTGTCAGGGGCTGCATCGCATCGCGCCAGCCCTGTCAGCCCGTAGTCGCGGATCGGGCTGTCCGCGTCGCCCCCGCCGCCACCGCTGCCACATACTATGTGCTAAGCTAGACGATGACGATGGTGAGCGAACCCGTCAAGCGGGGCATGAATAGGGCATACTTACTGAACACAAAAATGGTGGCGAGGGTAGCACCACCATATTACGCAGCTCGCTAATGATACACGGAGCAGTTGGGGCGACAGAGAATCACACATCTCCCCGTCGAAGAAGGCAGTTTGTAACGCCGCCGTGGCTAATTTCTGATCAAGGATGTAAGTATAGGAGCCAATGACAGTCAGTGACTGACCAGAGAAAGCTGGGTAAACGGGGGCGCGAGTTGCAAGAGGGAGGCATATGGGGGGAAAGGAAGAAAGGCATTGACGCTTGTTTGTTTTCCAATCAATACGAACCATTTTTTTGACACCTGTCAAACACAAAATGATCGTTGAGACACGTGGACTTTAGGGTGGGCTTAAAATTGACTTAGGGATCTTTTCCACTCGTTCTCTAATCTTTGATATTTTTCTCAAAGTTGCGCTCAGGTGCGCTAAGCTGCCATAATAGCTTTGCGGCATCTCTCTTCAATATTGGAATCATTTAACTAGCCCTGAAGCAAGCTATTCTGGATTACTCAGACAATTAGGTCGCTTTCCTCTTTTTTTGTCTAATCCGACAATGAGGAAATAAATTACCTCTAAATTAGGCAAGGAGATTTTTCCTGATGTCGTATCGCGAACTCCACGTCCGCGTGGGCGGCGCTAAGTCGCCGGCGACGACGAAGCGGTGAGGCGACCGCCCTGTGTTGCTGCTGCTGGGCATTCAGCTGGGGCTGGATGGCGTGAATCCGGTATATTAGGACATCATCAAGGTGGGTTTCTGGTCCTTCCTCCCATCAGCACGTACTGACCCCTCCCCAGATGCTCTACCCAATCCGTCGGCATCGTGGGCGGACGCCCGAACTCCTCGTACTACTTCGTCGGCGTGCAGGGCGACGGGCCCTTTGCCTTGAACCGCACCACTCGGGGCGGGAGGATGTCATCGAGGACGACTGGGTCGACCCGGCGCCGCCGCCGCGGCCGGTGGCTGCGCCTGCGCCGGTGAAGAGCAGGAGCGCGAGCGGCAAGGGCAAGGAGAGGAAGGAGAAGGAGAAGCGGAGCAAAGACGAAGAAGGCGGCGGCGGTGCCCGTGCTCAGCGTGCATTATCCGTTCCCGTTGTCGGTGGAGGATGGTGCTACGGGCGGCGGGCAGCAGCAACAGCAGCGCGCGGAGGCGCGAGAGCGGGAGCGCCAGCGGAACGTGACGGTGTCGCCGCGCCCGACGGTGCAGAGCCGCAGCGAGGGGCATCGCATGCATACCGCCCGCGCGCGACGGGGGCGCACGCAGAGCGGGGGCGTGCGCAGGGTGCTCACCACCGACGACTGATACATCTTTTTTCTTCCTTCCCTTCTTTTCTTTCTTTCTATCGACGCATCTTGGCTTTGTCTTTTTGTCCACTGTGTTTTTTTTTTCATCTTTGTGACTCGACCCGTATACGTATCCAGGTTTCGCATGCCCGACATATTCATGATACCCCTGAAATCATCTATATATCGCTTCTTCTGTGTTTTGCGAATCTTTTCTTTCTCTGCCTCTACTCGGCCGAATTTGGGCAGGTGGAGGTGTGTGGCGCTGCTTGGCAAGAGCTTTGGCACGGCCGAAAAGTACTGACGCGCTCTTGTCAGTCTTGAGTCTTGACTTCATATCACCAGCGCGGACCTCGTGTGGTTGAAGCGAATGCACCGAAACACCATGGTTTTGCTTTACACCAGTTTCACGCGATATGCTCAGCCTCCGTCCCAGCTCACTTTTGTTCCCCTGGGCCAGGGGCCAGAATCCTTGCGAGTTGACGGTTCCGATCCGTCCACACGTCACGGGTCGTACCCTCTTCGTCACTTAGTTACTTCGCTTAGAAGCGAGAAGGTTTGTGACTTTGATGGGAAAGTGTGAAAGCTCGTGACTTTGAGCAATATCTGAGAAAGCTCGTAACTTCAACCAAGGCAGCCTTCACAAACTATTTTCGTTCCCGCGGAAATTTATATCCCTCAACCCTAACACCCTATCCCTAACCTCTAACCCGAAACCCTGAACCCCTAACCTCTAACCCGAACCCTAACCAGTGAATACCCGCAGTTAGGGCGCGCTGCGCTTGCCCTAACTGCTCGAAATAGGTTGCATGTGGATACAGAATTGATGCCATCAAAATGAGAAAGCTCGTAACTTTCCAACTGAACTCACGAACTTTCACAGAATCCCATCAAAGTCACGAACTTTCGCCACGCTAAGCGAAGTAACTAAGTGACGAAGATGGCGCGGACTCACACGTCACCGGTCTGTTCGACTGCTGAATTATTCCCTACGCTGATCCTCTTTGTAAATCTACTTCCGGCTGCTTAGAAAAACCGTACTTAGGTCGTCTCCTTTGCTTGAGCCTTGCGCCATCTATATCATATGTCCGAGGATTTCTAGAGGATGATTCGCTTCTCCCCCCCGTCTACTCGCCTTCTGAACGAAGACCGACTGCTTGTTAGGACTCATCTACGATGTTTTCGTCCCACAAGTTCTGCGCTTGAATGATTCTCGGCATTCGCTACCCATCGACGGACCGAATAAAAAAGCCAAAATAGTCTGTTGGCCGACATCTGATTGAACCTCCTGGCGGTCTCTGGTGCTCGACATGGCTCGCGCTCTTTTCACTTCCTTTGCGATTCAATGAGAATCCTTCCTTCATATGCATCCACTGCAAGTTCCAGTCGACTTTTGGCAATCACAATATTGCTGCGCCCGTAAGTAAGCCTGTCTACTTATTGATATGTTTCGCCAGTAGTGTAGAGCACCGCCCTGTCGCTCTTCGGGCAGCTCTAACTCCCTTCATGCTTGGACCTGATTCCGATTTGGAAGACCTGGACGGTTTTGCCTCCTCCTGTATCTGGTATCCAAGCAGCTTCTGTGGTCCGTCCTTCGTTCATGGCCACTGGACAGGCTCGGGTGGACATTCCTAAAAGAACCTGCAAATCCTCCGCATCCTTTTTTCTGGAGAATACGACGGCTTTTAAAAATAACTGCCACTCGCGTCCAACTTGATGATTCGCAAGCGGCATAATTGTTCAAGTCTTAGCGTGGACTCACTCCTAGAATGAGGGTCAAATGTGCGCTCTTCAATTTTTCTTCAACTCGGATCTCTCTCGTTGAATTGCTGTGCTGTGCAATGTTTACAGATTCCAAAATCCGATGCATTCATTTGTTTGCAAGGTACCGTATGTTCCTGTGCTATTACAACTGTTGATTTGCCGAAATTGAAATACAGCGACTTCGCCAACGGAACGCTTACTCCCATTGACAACGACAGGCCGTTCAGTATTAGCCATATAAAATGAACAGTGTTCAAACACAAGCCTTCAACAATGTTGCTCTCGACCCCGCTCCTAACCGCGCTGGCCCTGTGTATTTTATTCTTTGGATGGGGGGGGGGGGGGGGGATCCGTTTATTTTTAGGGCTAGGAACCGTCATATTATATTCTTCGCGCTTTCTCCGGGCGTGCGTTCAAGGTTTGTACCAACATTTGTTGCGCCTGCCGATTTACTGAACTGTTTCTGCAGGGCGAGTTCGCTATATCGCCAGGCCACCATGGAGACGACCTCGCGTACTATTTTCCCAATGGAACCCCCCGCCGTACAACAATCCCACCTTCATCAATGCCTTCGTCCAATCGTTCACATCATTCGCAATCAATCTCGACCCCAATATCAAGGTTGACCCCACCACGATCACGCCGCGGTGGAACCCCTACGTTTTCAGCAATACCGAAATGCTGTTCAATAGAACTGCGGCAGGGGTCCCGGTCGTGCGGCCATTTACGACGTCTAACGAGCTTCTGCTGCGTTGCCAGTGAGTAGATTGTTTTCAGTCGTGTTGCATTCGATAACGTGGGCGGTCAGATTCTGGGAGAGTGTTGGGTATCTGACAGGGCAGTAGAATGAGAATACAGTCGGCGAGTCTCTGCGCTTCTCGAATTAATTGGATTGCACTGACATTTTTTACTCAAGCCTCAAGGTTGACCGAATGCAATTAACAATGTAACAAATTTGTATTCGTCTATGTTTATAATGTACTTAGTATATGTACCTTGACGAACCCAATGAGAGAGACGTTATCCGTCTCGACTGGGTCTCAACTGGTAGATTTAAATTGAAGGTGCATAAGATAGAAACGATACAAGTCTCTGAAGAATCTGAAATGATGTGGCTAGCGTATTTGGAGTTGGTGGTAGCTGGCTCTAGCGAGATGACTAAACTAAACTCACATGAAGTCCGTGGCAGACTGAACGGTCTGTAATGCTCTTGGTAAAATCTGCTTATACATTGCTTATGAAGAGTGAATATGGGCGGAGGACGGTTGCCTATGTAGTCGAGCTTGATATATTGTCCCAGATGTGCATTTGAGGCAGTTGAGCACTGACCAGTGGAGGCGTTGGAGACGGGAGCGACCATCAATCAGTTCGTCCCAAACGGATAATCTCCACCGCAAATAATCTAGTCGGGGGGTAGGACCCCTCGTCTAGATTTGAGGATATTCGGGTGATGGTGGAATATATTTGGCCCCTTCAAGTTTGAGGTGATGGGGTCCTGACAGGTGCCTCGGCACCACGGCGGAAAGTGCGAGAACAATCCCCCAGAATAAAAAAGGCTTATGGGGAAGTCACCCAATGAGGAATTTTACCGCCATACATTCGTGTGCGAGCGGGATGATTTTCTTGAGAAACCCGGTTTCTCGGAGAAACTCTCCATATTAGGCAATGTTCTCATCAAAGGGCCGGACATCAACCGGCGACCGGGTGGATGCTATAATTCAGATAATGTTGTACATACCATCACTATTGCCTAGGAAATTTAAGAAAGTTTTTCAGAGCAGTTAATACCGTTTCCCAGGAGCTAATTAACCTTCTGGCGCAAATGCAAGGCATTCCACTGTGTGATGGGATCAAACCAACCTCGGCATGGTGATTTCACTTGCCCTCTGTACTACAACGCCCCGCAAACCTTCCAGATATGTACCGTGACATCCCAGTAGTGTTTCGTGAAGTTTTTATCAGTATCTGTCATTGATCCATCACATGGTAAAGTTCCTAACACGAAATGGACAGTTCTGTGAGTAAAATCACATTGTGAGGTTCCATGGGGCCTGGAACACGCCCGGTCAAGTAACAGAAGAAAGATACGCCACATTCTGGGGAAATTAAGTCCAGATTTACCCAGAAACATTCGACTTTGGCTGAGTGACCACCCGTATCAGTGATGTGATACCCCATTTGGAAGGGTTCCTCCGGATTTGCAGGGAATCCGGTTTCTCAGGAGAATAATCCGTGCGAGCGCGCCTAAGTTTACAAACTGTTTGTAAGGCTCTTAGAAATCGGCTTATACATTCATGGCTTATACATTCATGGCTTATACATTCATGGCTTATACATTCATGGCTTATACATTCACCTGTATCCCTTAAATATTCACATAGTAACATATTTCCTCTCAAAGCCACTCCCCTCCAAAACGCGATCTTGAAAAACCATGGCCATACTTAAACTTTATGGATTGCCCAAAGCGACAAGCACCTGGCGTGTCGCCACCGTGCTGCACGAGCTGAAAGTTCCCTTCGAGCTAATCTTGGTCGACCTCTTGAAGGGGGAGCACAAGACCCCCGAGTATCTCGAGAAACAGCCATTCGGCCAGATCCCCTATATCGTTCGTACCTGGCACCCTGCAGAGCCTCCTAAATACTAGCTCACTGCTCATCACAAATGTCAGGACGATGATGGATTCATCTTGTACGAGACGCGGGCCATTTGCCGCTACATCGCCGCGAAGCATCCAGAGTCAGGGCTGGTTCCGACGGACCCCAAGGCAAACGCCCTCTTCGAGCAGGCAGCAGCCGCGGAGGTCTCGAACTTCGACCCTAGCGCAAGCGTAATCGTGCTGGAGACCGTACTCAAAACGTAAGTCCGCTGCCCATTAAACATCTATTCGTCGCGTCAATGATTCAATTCAAGGATGTTCTTTGGGACCAAGAGCGACCAGGCCATCGTCGATGAGCAGACGGAGATCTTGGATAAGAAATTGGACGGATACGACGCAATCCTGGGCAAGCAGCGCTACCTTGCGGGAGATGTACGTGCTACTTGATGCGCTCGTGTCAACCGCGAACTGAGAAGAGCTGGGGCAGGCGCTTACCCTTACAGATCTGTTTCACATCCCATGCGCACCGCTCCTCGCGACTGGTGGATCCGACATCATGACCAGCAAACCAAATGTTGCCAGGTGCGACATATCATACTTTTTCTGAGTACTGGCCTGACAAATTGTAGATGGTACAATGAACTGATCGCTCGGCCCTCGTGGTTGGCGTACTTGGATGGAGTCCAGAGCACGGTGGCGTACTAATTGACGGCGTCAGAAAGTATGGTAGCATTGTCATGGGCATCTACGTGCCTATTCGTGGACAGGTAATTCTTGTACAGATTATCAGGCTCTGTAATGAAGCTCTTTCGACACACATACTATTTGTGAGCAGTCGCAAGGGACCTACCTATATTACCATGAGCAGTTGATTCACCTAGACCACAAATTTGCGCACCATTGGATAAGCTAGTATCTATTCCGGCATTGAGCCGTCGCGCTTTGGGTATGTCTGCCAAAGTAAGTCAAATAAAAGCCTTCTCGCGCACTGAGATTATCCTCCATTAATTGCCTGAACTGATCTCAGGCAAGGAGGTACATACCAAACCCCTCGCCCACCTTCCAAATCTGAACCTATTCCGCCCAAGATCTGCCCGGTGCCATCCCGTTTATGGCCAGACCCACTGGCTTTTTATATAACGCAAAGTAGACGCGCTGTGAGCATTAAGAATCCCAATGTGAATTAATTTTATTACGGCTCGTGGTCTAAGTATATCGACCGGGTGCACTTCGGACCTCGAATTACTGTTCTGAAGCACCACCGCCTTATCTTCCTCGCGGGCCGCTGGTGCATTAGACATCATCACCAACCCGGCCACAAACGGATCTTCTGCGTACACAGACACCTCATCCTCGATGTCACTGCCCTCGTCGAAAAGGGTTGCGTCCACGGGGGTGCCCAAAGGACCGATCACTTGCGAGGTAAAAGGGATCGAGTGGTCTATAACTGCGCTGTCAGCGTCGGCGCCATCGTCGTAATACACCGCTTTGAGCATAAGGAGAAAGCGGCAGATGATTATCGTGCGGAAGCTGTGGGCCAGATTCAGTCTGTGTGCACACTGGATTTTGAATACATACACGGGTGTGTAGTAGGGAACCACCCAATAATCGTACCGGGTCGCGAACTCTGGCTGAAAGCTATGTGACGCGGGGAATGTTGTTATTCAAAAATGAGGATGCGTACAACGTGATCGAACTTTTTTGCCGGAAAGAAATGGAGAAGCGTTTCAGAATAGTGGGAAATTCGGACTCACGATTAACACGAGCATGTTGGCTAGTGACAAAACAAGCAGAGCGCTGGGCGAGTTCAATGGAATCTTCTTGAACAAGCCGAAATGCACACAGAAAATATATGGTTCCTGTCAGATTATCAGAAAAAGCATTTTAATGCATCGAAATTGAACACACCGTCTCTTAGGAGGAGCAATGCAAGACTGGGTCGCTTCCTTCCAACAAAAGGGACCTCGTTGTTCCTCAGCCCGAATGTCCGGCTGATCGTGACTGCAATGACAATGGTCTCTGATAGCACGTCGGCGATTATTCCTCCGATGCGTACTGAGGAAGGTTAAGAATTAATGGAAGGTCGAAAGGTTCGACGAAGGGATTGACTTCTGCGATACTTGGTTATTATAAAAGATCGGAAGGAGGGGATAGCTACGTACACAGCGGTCGTGGACCGTGGCGGAGGCGATATAGGCCAACTGACACCCGTAGCTATCTGGCCGCCCATCGAGCATGGAGATCAAATGCAAGAAAAGCAGGGTCGAGTACAATAAACTGAGTAAGAAATTGGCATATTGAGGTCGCAATTGGCAATTGACTGGCAAGAAATCCGCGACGGCGTCAGGTTCATGGCAGTGTCATGCAGGGCTGCAAGATGAGACATAGCAGTCAACACCCTTGAAATTTGCCACACTGCCTCCAGGCCCTGTGATGTCTCGCAGACCTCCAGTGGCTTGGAGCAGGGAAGGACGAGGAATGAACGAAGTGGTTGAAGCAATGTCGCGTACGCTAGCGCGCTGGGCCTGAATTAAGCCCGTAAGCGCCCGCCGGATCAACGCACACCCCGTCAAACGAATACCCTGTCAAATTCGGGAAATTCCGCTAATTATAACACGGAGTCTCGCTCACCCCGTCATGCTCCGTCCGGATATTCCGGCACTCACATCGCCTTGTGCCACATATTGCCCCTCAATATACAGTTCATTTTGATTTATCAACCTCAACCTCGCCGCTTTTCAGTTCTTTCACGGCGCCCATCTGACAATGGAACGGGCCGATAGTCCGATGACGTTTTGGTAAAAAATGCTCGACAGACGGCAGACAGTCCGGCAGAACATGTATTGATAGGGGATCAGTCCCACTACTGATCCATTTGCGATCAGTCGCACCAGGATGTGCACTCAGTCGCACTAATCTGGACGAGTCGCACTCGGCTAGTACGGGAGTGGGACTGAGCGAGTCCCACTCCCACTAAAATCGTTGCTAAACACGATCGGTATGAATTGAGAGCAGAGACAATGAAAAACAAGGAAGCACGAGCCAAGGGAGGAAGACGCGATGAACGGGCAGTGTGCCTTCCCTAAGCGAAAGGCCGGGGGAAGGTGGGCGGAGTCTCAAGTAAGGGAGCATACGGTGCTGCTGGAGACTGTGATGCGATGATAAGCGGGGAATCGAGATGAAAGGAAACCGCAAATGCTTACAGAAGCGCACCGGCGAGCCGTACGGCGTACGGGGGTCGCGGCAAGTGTGTCGGCTGGGGGAGGGGGCGAGCAGGAAGGGGGAAGAGAGGGTTGTGGGTTGGTTGTGGGCAGGAGAGAGAAAGCGCGCACAAGCGGTAGGAACTGAGGAAGGAGGGACGAGGCGGGGAAGCTGAGGAAAAGAACAGCCGTCAATCCTTTCGTCTATCGAGCAGAAGGGAGTAGCGCACCCGCTTCGAGAAATCGCGCCAAATCCTGGCCCCATCATCCAAGCGCCAAGCGCGATATGCACCCTCGTCCTCCAGTTCTCTGCCTTCTAATTGCTTCTCGTCTGTGACTTGCGCCAGCGCGCGCCCCGTTTTTTTGGCGGTGAAAACCATGCTTTGTAACGCCAGAGTCGAGCGTCGAGCACTCAGCGCTGTGGCGCAAGAAAAGGCGAGGATTCCCTAGTGGGGGCATTGGACGGAGGAGAACTAGGCTATGAGTATCAACGATTAGACTGGGATTGGAAAACGAGGAGCTCCTAGTACTCACTCATCAATCATGTTAGGCTTCGAGGCATGCATGTCATTCCTACGCGTCATTCCCGGTCGAGAATGGCCAGTCCTCAGGTCAGCGACATGCGAGGCCGAAAGCCTTGGTCGTGGCGGAAAAGAAAGAGAGAGGCGCCTTGTGTGCATGTTTGATGACAGCGCCCAATACAAACATCAACCACTCCTTTCAAACTTGCATCTAGGCGTTTCTCAGCCGCTCTTGCCGCCGCTGGCTCAATCGAAAACGTCCCGATTGGTGCCTCCCACCTACCCTGGTTCCTCAAGGCTCCATCTCGACTCTCCCGGCCAGACTAATAGTAACGAGGTGCACGCCTTGAAGGTGTCCTTCACGATGTGATGCCTATACTCTGATAGTCAGTGCCGCGTTTTCTGTCGCCTCACGTCTTCCTCTCCAGACGTATCGATGCTTTCAGTGACCAGTGGCTGGGGACAAGAGGGTCTGTGTGCAATGTGCATCTGCGCGCCTTGCACCACGTATCTTCTCCGACTGTGAACGTCTAGGTTGTCGATATATCCCCTCAAGCCTACGCCGCTTCTCCTGGATCACTGTTGAGTCCTACTCGTCTCTTCGCTGAAATAGAAAGTCGGTCTACAATCACTCGCGACGATTCCCATGCTTTCAATCCTGAGTTCGTCCGGCTATTAGAGTAGTTGTTCTGAGATTTACACTATGGCGGGTGAGGCCGGGGATTACAAGTTCGTGAGGATTAACCTCAGTAATCTACTGGATATATACTAATGCTATGAGTCCGTGTGAGTCATAATGAATCATTCCATATTATCCCTCCTGATTCCAACTGAGTCCATATGAGTCGCTGCGTTCCGGTAACTCCTAGACTCAGTTAGGCTTCCTGTGGGGGTTCAGCCTAGCTGAGTGTAGGTGCCTAAAATGACCTAAAATGCCTCTGTCTAGGCACTTCCACAGAACTCAGAATGAGTGTAGGCACCTAGACAGAGGCATTTTAGGTCATTTTAGGCACCTACACTCAGCTAGGCTGAACCCCCCACAGGAAGCCTAACTGAGTCTAGGAGTTACCGGAATGCAGTGAGTCCATTCGCATCCGAGTCTCGGTCATGTGTCCGAGTGCCTAATATCCCAACATAATGAAAATAAAATGGTTATTGGACCTTGCATCACCACGCCTTCATGGGGAATCTAACCGGTGTCTCAATACGTTATCTATGCCTAGGTACGCCAGTGAGATGAGCACCCATGCTCTATGAGGGATATAGGATGAATGATGCATTGGTTTGTTCTCAGTGATATCAGCACTGGCGATTAATCCTGGTGGGAAGTTTCCTGGGACTTTGGATTAAATCCTTGAGCTCTTTAGAGGGCTAGGAAGTTCATAGTAGATTAGACAGTAGGATTAATCGTATGCTACACAAAATAATAATCGTGCTCGTGAAAGATTAATCCAAAATGATATATAAGGCTACTAAAATGGAGGTTCGAGATTGATCTGAGCGAGGATTTTTTTTTGAGTGGAGGATTATACCGAGTACAGGATTGGATTAATCGTCAGGTGCAGGATTTTCGTGTGAGTGAGCGAGCGATTAATCTTCGGATGATGTTGCCCAGGATTTCTTTTTGATTTTTCAGTGGGTGATTATGGGTTGATTGGAGGTTCGGATTTTCAAGTCGAGGATTATTGATGAAGAGAGGTTTGTATGCGGCGCGGCGCGGAATATGTCAGGAATATGCCAAACACATCAGGAAATAACTGTGAGTACTAAACATGATATGTGAATGAAACAGGCGTACTGTTGGTTGCTGGGATACCAAAAACCAATCAAGAAGTGTGCCACTGAAGAACGGAGGTGGCACCACGCGAAGTGGCCGTGAAGGTTAAGACTGTCCTGACACGTAGTCAGGCCGAACCATTGATGCTGAGTGTGAGGCCTGGGGTAGAAGAGGACAATTGTCCACAGAGTTCATGGGATGTTTGGGAGATGGTGGTCGAGGCAAAAGAGAGACGCGGTGTTTGGCATCAATGGCCATCATTGGGGGAGCTTGCGACCCCATCTATCAGTGTGAGACCGAAATTGCTAGTGGCGGTGCAATGAACGGTGTTTGGCCTCTATTTGTTTGATCGTGCCCCCGTGGGACACCTGTCTGATGCCAACATTTTTGTCGCTCAGAAAGTGGATAGATAGGTTCGGACACGGAATGGGGCTACTGAAAATCCGTAAAAAATGCAGTCGACTTGAATATGGTCTCTCCGTGCTGAGCATGAGCAAAACGCGAGTACCAATTGCAATCCAAATATCCACTTTTCGGCAGACAAGAATTCAGGAAAAACTTGACCAATATAATTGATTGGAAGTAAATAATAAAAATGTGCCAACTCGGATTAGGCAAGCTTCTCCCAACTGTAGCCGGGTACCGGCATACAAAACATATTTTCTTTGGCAACGAGATTGATGACCAACTTGAATTGATTGGAAGACCTTAGGCGCTTTCTTCTTCCACCACCCTCTGCAGCAAGTCGTCTGGTTTACCCCGCTGCCCATTATCGAGGAATAAAGGTCAACATACCTGCCGTGTGCACCTACCTACCAAGTTGCAAACCATATTCTCACTTGACTCCAGTCTTCTCACGCAACGCGACGTCGGGTGCCGCTGGAGCTACCTGCTCTTGAATGTGCCATACGGGTGCGTCGCCCATCTCTAGCTCCTTACTCTTTTCACCACTAATCCTCTGTGTGTCCAGTACTATAATACTTACATGAATATATTCCCTCCACCCGTGCTTCCCTGAGCTCATCCTCGGCCACTGCGCACCTCCCCGGCCCTGCCGATTGCCTTACGCCTCCGAGTGCGCGCGCACAGCGCCCAACAGCGGAGTGAGCCACCTTTTTTGCTATCCTTTTGTCTGTCTCCTTCTCGCCCCCACTACGTCTTCTCTATATCTAATCCGAGAATGCAGACCTGGATTCCGAAAATTAATTAAGGCCAGATAATTGGAATCCAGCTTTTAGTAGGGTGTATCTGTGGAATCCAGCTTAGTCATCCAGTTTTATGTAGTGTTCTCCAGGCTTAATTAAATGTTCCCAAACCCATACTGTATTTTTTGGCCATCTCTAACACACCCCATAATTCATCCACTCTTGTGTGAAAAATTTAAAGCATTTGTAACCGGTCCATTAGAGTAAGATCTAATGAAGTCCAACAAGATTTTGAAGCAAATATGAAAGTTGTAGCCCTGATCAAGGAGATTCCCGTGCTATTTTGAGCGTACCTCCGAAGTTACACCAAGCCAACTGTCATAGGGAAGCCACAATCAACCATACGCTCAAAAATCTTGATTGCTCCAGAATCCAGGGATGATTCCCCGTGATTGTTCGTCGATGACTTCCCAGGACCGGATTCTTTGACGGCATTCAAGACAGAGTGCGGGGATGGGGTGGACATTGTAATATTCGGTCTCTGTACAAACAGGTAATTTGAGGGATCTTTACGAGGTGTGTAGTAACGTACCCGCCAGGAAGACGAAGCAAGTTGTCCTGCTCGACAAGACAACAGGAAATAGGGAACCACGACCAGACGCGGGTGGGAGAGCATGAAGAACGTCGCGTGCGAAAGGTCCGCGAAGCACAATATATAGTCTCGAATCCAAAATATCAGTCTGCAACAGAGATGGGAGACTTACGGTACTGGTGGATATCGGGTTAGAAATAGCTTTAAACAAGGTGCTACCTCCCTTGATTTGCTAATGGGAAAATAATATATATTTCAGACCCACCGCCTCTCAAGAAATCCGTACATTATTGCAATCTTCTCGCCTCTGCATGAATCACTCACATAAATATGGACTTTCGTCAACCCAGGCACCTTTTCCAGATCAGAATGGCGGTAGAAGTCGATGTGGCGTGGTGCCTCGTGGGAACGTCTGCGAAATATCTGTGCGGTGGACTTCGCATTCTCAATATAGCAAGTCTTACCTCCCCCTCCTGTGCGCCGATTCCTCACAGGTTGCAGTGTTCTTCTTCCGCAGTTGATGGTAGGTGCGGGAGTCATGGGAACGGAGGTAAAATTGGATTCGACCCCAAAATACTACTGGGCCATATATCAACGAGCATTTGTGATCCTGGATGGCCGGCAGAAGTCCTATTAGCCTATCCTATAGATAGGCCATCCCGGATGGCCCCGGCCGTCCCCACTTCCCGAGCCCTAGGAGATGTTCGGCGGACAGGCGGCAGATGGTCAGTGGACGAGCGGCAGATGGGCAGCGGATCATCTGCCGACTAAATTCAGTGTGTTTGGAATCAAAAAAAGTCGGACTGAACATCAGCTTGAACCGAAACTCAACCCAAAATTTTATCTTTGAAGAGAACTGAAATTTGAACTGACATTTTAAGATTTGAGATCCCCTTTCAGTGCAACTGATACTCTGAACTCAAGATGCACCTTTCTTAACTATGCCTTTTTGTGATATAATATTTTTCCTTTGCCGTAGTCATCGGCGAAGCCCAAACTTGATTTTATTTCAGCTCATTGAAGTTGTCCTAAACTGGGAACTTAAATTATCAGAGTAGGTTTTAGTTTCAGACCAGCTTTAGTTCAATTGTATTTTTTTGGTACTTCAGATCTACTTTTACTGGCTACAGACACTGAAACTGAGGAAAATAAAATATGTCTGTGCCCGGGATTGAACCCATGCATGGGTGAACAATTCTTGGTTCCGGATTTAGGGACCAGGCTCACATGCGTAATTATCTGTCTGTACGACCACGACTGCTTATTAATGTTACCATCAAAAGATCCCATCATTTCTGCCTTTGGCGACCAAGTCCTATGGGTGACACTCTGGGCTCAATTCTACTCGGATTCCCTTGATTTTTCACGGAACATGCTCCAACATATATAATTCATTAAACTAGCAAAAAAGATGGGTGGATTCCGACCAGAACTGAGTGACCATTAAGGTCCCGAGCAAAAGAGGTTAGATCGTGTCATTCAAAATATCGCGTTCATTACTGTCCGCTAAACCGTTCCCCTTCGTCTTTCACAGGCGCACTTTTGTGGCTTCAAAACAATGTTACCAAAAAAATCGGAGCGAAAGCAGGCGCGGGGCGTCCAGGAAGCTCTATTTTCACCAAAAACGTGACTTATCATACCAGGCAGGTGTGACAATGCATGACCGAAGAGCACCCCCTTGGACGCCCTGCGTGAGCTATCGCCCTGTTCTTTCTTGGAACACCTTGTTTTAGTCTGTGAAAGTGTGCTTGTGAAAGCCGAAGAGAACCGGTTCAGCGGACAGTAAGGAACACGAGGATTTGAAGGGGTGAATCAGGCCTCACCGGTATTTGCCTCAGGCCCTGCTGTTCACTCAGTGCTGGTGGGAATCCACTCATTTTCATTGCTAGTCTAATACACTATATATGTTGGAGCACGTTCCGCGAAAAATTAAGTGAATCCGAGTAAAGCAGACTGAGCCCAAGCAAGGGCCATTTTAAAACTCTAGTCCCGTTTCAATCTCAGTGTAACCATACATAGTACATCTTCGCCCTCTCTTGCCCCTTTAAGGAAAGCCGCAGTACCATGCTTTTAAGCCATGCTCCGGAATCATGGCGAGTGATTGCATGTCTCCTTTCTTTCACTTCGTTAAATCAGTGCTGAATTAGATAGAAGGCTAACATCCAGCCTAACCTACTGTTTTGCCATGCAGATTCAAACATCTTCTGAGAAGTAGCGCATCGTGGCTTCCTGGCAGCAAATGTCTGGGCTCTCAACAAGAGATCCAAGGAGTGCCACTGAGTCCAAGAATTGCCGAAAAAATGTACAATTCATTCAATTCAACGAATACTGGTGGTAGCAAATAACATCTGTGAATTCAACTTATGTACAAGTAATCCTGTTGAAGTTCAGTGCACACCTGGACACATCCAAAACTTCCGATCCCAGATGGAGGAAGTGGTGTGATCAATACAAAGCGAAGAGACCCTGGCAAGCTTTCAATAATATGGAATACTTTTCTGACTAGGGACCTTTTTTTGGATCAGATATTGAATGGGGAATAGTTGTCTGGCCATAAGTACAGTCCGGTAATGTTTTAAAAGTTCCATAATGAACCAGTGCCGGTAACCTCACGGAAAAGCTGGAATTCAACCTCCGAGCACACAGATGAGGTTTGCCCAGGTATTATATTTGTTTCATCTCTCCTGGCCAATATCACAACATAGAATTGAGGGGTCCTTGCAGTTTAAATTCTACCTGACCCATCAGAGCTTCGTATTTATTTTATCCTATAGGAAGACAGTCTGGTGTCGAGGTGGATCGCGGTTCAACTTGGGGCAGGCATATTTCATACACTCTCAGGTTTTATTTAATTTTCTCTCAAGGTGTTGAGTTTTTAGCAGAGCTGGAGTCCATGCTGCATTCATCGCTATTCTTATACGGGTTCCTCACATCACGATGGCGCTCTCTTCCGGTAACATATGGTAGCATCGACCATTGTAGGGCACCACTTCCCTTAATTTGGACGAGTGACCGGGATATATAGTTCTCAACCAAGAGACAGTCGTTTGCTTCTCCTTGAAGGCATGAAACAACTCAATTTCTTTTTCAACTTGTAACAAACAAGTGTGACTTGGATTAGCCAGACAACGTGGATCGAACCTGCGTTCAATCCTCCTCTGGCTGCGTGTAAGGTATAAGACAGGCTATGACCACAATTATCTAAGGGCTCCAAGATTTACCTCTGGAAGCCAGTGGCTCGGAGGATGGATTAAATTGAAGATTCACATGTTCCTAAAGCACTCCGCCGATTCTATCAGAAATACCAGCCGGTTCTCCAATTTATAATTTTCATTTTCATTCATTCACTAGATCACCGTGCACGGTGGGAGCCTGGACCCGTATACCTTCAATGTCGAGGTGCGGTTCGGTCGGAACATCCACCATGCCATTCCGCTCGCGGCAGTACACACGGCGACCCTATTTCGATTTACTCTTCATGCTTCCGGGAACAAGAAAAGCCCATCAAGTCCATCTTAGTCCGCAATGTTTGGTTAATTTGGGACAGAGATAATTGTACAATAGCGCAAACAAATGCGCCGCTGACAAAAGTAAGCGGGTGGAGAAGATTAAAAAAATTGACAAGTGTCACAGGACACTCAAGAATAAAGGAGACGGAATAATGTGTAATGAATTGAGTGCTGCACTTGATAGACCGGTGGAAGAAGTACATGAGGAAGGCGTGAAGCGCAGCATGGAACCAGGGATAGCTTGAGAATGTGAGAATACAAGACCAAAGATCAATCAGCACGCGTTCAAATTAGTAGGAAGAGGCGTGCAACACATTAAATAGATCCAAGAAAGGGTCAACTAGGGGGGAAGTGGGTCGAGAATGGAACAACAATTGGTATAGAAAACCGTGAAATAATACGCCGGGAAGCCTTGTGCAGAACGGGCATTGATTTACGCATACAAATACACCAAAGAACCCACCCATTCCCGCTTCTTCTTCTTAACAGACCCGCATTCCTTCTGCTGAATACGTATACTCAGGCACCTTCATGATGTGTATGGGCTGTGTTTCTTCTGGTGGAGATTCACAAGTGGATATCTTGCCCAGAGATCTGTTGGCCGAATGCTGCAATAGATTGAACCAATCGGAATCTGTCAGAATGTGCACCGGCTTGTCCAGTAGGACAGAAAGTGAAGCTTTTTTTTTTCCAAATAAATTTATTTCCCCCTCAATTCAGCACTGTAAGGTGAAGGATACTATTGTTCCCTATAGGTCTGAACTGCTGTATGATGCTGGAACGACTTTTTCTTGTTTTCTTTTGTAAACCTTTGCCCCCGGTATCCTCCGGCATTTATTAATACACGTCTGATGCATGCACCTGAAAAAAAACTAAGAGATCCGGTAAGGGGAAAGTATAGTTAGCTCGTTGCCGGGTGCATTGATGCAAGGGTAATACAGAATACTACCGAAATTCTCCGTGTCCGCTCATTCCGAAGCTCCGAAAAAAATCAAGCATGCTCTTACCCAATAAAAAAGGCTTCTGTCTCTTACTGTAAGAATCCGTTTCCAGAACGATGAAGGCAGAAATGGAATTTCAGCTTCAAACTCCTGACTTGACGAGCTTTTGTTTCGATTGAGAGAATTTCTTTTGTTCGATTTGTCTGGTTTGCTCGCGGGCATCTCTGGCCCCGCTCAATGCGAGGACTTGACGTGTCTGATGCGTTGATTCTCGCGTTGAGGCGTCTCTCGCCAATTTCACACATCTTTCGACCAAATCTGCGACCTTTGTTATCCAATTGACGCACTACATTTTATATTCAGAAACATGCTAGCTCGAAACCAAGTATGCACCCATTTTCATTGATAGGACTTTTAACGTGCCTTTCTTTTTGGTGTGACTACCCGTCGATGCTGACACTGGCTGACCCATGGCTGACCGTCGATTGGAAGGCCATTTTGAATGTAGGATATGCAGTTTGAATGTTGCACCCACTGGTTGAGCATTTCAAAATTTTCATTGGGTTTTTCAGTGAACAAATTCCTTAATTTTTCACCCATTTTTCACTGAAAATGCGTCTGATATTTTTTCAACTTTTTCAGTATTTTTGTGGAAAGTTCAAAAGTTTTTCAGTAAAGCCTCAAAAGTACTGAAAAAATTATAATTTTTTCAGATACATTTCAAGTGAAAAAGGTGTGAAAAATGAAGCAAGTTTTCCACTCAAAAACTCAATGAAGAACTTGAAATGCTCAACCAGTGACCTTCTCACAATTGTTCACATCGCTTCTGTGAATTATATTATCAATGTTCAAACTTCAGATATATGTATAGTTCTTGGTACAGGTTATTACCCAGATACCAGAGATGCCCGGAGGGCCTTATGAATGAAGAAAAAGTTCCCGGTATTACATTTGTCCTTTTTTTTGACATCTCAGCTGAAGTGATAAAAGATCGCTTCACGCCTCCTTTTCCTTTGCATGGACCCGCCATCGAGCAGTTATTCCCTTGCGATGCTATTTCGTCTGCATGTTATACAACAAGGACAAACACCTTATCACATGAGGTGCAACACAAGTGCAAAAGATTTCGATCGGACTGGTAGCAGTACCGAGAAACTAGAACAGAGGAGGAACCAAGGCTGCCCGGAGGGCTACTGTATGGATTATGTAATTTTATTGCTTGTCCAGAGCAAGTGCCATGCAAGTGCCCCTACGGAAGCCACGGTATCTCGGCAGGCCAACGGAATAACTATAAAAGAGTCACGTGCACGGTGACCGACATTACTTTATATTTTCGTAGCTCGTGTTTTTGAAGTGCAGCCATGGCTTTGCGGCATCCTCCCGACGTCCCCACGCGTGTTCGGAAGCCTCCCACATGTGTTCCGATGATGATGGGAGAAACTCTCGCGACATCTGGTACGTTCTTCTCAGCACTAATTATAACACTTCTTGACTTCTTCTGATGTGATGCATCTCAGTTGCTGCAATGACAGACTACGTCGATCACATTGCAGCACTCTGTCCTCGACTGCCCTGTACAGTCCCCGAAGCCGTCGACGGAGATAAGACTGAAGCCATGGTACAATGAATTTGCGGGCTTCATAGGCGCGCGCGCGCCCGTTTCGGCAGGCATGACAACAATAGAGTGGTGGGGTGTATGTGACTGGTGTTCTCATTTTTCGATCTGCTCACTTCAGTGGCGGCGAAATTATCACCACTATCCGGTATGGGGATCCTTGGCACGAGACTATCATGCAATCATGGCGTCTTCGGTCTCATTGGAGCGGGTGTTTTCCTTTGCAGGGATTACGATCAGCAAGGTGATATTGTTGCCACCAAAACCAAGTACTTATTCGTGATGACACACAACCACCAGGTAGATCTGCCCCAAGTTGATCCTAGGACTGGAAAGTCGTCTGACACTACCATCTCGCATCTTTGATCTCTTGCGGTGATCTTATTCGAAAATTCACACTCTATCCGTATTTCACTAGTACTGATACTGCAACTGTCGAGTCACCGACTTTGCGGTCATGCAACTGAGGTACTGAAAAAAAAATGAATCTACCACTCTACTATGTATATCCTCTCGCTTCTGAATTGTGATGCCGGCCATAACAAGCACCTGATCGTCGTCTGGATCAAACAGATATCTATCAGCTTCAAATAAGATCGCCGCAGCGTGTGGCGGACGGGAGGCCGGGCTTCTCTTCTTCCCTTCACCTCCGTTGCTCTCCCCTCCAATCCTCCCGCCATCCCTCGCGAGCCCCTCAACACAGTCACCGTCCAACAGGCGACAACACAGGCAAAGACGCCTCAATTCCGCAAGCCTATGTCGGAAACTTGTAACTTCAGCTATAAGGGGCTACAAGGCCTTGTAAGGCCATAAGAGGTGCCCCTCTTATGATGCTCTTGTCGGTATAAAGATAAACTTATAAGAATAGCTTCTAAGACAAGTTGATTTCATTTCAAAACTTACGACCCATTTCTTGCTCATTCCCTATTGACTCTTTTCGGTGAACTCACTACCTTCCACTGACTCACATTTCAATTTCAATTCTATTGACTTATTTTACTGACTGAATACATAATCTAATCGCCCTTACGTTCTAATCTAATCGTCCTTACATTCTAATCTAATCTAACCTAACGGGTTTACAATTTTAATGTTACATTTAGTGCAAGTCGAACCAGCGACCTTATGTTTGGTTCCATAATTAGTGATAACGTGCAAAACCAAATGAGCTATGGAGCCCCTCACTTAGTCACCACCTCTGTGTGACAAGCTATATTAGTCACTCAAATTTAATCCAATTTTTTTTTCCTCTAGCCAAAAGTTAGCTTTTGATGCAAGCAACATTTTGGCTAGAGGGATTTTGCATAGGAAAAGATTTGAAGGAGTAATAAAACTTTGGATCTATCAATTTGGCGAAGGGGTATTGTGTGTGTCTATCACGGTTCAAAAGCCCTTGAAAACTGCTCAAATACCTGCCTGTGTTATTTTAACTCTCTTGAACTGGAACTTCACAGGATTTCAGTTGCAATACAAGTGAAGACACTGTTTCAAATTATTCACCCACAAGAAAATTCTACAAAGTTTAATTTTTACAGTACCTTGGAAAATAAGTCAAGATAAACCAAGAAGTTCCACGAGATTCAGAAAGTGCTTGCACAAAAAGACTTCACCAAATTTTAATCTTTTCTGTTTTGGTGGGAAGTAATTTTGTTACATCCGGCTGTGTTTATCGTTCCGACAACGAAGGCCTCTCTGACAACACTAGCAAGGGTACATGGGCAGCCTGAGGTGTGAACCTTGTCCAGAAGATGATCTAATCCACCCACCAAATATGCAGAGGCCAGGCTACATACATACATATTCTATGCCGCAGCATGCCACTGGTTTTTCTTTTTTCTTTTTTCAAAGCACTCGCAGAATGAAGTACAAAATAGAATTGAGTGGTTCGTAGGGAACCCAAATCATGGCTCCCAGGCCCAATATAGGTACACAATAAATAAAAATCCGGCCTTCGGCCGATTTGGCGGCTGTCACACAGAGGTGGTGACTAAGTGAGGGGCTCCATAAGTAGTCTATATATATGATAATTTGCACTAGGGTTTATGTACGACTTACGTTCCATGAATATAGATAAATAAAAGAAATCAACACCGCGACGGCGGTGTAGGCGACAACGCAGATACAGACCCCGATGCCTCCCCAGCACCCGCAGAACCAGACGTGCTCATTCTCGCCCCCGCAGTCGTCCGCCGCGCAGGCCACGCACTCTCCCCCCAAACACGTCCACACTCCCAGCCATGCCTCGCCCGCACTCCCGCGCCACGCATCCCACCGGCCCGAAGAAACGTCCACCGCATCCTGGACCACTGCCACGAACGGGTCCGCGTGCTGCCAGTTGCGCTGCTGCTGCCGCAAGTGCTCCCCCAGGGCGCGCGTGCGGTGCCGAGGAACTGCGCAAACTGCTCCGCGCAGTCGGAGTCGGATCTCGCAGTGCAGTCCACCCCGCAGCTTGCTGCTGCTGCTATTGCTGTCGTTCCAGCGCATACTGCTGCTGCATATACGGTCCAAAGAACAGAGGTTCCCGTGGAGGGGCAGTCGGATCTTGCAGCGCAGTCGGGCTGTGCGGCTGTTGCGCCGCGGACGGTGGTGTGCGGACGACGATGCAGGGTTTTGTGCGGACGACGACGCGGGGTTCTGCGAAGACGACAGCGCAGTGCTCTGCATGGACGACAGCACAGTGCTCTGCGTGGACGACAGCGCGGGGCTCTGCGTGGACCGCAGGGCTCTGCGTCGACGATGACGCGCAGCCCGCCCCTCCGCAAACGCCGCCTGCACGCCCGCGTCGAACGCGCCCGGGCCCCGCTGCCGCTGCACCCCTTCACCTGTCAACTGCGCGAGCAGCGCTGCCTGCTGCGGCATGAGCGCGTCCGCCTGCTCCGCCACGCACGCAGCGCGCGCACGCCTCGCCGCTCCAGCATCCCAAGAGCCTCCTGTTGGCCGCGTGCGGCCCACCGGGAACCCTGACATTGTCCAGCACCGCGAGCCGCCCCTCCAGCGCCGTGAGCGCGCGCCCCTGCTCCGGCTGCGGTTGCGCCACTGCCAGCCACGGCTGCGCGAACTGTGCCTACGCCTGCGGCGTACGCCGACAAGGGCGATGGGTATTTATACGCAGTCGGCGGCGCGCTCCCCTTCTGCCACGGAATCCCCACCACTTGACACCCCGTTGTTGCTCCCCACCCCCCACTCCGACATCGACTCCTCGTCCATCGTTCCCTCGTACCCATACGGCTGCCGCCTCCGCCGAAACATCGTCGACGCGCGGACCCGCACACCGCTCGCATTCGTCGACGCGCGCGAGCCGAATGGCCCCACTCACGCTCGAACACCGGCATTACATCGAGCCGCCCGTCGGGAAGCGCATGCTCCCCATACTCGACGGCACGCGGCTAGACAGCACGCCCATGCTGCGCAGCCCGTCGCCGCCCCCGCCGAATTTCGGGCTCAATATGCGCCGAGTCGGATGCGTCCTCGCCCTCCGAGTTCAGGCCTGTGGTGAGCCTGATGCCGCCGTGCAAAGCTTGCCGTCACGGTGGCGCAAGCGGCACTTGGCGTGTCGCGCACATTGCGGGCGGGTGAAGGCGGTGGAGTTTGCGCAGCGCAGGACTGCGAGGTTGTGCGTGAAGCGGGGCACAAAAAATCTGCGTACAGCTATCAGGAAGAAGTATGAAAGTGGAATGAATACGCACCTGGTCCTGCTCAACTGTGTCGTACGCAACGTCGCGCCGTCGCATCACCGTCACACTTGTCTCTGTTGCGCAAAAAAGAAGGTTGAGCTTGGTTGGGCAAGAAGGATGCACAACAACCGGCCTGACTCCGACTGCGCTTTTGCTGACATCTGCCGCAGTACCTGACGGGCGCATGCGGCGTTCGGGCGTCAACGTGGGTCGGCCCCAGGCTGCATGCGAGGTCGGTGTGGGGCCAGAAATGCAATAGGGCGAGCCTGAGTGCCGGAGTACAGCGAAATCAGCTGTGAAGCTGGCATTAATTCAGTGCTAATTTCTAAACGGCGTGGGGCAGAGAAAGAAGGGCCGAAGGAAGGCCCGTGGAGAGCTTAGCAGTAAAGTAAGTGGATCTGGCTAAGCATTGCAATCTTTTGCGGTCTTGCAACAGCCTTACAATTTGGCGAGTGTCTTGCAAGCGGCTTACAATTGTTTGTGCCGGCTTGCAAGAGCATTATTATGTCATTACAAGGCAATCATCTTATAAGCCGATTTACGTTTTTCCGACATAATGGAGGGACTTCCCTGGACCATCTTCACTACCCGAGACTCTACGTTGAGTAAATGCGCCGCGACGTGCCACATCGCAGCTGGGGCTGCAGTTTGTCCGTGCATACCCTTCCCTCCCCCTTGTCGCTATATTGTTTAGTTTCTGGTACTTACTCATTGACGCAGCGATCTGGCTACCACCTGCCAGTGCACCAATGCGAACTTCCGTTCCGACTTTTTATCATGCGTGCAAGGTGAATGCCAGGCCGCGGAGCTCGATAACGCGCAACAATTTGTGGCTAGTCTGTGCGGTACCGGTACGTTCTACCCGTAGCTTTTTTAATCGCATTAGTTCTCTATCTCCTTCGTCCCAGCTGACGGATGCCTCGCCGCCCCTCACCCCATACTGTCCGCGTTATATCTTTGCTCAGCTTGGTTGATTCCAGAATTCCATCACAGTCTCCCTGACCGCGAAGCCTACCGCAACTGTCCCATTCCTCCCAACCAACGCCAACGCAGACATCAATAAACCATCACATGCCAGGTTGGTTCATCCGCACTTCCCGCTCCCGACCACATCTGATTGATAGTGATAGCGTTTCTCTCTCCACTTCCAGTTCAAGCGCCAGGAATGTAAGTTCTTTCCACGGAGAAAACATCACTGCAACATACAGCCACACCCTGCTCAGACTTCTCAGGAAACTGGATCCCCAAACACGGGCTCAACCCAGACCGTGGACAGGTGATAAATTATATATTCCACACTCACCGTATGTTCCTCACCGCGCCCAACGAACAGAAACGGGGCGGCAGCCGGAGCTATAGCGGCGTCCGTGGTGATCGTCGTCTTCATTCTCGCTCTCGTCATCTTCGTGTGGTGGTGGATCCGAAAACGACGACAGCGGATTCGAGAACGCAGGTTCCCAGCACAATTCCTCGAATCAGCGTCGCCAGTTCAACGTGTAGTGCGGAGTCCGGCCAAAATCAAGGTTGCTGCCGCGACGGATGTTGAAACGCAAGCCGAAGTCGCAGGGACAACTATGCCGCAAGGAGTCGCGTTGGATGAGACCCAGCCTGAGGAGGGTGCTCCAGCGCGGACTCACAACCTGCGGTTGATAAACTTCTCAGACGTCCCAGCAGAAGAAAACGCAGCACAAGCCAGCAACGCACAAGACGCTGCACATACCGAGGAAACGGTGACCGTGCGATTGCGCCGTGTAGAGTGGCAGTTAGCTGCTCTGTTGACCCCGGCGGTTGAATCTCTGGAAGAGTTGCCGCCAAGTTATTGGGGATAAAATTGTAACTGCTAAGCATTATTTGTAACATTTATACAGAGGAGACCCTTGAGAGCATGCACTGCGTTTCAAGGCCTCGTCGGCAGAGCTCGGCAGACCCGAACTTCTGGAACGTCGGAAAGCCTCTGCCGTAAGAAATTACGTCTCGTAGCCATTCGCAATGCATTTGGAGGACCTAAATTGGTCTGGGGACCAGCTTTGGTGGAAGTCTGGAAGCTGGGAATGGCGCAAAATATTTGTGTGCAGCTC
The DNA here is from genome assembly GCA_029282285.1 of Mycena rebaudengoi. Lineage (NCBI taxonomy): Eukaryota > Fungi > Basidiomycota > Agaricomycetes > Agaricales > Mycenaceae > Mycena > Mycena rebaudengoi. Next base: position 101,816 of record JARJCX010000260.1, read on the forward strand.
GTCGGCAGAGGGGTAGGCAGAGCGTCAACCCAGGTCGGCACACATCTGCCAATCAGGGCTCGGCAGAGTTTGCCGCGCCGGGTCGGCACAGGTCCACTGACGTCAGCCCAGGTCAACAGACTCTGCCCACCCACCCTTGAAACGCAGTGATGAGCAACGAAGTTTGCGAGCGGTGCGTTTTGAGTGGATCAGCCAACTGGGGGAAGGAGCGTGGCAGAAAGCAGTGAGAATAGTGATGGGCAAGTTCGGTTCGGTTCAGGTTCAGGGTATTTTTTGCTGAACGCTGAACCTGAACTTCGGTTCAGGTTCGGAAATTTTCTGAACTTGAACCTGAACCGAAAGTTCAGGTTCAATCGGGTTCGGTTCGGGGTTCACAAGAGTTCGAACGCTGAACCGAACTTTTCTTCGGGAAAAAAACTGTGTATGCATTTGGGGAAAGTAACATGGTGTCGTAAATTACATGATAAATTCGTCGCCATCCGAATCAATCTCCAGATCTGCGAAACCAAAATTCTGGCTGTCCAACTCTGCAATCAATGCATCCATATGCTTCCCCGCGTCTGTTGTAGCACTGATATGACCATTGCGGTACGCACTTTTAAGCAGCTGCAATGCTTCGAAGATTTCCGGAGTAAGTCGGTTGCGTAGTTTGGTACCGGTGAGACTGCTACTGGAAAAGGCGCGCTCTGCAGGCGTCGAAGATCCTTGAATAGGCAAGTAGTCGCGGGCCATGAGTCGGATTGTGGGATGGGAGATATTGTGCTGGTGAGTGAGTCAGCGCCTCCGGTTCAATTTTGCCGGATGGAATAACATACACCCCACCAATGCACAACATCTTTGACCTGTTCGACAGGGGCTGAGATATATCCATCAAGTTCAGCCCGCGGATTCGCTTGTGCCAAATCCCCCTGTTGGAGCGAATTAACAGCATCCATCAAGTAGGAACTACCATAGCGATGAAGTGCCGGTTCGACAGGTTGAGGTTTAGTAGCCGCAGTCTGGGGCGAAGATTTGAGGGCGGCGGCGGCGGCGGCAGTAGCGGTTGCATGATATTTGTCAAACTAGATGGCATTTATTCAACTGAATGACCATTGTGAAATAAATGAACACACCGTCTCTTCAAGCGCCGTCATCCCCTTCTTGTACTCCTCGTCGCTCCAACGTGCACGGAAATAGCGGTCTTTGACGTTGGGATCCAGAACTGAAGAAGTATTGGGTCCTTGAGAAAGTCTAGAGAAGAAAGACGATACCTAAGCAGATAAAATATGCATTGGAAGTTGTATCGACCCGGTGGAAGTTTTTTGCGCAGGCTCTTAATGCCTTCCTCGAGGGCTTCGCTGATTTCGGCGTACCGGGGGTGAGTCGACATTGTCTCCCAACGCTTGATGAGATACCCGAGAGTCGGGATAATGCGATACACCGTCGGGTGTCGTTCGTTGGAAAAGGTCTGCGTGACTTCAGCAGGCTCCTGGACCTAATGTTATTCATTTTTATTGTACATGAATACCAAGACTAACTCTGAGTGCGTCATGTATCATCTGCAACTTCTCCCATTCTGGGTGTGTGAGGAAGTAATCCCGGTACTCCTTATTGCGTAAAGAGATTCACGTCCTGAGCGACGTGCACCGGCAACTTTACCAACAGGTTGAGTAGCTCCAGTGAAAAACCCATGAATAGGGCGCGTGGAGTTTGGACCAGAGATCGGATGCTCATCGTCGGCATCATTATAGAACTGGATTTCCGACGCATCACGAAGTGAGCCATCAGGATTCTGAGCGCATCCGAGGTGAGAGGTAGACATGGTAGAGAAAGTCGGGAAAAGTGTGTTGGCTAAGTTCAAGATGACAGTCTTTTGTAAGTCCCGGCATCCTGGAGCCAAGAAAATTCGGATCGAGGACCTCTTATCGTTTCTATTGTTCCTCTACGACTTGGCGATCATCGATGGGCAGTTCCGAGCAGCAGCACATAAAAATCATCGGAAATCCTCCATTTAGCTTGGTACGCGAACAGGACCAGGCAGAGTCGCGTATGAGCCCGGTGACCTGATTCTAACAACAATAACAGCCAATGGGAGACATGATTTGAATTGATAGGTAGAGACTCTAGAGAGCCGAAGTGGTATATTGGTGAGTTGCTACCCAGATGGCCGCTACGGGAGGAGAGGTTAAGCGCCGCTTGACGTTGTTTGGCCTTCCAAACTCAACCAAACTTCGGCATCGGTTCGGCGTTCGAACCGGGTTCGAACCCGTTCAGCAAAATCTTCAACTGGGTGAACTCGAACCCAACTTCAGGTTCAAGTTCAGTAATTTACTGAACCTGAACCTGAACTTTCGGTTCAGTTCGGTTCGGTTCGAGTTCGAACCGCAAAGTCGAACCGAACTTGCCCATCACTAAGTGAGAAGAATAAGTGGAAGAACTGTGTATGCCAAAGGCGAGTCGCACAAAATGCACGACGAGAAAAGACTCGAGCACTAAGGCTCCAACTGTTTTATTTGTGTTTGACGATCCGCACAAACCAAACAGAAACAGTTTCTAAACAGTTTGAAACCGTTTAAAGCTGTTTAAAACAGTATTCTTTTAGGCTGAAAACTATCGCTGTAACTAGCTATCCCCTGCCACAAGACAATGTCGATTTGACAAACCCTGCTTTCAGCCACATTTTTGTGAGGATCGCCTCCTCTATTGTCTCCACCTTGAACGAGCCGCGGGCTTCCTGGCACAAGTGTCGGGAACTCGAGAACAAGCGCTCGACGGAGACGCTGGTACCCAGAATAGCCAAAAAGTTCATAGTCCCAGGGCGTGAGGGCGTAACTGCCTCGGGGAAGACGCATCTCGGCGTCCCCCTTTTCTGTAGTGACCCTTTCTGTGCCTCTCCGCTACAGTTCGAGGCTCTGAAGTTTTAGATACTCGCTCTGTCATTCCATCTTACTTGGGCCTAAGTCTCGACCTCAACTGGTTTCTCGTTTTCTCTGGGTCCTGTTCCACACGCCCCTCGTTTCGCCTTGGAACCAGACACCACTCATCTCATCAAACTCTGGTGCCGCTTTTCAGAGCTCAATTGCTGGACCGAAACTGAACGGCACACTCCACAAATTTTCCTCCACACTTCTCATCTTCCGTGACCCTCCATTGCGCGTTTAGCGTGAGTTGACCTTTCGAGATTGCACACGCTAACTCTATAATATGCTCTTCATTCCAGGTAAATACGCTTTGCATCTCGCTGAGCCAAGTTGAATGTCAGTTCAAGTCCACCTTATCTTTATGTATGTTCACCCGAATTCAAATGATCGAACATCGGCCAACCAGCTTTAATTTCAGTTCGTCCGTTCGCAGGTAACCTCCCATATTACACCACTTCAACCCTCTTCGCTCCTCCCCTTCCGATCACTTCATTCATTTTGTCCAACCTAACCCGCCCATTATTCAGTTCAACAGCTGGTCTGAATCACCTGAAACCTGAGATGTATTCACCGTTTCTATTGAACATATGTATGGCTACATTTTCTCACTTGACTAGCTTAATGATGTTCTTCAAGTCTCGACTCAACCACTGACTACGCTCCACCGTGGCGCCGCCCACACAGATACGAACTTGAAGACAGCCCAAGAGAGAGTATTTTGGAACGCACACTATTTGCATTCCAAATCCGAGTCGCATTCACATCTACTCTCTGTTCAACAGCAAGTCACAATTTGCAGCGTATAATTTCATGTATAAAGAGAACTATGTCAAGAACAGTAAAGATTATGACTATGCAGGTTCAGTATCACCGTACAATGCGCGATACTCCTCCGGAAATTAAGCACGGAATTCGAACGACGTGTAAATCTGGTCATCTGCGTGCTTGACGCTCTATGGCTTCGGCTTGTGCTTTGGACTATATGGTGTGTGGTTAGATCGTCGTACGTTTTAGATGCCCCCCGCTTGCGTGAAGATCGACGAGTCGACGGTGGCTCCGGTGGTTCAGAGTGGGGAGGAACGGGAGAAGGGGCGGATGGGCAAACTAACAACGAGTTTAGATCGTTGTCACGCCTGAGTTAAAGGAATCCTCACTGGAATTAACTGAAGGGACAAGGATTGATAATTGTCGTATGGGTTGAAGTTGTAGCCAGATGACGGTGTGGAGGACCAGGGCTGATCAAAATTGACAGTGGGGTAGAGATCGAACGTAGCATCCCCGAGAGTTCCGTCCATGCCATACAGCGAGCATGGGTCCAGGCCAACCGGAGGGAGATCCCTAGGCGTTCGATGAAATCAAATCCGCGGCATCAATCATTCGGACATGAATTACGCACCTTTCGCTGATGGTGGGGTCCAGGAGATGATTCAGACCTCCTCGTTGACGGAGCCATGTCTGGAGGTCATCCAGGTCAACCCATGCGGTGTTGGAACAATTCCGCGTTCTTGGTCCTACAGTTTGCGGTGAACGACTGTGGAACATTAGCTTGCATAGCTCATGGGACGTGCCGCATCACAAAACTGGTCCAGAACTGTGTCGGGGAGGCGCGTCAAAAGCGCTGCGAGCCCCGCAATTGCGCGACGTTGCGGCGGCGAGAATGTGGGAAGAAAGCAAAGCGCTGGATACTGGATCAACAGTAACGGCATCCAATGCCAAGCCACGATACTTAGTAGCGGGAAATTTGGCAAAAGTGCAAAAAAAGTAGCGGAGGATTAAATGTACAAATTTACCGCCATATGTGTGAGGGGGCGGAGTTGTTTGGATGACGCTGGGGACTATAAGACATGGTGCGATCGTCTTTCTCGATTCCCATCTCCAATTCCCCCACGTGTCTATGATGAATTATTCCCTACGCCTTTCCTCCGTCATCGCGCTTGTCCCATCCACCACTTCCCCCTCTTCCTTCCCCTTTTCAATGCCCCTTGTCCCGCGTCCCGCGTCATACAGCCAGCTCACCTATCTTTAAAAATAGGCGGGCATGCCTGGCACGTCGAATAGCTGGTACATTTGGCATTCAATTTGCAACGCTCGTGCTGCGTTTTGGCGGGCTGGGTTCGCTGCCAAACTTGATTCCTCGTCTTCTACTCGCGTCTACCTTTCCATCGCCTCCTCCACCTTTTTCTTCTCATCGCTTCATCCCTCGTTCATCCCTCATTGTTCGCTGCTCTCTAGTCATTTATTTTATGGGGATATGGGTTCGTTAACGTGCTTCCTCGTTTTCTCCTCGTTCTTTTCTCTTCGTATCCACCACTCACGTTTGCTCGTTCTTTCTTTTTTTTTAGCGGTCCGTCTTCATCCATCCCTCCCTTTCCCATTGCTCCACTCCCCTGCCATCTTTTTCGTCCCTCATAGTCGTCGCATTGTGCGCCTACTCCTCTGATTTATTTGGTCGCAGGCGTGCTGCTCTCGCTCTGCCGTCATTTTCCGCCCACCGCTTGCGCATCCTGCCTCGATTTTCTGCACGCATTGCGTGACTGTTTCGACACGCATTGCGCGATCGTCTTCTTTTATTCTCTTCATTTTCGTCGGTTCGGGAACTGCGTATAATCCTCGTCTCGTCTCCCTTTTCTATTTCATTTTTCTCCTTGGGTTCATCGTTCCGCTCCTTTTTTCCCCGGCGTTGTGTGGTGTGTGGTGTGTTTATTTTATTTCCATGTGGGATCATCTTCCACACGTCCTCACTTGCTCATATTTTTCCTTCCGTCGATCCCCTTTTCGTTCGCTTCCTCCCGCGTTTTCAGCACTTCTGATTATTTTAATTTCTTGTTTCTTTTTTTTTTTTTTGTGGGGGGGAGTGAGGGTGTGCGCTATACATGTGAAACACTGGCGAACGTACGCGTGGGCTGTGAAACCGACGCTGCCACGTCTGCATACATCTCTTCCTTCCCTTATACTTTCGGCCTGTTTTGTTGTCCCTCATTTTCGTTCATATTGCGACCTTGTGCGCTTGCTATTATCCGTTCTCTTAACGAGATGTCTCGAATCAGTTTGCATACATTTGGTCCCATCCCCTTTAGTCATATCTCCATTGCGGTTCATCTCCAGTAGCTCTTTGTACAACCTGATTTCAGCTCCCACCATTTCGCAGCAATGATACAGCCTTTCCCCATTCTGCTGTGCTCCGAGTAAGGTGGTTGGTGAAGGAAAATTAAAAGACCTCATGTGCTCAGCTGTGCCGCAGTCCGAAGCTGAGGTACTGACTGTGCTGACATGACGCGTACCTCGCAAGCTCCGGAGCCGTACTGTGCTGCAGGAGAAGACACTACTGCGGCCACGTATATTTGTATCGCCTCTCGTATAAAAGCTCTGCATCCCACCGATTTTTTCACCGCTCACAAATGCCACATCTTCAGTTCCTCTCAGTTCCTCTCCGCTTCCTGAATATTTCCGCAAAATATTCATCACTGCCACCGATCAAACGCAATAAAAGCTGTTTTAACTTTGCTTGGGCTCCTTTTCTCCGCTCGGCTCTCACCGTCTCCCCATCTATCTCACTTCTCTTGCTGGCAGTGTGCATTTGCTGTGCATTTCTCATTATTCTGCACTGCTCCTATGTCTTTACTCAGTTATATCCGCAGGCTCACCAAGATTCGCGGCTTCTTTCCCCGCAGTACGTCCAGTTTTGTTTATATTCACCCATCTGCTTTCACGCTCCTCCATGCTTCCTCGCCGCAGCCCATTCGGTAGTCTCTGCTCTTGAGTATGTCCTGGCCTCGTAACTCGTAACTGACTGGTTTCAGTGACACAATACGTTCGACAGAAAGGTGGCCTGAACCTGCTGAGTTTCAACAGTTACTTTTTCAATATATCCCCAGCCGGTGTGTATTCTGTATGTTATTTCAAAGCCCTGAATGATCCCAGTAATGGCTGCGCACCCATGGTTCCAATGAACATACACTCCCGCACGTTCTTACACTCCCTTTCATTTTTTAACCCCAGACACGACCATCTGCCCATAATTCTCAATTCATGACAAACAATGTGGGTTACCTTATATGTCTGTGCCATGCGTCCGCTCAAATGTAGTCGTTCTGCAGTACTTACAAACTAAGCCGGAACGCGGGGTTATGGGTACGTCCTATTTGATTCTGTAAAAAACTTCTGTAGAAAAACTCATGGCATTTCCGATTTCAGGCTTCCGCAACAGTTTAACTACTTATTCCCCCGCAACTCTTTTCGAGAGTAAGAATATAGAGTCTTACTCTCGATATAGAGTCAAGTAGGAATATGAAATCAAGCCGAAAACGCAATAATAAAACATTTCCGCATCAAGAGAAGACTACTTTGGATAAATTGACTTGCGACTGAATTGCACAAAGTCTATTAATCTGAAAGGGAATTGGTGAAATGAATGTCAGTAATTGTAAAATGAACATGTGAGAGAAAATGGAAGAACAAAACAAATCTTGATCAGAATGTGCTGGGATATTTGGTTGGCAGGTTGAACTGGCTCAGATATCGAAGGCGACGAGCGGAGCGAGTGGCACTTCCACAACATATAGGCATATATTATGGTTCAAAGAAAAAAAGTTCAGGAGCGTGGAAGTGCAGTTGCACTTAAACGAAATATTCACTATAGGAGCTTGCCCCAAAAGAGTGGGGGGAAGGGAAAGAAACCCGGTCTCTATCCAGACCTGTCATTTGCCAATATTTCTGTTCGTTCATTCCGTTCGTCGGGTCTCCTGGACTTCCTACAACATCTGGCAAAGTCTCCTGTTACCGCATCTTGATAGCAATTCTCCACAGACCAAACAACAAACCTTTCCTTTCGCAAGTTGGGTATATTTTACTTTATGGGCGACTTTGAATGACTGATATGGCGTAAAAACTTTTTCGTGCAAGTCCTCTTCCTTCACAGATTTTATTTTCAATGCTGCAATGCAGCACTAGTTTTATCCTGATGGGTGTACGACTTTAACAAACGTCCTTATCGACATCCCTGTTGCCGGAGCGAAGCGCAGGCATGTCTTGTTCTGTTTTATTGATATTTATTCGTTTATTTGATCGTAGGCCGGCGCGATCGCTGCGGCGTCAGTAATTAACCTGATTTTATAAGGAATTGGACAGGGTGTCGGACGTAGTGTTGCCACAGCTCGGCTTGACTCGGCTGACTGCAGCTTAGCCGGCCAAGCCGTTGAGAAGTAGTGGCCACCGGCAAAAATCTGACCAAGCTCAAAGAATGACACACTAATAGGGTCTTCAAAGTCACAAAGACTTAATGGCATCGGCACATGAGGCTCCCAGAAATCAATTGGCTTTCAACCAGCTAGCCGCCGGAAGCCGAGCCGCGGCAACACTAGTCGGACGCCCTCGAGTTCGGCTGCACTGTCGGCGTGCGTCGCTTTCAGCTGCACCATCGGCGTCGACTTCGGCCGCACCATCAATGTCGACTTCAGCTGCACCATCGGCGTCGACTTCGGCCGCACCATCAATGTCGACTTCAGCTGCACCGTCGCCGTCGATGGTTTCACATCTTTTTTCTCGGGTTCCTTCCTTCCTCGTCTTCATTCCTCATACTCCCCTCCCATTGCTCCACTCCCCTGCCTCCTCATTTTCCTCGACATGGTATTCTGACTTCCGTTTTATTTATTCTTGATTTGCTCTTCTCCTTTATTTATTCATCCATTTATTCAGTTGATCGCAGGCTGGCGTGCTCCCATCGATCCCTCCACCCCTTGCGCGTCCTCCATTGATTTTCGGTACGCATTGTGCTCTTTGATTTTTGTTAATTTTCATCCATGGGTTGGCGGACTCGTTTCTTTCGTTTCCTTTTTTTTTTCCCTTTGATCGTTCCCCTGCTTTTTTTCCCGCATTGCTTCCTCCCACCATTGTGGGATCCGTGACTTTGCTATTTTGTTCATTATCGTTTATTTTCGGGCGTTGTGCGGTGTGGGCTCGTTTTCATCCTTCACAGTGTGCCTCGTTTTCATCCCTCACTTCCTCAAGCAATTATCCAGGCTGACGATGGGCTACAGGTCAGTGAGCTCACGTACAAGCTTCGACGTCCGTGGCCAGCGTCCAGAGTGGAAGACATTCATCCATTGTTATGTGAATTTCACGGCGCTGTTGTTCCTTGGCTCGTTGACCGAGTACGATCAGATGCTGTACGAGGACGAGAGTGTGGTATATGTCGTTTTCCTCCCGAATCGCTCTTTCGCCCTCATGGCCCACCGTAGAACCGCGTGTCGTGCACGGTATGTCAGGATAAATACTTTTACAATTTCACTTACCGCAGAAAGTGGCCATATGGGATACATAGCGGGTACAGGTAGCAGCCAGCGCAGAAAAAAAACCCGCATCGCTCTTGAACCTTTTCATAGTTGGACGGGGCGATCTGACTGCCGGTGTCCGAGTATTCTGTCCGCGCAATAAAGACCTTGTTGGTTCGAGGAGAACCGAAACTGTGACCCGGCTTGAAATTTTCAGATGCATGAAATAAAATTAGGTTTACTTAAGTTTTGGCGGTTAAGACCGTTTTTCGGACTTAAGTTAGGGCGGAACTTAAGTTCCGCATACCTCACCCCCACCCGGTTCCTCCCCCCTACCCCCCCTCATTGCCTGAACTTAAGTTCTATGCAGGAACTTGAGATACATTGTACTTAAGTTCTGCCCCACTTGAGTCCCATACGACTTGACATTCATTGACTAGGAGTATATTGTACTTAAGATAATATTCAAGTTCAGCAGTCCCGCTCCACTGAAGTCGGGGTAACTTAAGATAGTCCATCACTTCATCCAACTTGAGTTTCGTACAACTTGAGCATTAACGTGCATGAAAATAACACATACCTAGGCGCGCCGTGGACGAGGTGCGGGCGACGGAGCTGCGGAGTAAGTTAGTTGAAATGGTCAGAAGAGAGGCAAGGCATCGTGCACCTGGTATTCCATTCCGTTGCCTCTCTCATTCTTCCTCATTCAATGTCGCGCTGATGACTCGGATGTTGGCGGGTGGCATAAGTTTCCAATGGCCAAGAAAAGTGTCACCGCCCTGCAGAGGCAGGTAGAAGCGACACCTCGTCCCCGGCCCCGGCTTCGCAGGTAATTGGTCGGTGATGGCACATTCGGTCGGTTCGTGGGTGGTGGTCAGAAGAGAGAAGCGAATAAGTAACGCGTGACGTTACTGAATTACAATGGGCGACCGAGATCGCCAAACACACCACGACACATCACTTTGACTTCACTCTAACTTCCATGGCCTCTCTTCTCTTCTCCTCTCCTCGACACTCTATCCCATTATTTGCTTCATGCAAGCAGTTGTGCTGACCTTTGACAGACCTCTGACATCAATGGCTTTCTGTTGTCTGGTGGCATTCTGGTATGCCACTCATTGTGTTTATAAAGTCAGAAACTAATGATGCGACCCAATAGGTCCACAGTATTTTTTATCCATACCAAAGATGAGTTCTCTGCGTTTTTATTCACCTTTCCTCAATATTAATATTATTAGCCAATTCAGGGATTCATGCCACTTTCCAGAACTCAAGTTCGCCGCGAACTGAAGACGGACTTCAGTTTGGTCAAAAACATAAGTCTTCCATTAATTGAAAATTAGCTTTGACTGTTTGATACACAGAACTCAAGTCCTCTCCTGTGACTTAAGTAGGTTACTATATTTATATTTTACGCTCCTATGCGATCTTGAGTTTATCACCAGAACTTGAGTAAGGAACTTAAGTTCGCAATGACCCCCGATGAGATAGTGCATGTAGGTAGGGTACAGTAGGTACGGTTACACAGAACTTAAGATGTAGTACAACTCAAGTTCGAAAAACGGTCTTTACCGGCTACAACTTAAGTGGAGCTAATTAAGTATTTGCAGATGTCATCGTCGAGCTCGCGACCCCAGTTCTGGATGCGGTCCTTTTTCGAGATTCGTGGGAGTTGATCATGCGGAAGATGACGAGGAGGGGTCCGAATAGCTATGCGGAGATCGTGAGACACAGTAGAAAGCGAGAGTAGGAACACTTGCAGATCCATCTGGCAATACTCTCCACCCAGATCACCACATTCTGAACACCACTCGCAAACGCCGCCATCCACACCAGTCTGCACGCCGACGTAATAACGGACGCCTCGATAAAGATCACTGCAAGTCGTCCATAAACCCTTTGGTGACTCGCCGCGAGGATCTCCACCTTGCTGCGGTGAAACATAAGTTTGCTGGCGATGAGGCATGTGCCGACCACGTCGAAGGTGACGGAGGAGATTAGGGAGGCTTCTGTGTATTTTTCGCTCAGGTCGAGGGCTCGTACAATGTCGACGACATATAGTCCTGGAAATTAAACATTCAGTTTGATTTCAGAAAAATGGATGTCAGAAGGTCGGGCTCACCCCAGTTAGTTAACAGCCACAGTGGCAAGGGGATGAGGTACCACGCATGCTGTCTCCAGACAACGTACACTCTATTACGAGTCCTAAATTTATTTAGGTAATCGTTCTTTATAAGCACTTCCAGGGCAGTTTTTTGTACATCGTTCAGACTCAAAACTTTGACTAGCCGTGGGAATACCATTGCCCTGGTCTGATGGCGGCGGGTCGCTGCGCTCCTCTGCACTCTATTATACTTCATGATGCCAAGTTTTTTTTACGTGTGTTGGATGACATTCGAAAGTCCTTACAAATTTGTTTGACTCATTATTTTGCTTGGCTTTCGCTTGGCTTAGCTTCCTTTTGGTCATATAGGTGGTGTGGATTTAGGTTCATTGGCCATGGCTTTAGCGCGACTTGATACAATTGCGAGGCGAGTGCACGGTGTCGCTGATGTCTAATTCTTGATTATTTTTTTTCGGCCTCGATATCGTCGGCTCCGCTTTCTGACGCATAGGTTTTGTATGACTCCTTGCGTCGATTTGCGATCCATTAATATCAGCAGAAGCGATGATGGCAGGTAGGTGTCTGCGTCGTTTTATGTCTTTTACAATTTTACAGAGGGGTCACGATCCATTGTCTACATGATATCGTGCTTCTTATCGTTCATTTCATGTTGATGCAGAGCGGCGAAGTCGAGTGGACTTTTTTTTTGGATCGTCATCGGCTCAGCCAAGTGTGTTTTACAGGGAGGACCATTGAATTGAACAATGTCGACTTGGCGGCAATTTACAGGTCCATGCGGCTGTTCCTCTGGCCTTCTCTAAGACATGTTCTCCTCCTGTACTGACTTCGGGGCGTTGGTCTTCTCCCAGTCAGGCTGTTTTTGACGCCGCAGATCAGCTTCAATCATCCTTCGAAGCCAATACCTCTAGCTTCAATGATTCTTCCTCTGCCAGATTTTTTTCAACTGCAATAATCGCCCGCTGGTCGAATTTCTGAATAAGAAGCAGCTGTGACTCAAGGTATGCGGTTAATTTCATGGTCTACTAAAATATAAATGGTCTTTAGATCCTTATAATAGATTTCTATGCAGCTCACCTCAAGGAAAGACCGCGCGCAGTGTGTAGAAATTTCCTTTGAACGACTACTTCCTGCGCGTACTTTTCCTATTTAGCACGGGACATACATATATTCATCAATTAACGCGCCGTGAAAGTTCTGACTGTGAAAATGGGATGTTAATGGGGTGTTAAAAAATCCCTTATTTAGTGGCACCCCCCGCCCTCGTCCTAAGATACTGCTCATACGCTGCCGTAGTCATCAAAATTCTCCTCAATGTTCTCGCCTCAATTTCATGGTATGCAACTTCCTACTACTTGTACAATCCTAAAGCCATTCTATTTCTCTAGCCTTTTCCGTTGACCCAAATTCAGTTGGAATCCTGATCCGTATCATCTCCATTGTATCCGCACACTGCAACATATCATCAGATAAAATGCATTGACAGTGCAGTTGCCTGTTCAAACAGGTGTATGTAAACCTACCCCATACACGCCATCCTGATCAAATCCTGATGGGAATTCATTTTCAGCTCACTTTGCCCCACAGCTGTGTTACACCGTGTGGATTGACTGGCCTCGAAACTAGGTAAGTATTAACCTTCCAGCTCTGAAAGTCGTCCTAATACGACTTCATTTCCAGCCGCGATGCAACTGAGTTCTAGCTGTCGTTTAAACCAGGTAAGCATGAAGCCTTCGACCCTTGCCCGCCTTACTAATGTGATTTTTTGACCAACCTACCTGTTTCATCAACTGACTCATTCATTTTCAGCTCACTTTGCCCCACAACTGTGTTACACCGCGCGGATTGACTGGCTTTGAAACTAGGTAAGTATCAATCTTCCAGTTCTGAAAGCCGTCCTAATACAACTTCATTCTCAGCCGCGATGCAACTGAGTTCTAGCTGTCGTTTAAACCAGGCAAGCATGAAACCTCTGACCCTTTCCCGCCTTACTAATGTGATTTTTTGACCAGCCTACCTTGTTTCATCAGCTGGCTCAGCACACTGCGGAGTCACTGATTACACCAGATAAGCAATATCCCAGCAGGTCAGTAATATTTCTATTCAAGTGAACCAATTATAATGCAGGATTCTGCGTCGAAAATTGCCTCGGTGTTGCGGTCCGGGGTGAAACAATGCCCAAACAGTCAGCCGCCCACCCTCCGCTTTGTCTCCTGCCCTCATTGTCGCAGTCCCACACCCTGGAATCGGCACTGCAAGCGCCGGAGCCACCCTTCAGGCTCCCTCAAGCCTCGCTGCGTCGCGATCTGCACTCGCCACCACTACGCGCCAATTTCACATATCATAGCCGTCCAAGGCCGTACCCCGCCACCCGAGACCCTACTACACCGCGCAATCCCTCCGTTTTTCAACGCCCTGCCATGCGGACTCACGGCGTACTCATCCGATCACCTGTGAGCAATTTTCATATTATTCTCACATATGCCTCTTGACTCAGATTCCTTCATTTGATAGTGCGGGACTGGCGGTTGGCCATTTAAATTGAGTGAATGACCTGTGAGCAACATCTCTTATATGCGCCATACTAATAATGAAACTCTACTGTAGCCACCATTTGCCTCCGCCCAAATGAAATCAGGTATTCGTTTAAAATAATCATCCCATACGCGGTGACCGGTCCTGATGCAATTTTCCTCCCAGATTAGTTCCAAGTGCCCAACAGCCAGCCGTCAGCTCACTAAGTTGATGCCTCATTTTGCACACCATCCTCATGCAATTTCTTGAAGCCCTTGTTCAAGTCTTTCAACGCTCAAAATGAACCTCTGATGCAACATTATTTTTCTAGACCACAACACCGACTAACCGGCGAGGTAAGGGTTATTTAAATTCCAATCGATGCGCGCCGTTCGCCTAATGCAACTTCTTTCTAGTCTCTTGTATTGACTCTCAACCGCAAACCTAATCGCACCTCCAGGTGTGTGTGTGGAAACTTCCTTTTTCACCCCTGCACACCGTATTAATGAAATCATATGGCATCCAGTTAAGGCATTTAACACTCACTGCGTTCCCTGGGCTCCGAGGCAAAGGCTGTGCCGCGATAGGGCGGCACACGTCGGCACAGGTGGACGCACAGGTCTGTCAATCCAATGGCAACAGGGTCTGCCTATGGCTGTCTTACATACCCAACATGCATGGTAAATGCCTGACTGTGTAAGACTGCAAAGTGTTGTTAATAGCAAATATTGTGCGTCTTGTTGTGCGTGTTTGGCTACGTTCCCATCAATTATGTCACCTGTGACCTGATGCACAGCTTTCGCCTCCGGCTCTTATAGTTACTAGTACCTCGTCGCCATTGCATTCATGCCAGTGCTGGTAGTGGCGGAAAAAGAGATAAAGTCTGCCAGTTGCCCTACTACATCCGCCAGCATTACAAGGGATCGAAAAGTGCAGGGTCAGGCTTCAGCGGCGGCGAAGCCAAGCCCCGATAATCAACTTTAAAGTTTTCATTGAAGCTAAATTCTAATATTAGCCATAACATACAGGACATAGTGGCCTAGTAGTACGAGAAGACGATTCCAGAAGAAGCTGAGGCAGCGCTAAGGTACGGCAGATCTGCCGTGGTGCGTGGCGGGAGGGAGGCAGAGTCTGTGGCCGTCGCCGCCGCAGGGGTTCAGCACAGGGCGGCACAGCTGTGCCGCCCTGTGCCGCCGTCATGGCGACAGGGTCTGCCTCCGGGTCTCGGCACAGCGCGGCACAGGGACACAGCCTCTGTCTCGGCGCCCAGGGAACGCAGTGACTCGGCGCAAGTCCGTGACTTTTTTTGCTTTCGGGTCTTCAGCACCTCATGTGATTTCCTGCCTTTCAGGATGCACTCTCTGGCTTCGATGTCGTTGTATTTGCGGAAGGTCTACTCGTATGCATTCATTTTCCTTCATGTTAGTGACTGATTCATTTTTCTGCTTTGGATTTTCTGATTCAAGCGGCCGTTAATTTGCACGTCTTCAAATCTCGTACCTATGATCTAACTTGCAAGGTATGTATTCTTATTCATCGTCCTAACTTTTATTTAGTGGCTGACTTCGTTTTTCATCATTAGATTCAACAATTCAAGTGGCCGCTAGTTTTCCCGCCTCGAAACTATGATCTTGCATGCATGGTATGTATTCTTATTCATTCTTTGAAGTTTTATCCAATGACTGACCTTATTTTTCCATTTTCACGCCTTCAAATATGGAACTCTGATCTCACATGCAAGGCTTGTATTCCATTGTCTGAATTTCGATCCAGTGACTGACTTTATTTTATTTTTCCTCCAGGCTGTTACTTTGCCTGCCTTCAAAATATCGAGCCTGTGAGCTTGCATCCAAGTATGTGGAGGGAGGGGGGGCGGGCTATATTATACTTACGTGGTCCACAACATGAACAACGAGTTTACAGCAAGTGTGTATTCTGATTCACCGTTCTGATTCATATCTACTGAGTCACGTCAACTCAGATGTCAAAAATCCTCTGCCACGCGCAAATCACGTTGCAGATAGTCGCAACTCGGTGACTGACTGACTGGTGGTTGAAACGGGTAAGCATTCATCTAATCTATACGCGCTGTCCTAATATGATTATATCTTCAGGATATCTTGTCCTTCAAACCAAGATACATCACGGACGGACTAGCCGTTTAACCCAGTAAGCAATATCTCTGAAATATATCAGCCGCTCCTCATGAGATTTTACTTTCAGTGTGACTACCCATCTCTAGTCGCACAATTCAAGGTATATCGACTTTCTATTCTATCCTCACTGCCTATTTCTCGTAGATTCAAATGGGACCGAATGGCTCCCATTTGGAATGTTTTCTGTGTTCATCTCTCATAATTTGCCTTCACTGACGCGTTAGGATTCCGGGCTTCAAGGTGTCGAAATCATGCCAAGGCAGGCTTTTGACGTTCTATCAGTACCTCGCTTTCATTCTCGGCTTCCACAGCTATCGTCTCATCCCCGCACTACAATGGCGGGGAAATCGATGGGTGGATAAAGCTGAATGGCCCTAATAGTTTGTACACTATGGACGATACTATTTCCTTGGCGGACGTCTGGATGGTGTCGTATCTAAAATTCCCTCAAGTAATTGAAGGGGAATTGAATATATAACAGAGTCAATCATTCATTTTTCACTCGGCCACTTCCAGTCTGTTGATACGATGTGATTAGACAGAACAATAGCGAGCACATGCTATGTAGAATATGTATCCCTCAAACAAGTGAGACTGGTCTAGACCTCGCCTAGATTCGTAGCTCTGCAATCAATAGCAACTTGAAGCCCCATCCCGAAGGTGTGGTGGAGCATATGTGATCCTCCCAACAGAGTAAGGTTTCCTTTCTCTTCCGATGTTGCGTTTTGACATAGGTAGGTAGGTAGGTAGTATTACACGGCACGGTCCCGCTTAGGAACACCGGTTCCCAGCGATTATCTCAGTGCACATGCGCCCAAATACACTATTGCCCCTGGACTCCTCCATAACACCAAAGACGAGCTCACAGACGCGCTAACTCGCCGCAGTAGATCCAAGGAACTATAAAGAAGCAAAAACACAAATCACAGAGTAAGTGAGACCAATTATTTATATCAGGAGTTGTTTGCGCGTTCATTTGGGAATCTGAAGGGAGCGAGGATTTCTCTGTATGAGAGGATTGACGGACAGTGAATTCGTGGGCGGAAGTCTTTACTTGTGGGAAGAACAACTGATCTGAGTTGATGGCCAAGAGATTAGTACGATAGCTGTACGGCGCAATAAAGGCTTGGCTCTTAATTGTATACCTGGAACTGGACCTCGTATTGCCATGCGAAGCAATGGCCCACATGCCAAGTAAAGCCACCGACCCACCAAACCCACATCAGCACTTGAAACTTTCACGATCGGAAAATAAACGCACCAACAAGAGATCCGCAGCAGCAAGGATCAAAAACAACGAGCTACAATCGATATTTACGGGGCTTTACTTGACTTTTCCCACGCGTGGCCATTTTAACTTATACTTGCACGGTTAATACAAGTTTGCTTGCTAGGACTGTGATGGCCTGGGAAGGCATAGAAAATAATCTGATGGCCATATCAGCCTCCAACTCATGTTCCCAGACGTGTTACTCCCCTTATGCATTCGTTTTTACATCTCAAGCAAGTACGGGTCATGTCGCCCAAGTAATGTCAAATTGGCTGATGCTCCATCTCCGTTTCTTACCCGGGCCCTTTCTTATACGGATCTTCGTGACTCAGTAATGCGAGCTGCCTAAATTACTCCACCAAATCGGAACCACAACAACTATTCAACCTGCCCGTGCCGGACAAGCATCCGTCCCCTAATCACTGCGTTTCAAGGGTGGGTCGGCAGAGTCTGTTGACCTGGGCTGACGTCAGTGGACCTGTGCCGACCCGGCGCGGCAAACTCTGCCGAGCCCTGATTGGCAGAAGTGTGCCGACCTGGGTTGACGCTCTGCCTACCCCTCTGCCGACGAGCTGCACACAAATATTTTGCGCCATTCCCAGCTTCCAGACTTCCACCAAAGCTGGTCCCCAGACCAATTTAGGTCCTTCAAATGCATTGCGAATGGCTACGAGACGTAATTTCTTACGGCAGAGGCTTTCCGACGTTCCAGAAGTTCGGGTCTGCCGAGCTCTGCCGACGGGGATCGGCAGAGTCTCTGCCGACGAGGCCTTGAAACGCAGTGAATGGCAAAGATGTTACTCGAGTACCTAGTCTAATTCATCAGAAGCGCTGAGTCCAGTCGAAGCCATTATTAATCATGCGAAGCAAAGTACCGAGGGCGTAGGGAAGTGCGTAAAGGTGCTTGGGGGAGATCAGCGTGACACTTCATTGAACACCCGGGGGCCGTGACTCGCAATAATGAAGACTGATTGTATTGCAAGTTCAGTTGAACTTGCAGTGTTTAACTTTGCACACTGGTAGAGCTTTACTTAACTTGATGTAAGTTTGCTGGCAAGCACATCAAGCAAACTAATCCAAGTAGCACAAGCGAACTTAATTACATCCACCATGTTCATGCCAAGTAAACTAATTAACGGACAATAGTAATAGGCCCAGGTTCTGAATTCGATACCGGGGATCCACCACATCACTGTCCCTTCAAGATGATGAGACGCAGCATCGAGTTAGCTTGGGAATTTGCCGTGGCTTGACTTGACGCCGTACCATCAGTATTCTTAACTTATCCAGCGAAGTTTATAAACGGCATCAATCAACCCGACTCAGGACATGGGTGACAATGCAAGCCAGTTACAGTAGGTTTATGTCCACAGGGAAGTTCTTCTATATTACTGCCTGGGTTTACTGTCGACATTGAGAGTCATCCATGATCCACGGAAGCCTGCCCGATGCTAAGTTTACAACCAAATTGTGCCCCTGAACATTTGCTTAATGGCGCAGCGAAAAATCGTGGAGAGGTTCTGAGTCTCTTGATGGGTAGATATTTTGTCAGATATTAACCGTTCTCTCTTAAGGAGATATATATTCGTTGTCTCATCACTGTACATCGAGCAATGGCGGGATTGAGATCCTGCGCACCGCGCCGCGGTTCTCCTCGCTGCGGCGCAGGGATTAGCATGGGATATGAATCAGGCTCAAGGAGATAAGTGGCCGTAGCGGCTAACAGGGATCTTCGGATTCCTCTGGAGAAAACTCAACCAAGGCATCTACAGTAGCACTCGAGTAACGAGTAAATTGATCGGCTGCCGGAAAGCACCGGTGACTATAAATGTAATTTAGAAGAGAATGCGCCTGAATTATTTAATCAATGAATATAGGGGGAGCAAGCAGCCGTCTCGGCGAACCCTCACATTGATCACCGGACTGAGCGCTTCGTCCCCAGAATGACTGCCCTTTACTTGGCTGTACACTTACCATTTATTGGTTTGGGACAAGCTGCGGTAAATTAATTGGTGCGTCTCCCAAAACCACTGATTGATCCCATCACTTACGATACCTTGCCGCTGTGGCATTAATTCAGCCGTTCTCTGGATACTTGAATGTACGTACTGGTACTTGGCTGGACTTAAAGATACTTTGTTGAACCTATCTTATACTTTCACTTTACGGGTACTTGCTATGGTCCAGAGTCGAAGAGTAGCCTTAAAAATGGTGTCTATTCCTCGCAATATCACTTACATGGTTAATTCTTACTTGTCCATGTCGTTGCAGCCTTAAAATGGGTCTACTTGCATTTAATTACTGTTACTTTGCTGTACTTAGCTGTTATTTCGCTGTTCGTTGCTTTACTTAACGGGTACTTTTACTTTACTTTACTTGACAAAAGTACTTAGCCAGCCAAAAGTAAAGTAAAGTTAAATTTGTGGGGCCAAGTTAATTTTCATAAGTAACTTAGTGAGGTCTCGTGCTCGGCAGTTGCCGGGCAGGGTGGAGGGGTGCGAAGGCGGGTGGCCGAGAACACCGAGGAGGTGTTTCAACAATTTTTAGTTGGGTGCGCACCCATGACATCACTGCCAAGAGGGTGCTAAACTATGTTTAGCCATGTGGAACGGTCAAAGCGAGAAATCTCGACCTGCCGCGACAATCTTCTGGGCCATTGAGACATGAGATATGGTCTTAAAAAAATATAAATCATATATCACTGGGAAGGCCCAAAGGAGGGCTTCACGATGATGTCGATCATTTTGCCGCTATATCTTTTTAATACATAGTGCCAATGATCTTTGAATTTTTACGACTTTTCAGACTTCTACAGAAAAATAATCATAAGTCAATGAATACTGGTGCGCTTCAAAAGTCCTTTTAGGGGAGGCAAGCTATGTGCATAGCTTACACATATAAAATATCAGATTTGAGCTAAACCGACGGGCAAGTAGTGTTATCGGCGTGGGTGGCACGCCGGGTACAGGCCCAAAATGCGGGCACCTTTTTTCTGACCTCCGCCCCCTCGAGCTGATAGCACGGGAATGGGATGGGGAGAGGGGATGGTTATTTATGCAGCCGGGAAGCATTTCAGGCTCGCAACACAGCCAAAAAATCTCAGATAAATCGAAGCATAGGAAAGATACACACCAAGTCCCAGATATAGCCTCCCCATTTTCGGGGCCGATATTACTAGGGGTTTCGAGGACGATGGGAATGGTATCGCTGGGCCCTCCACCTGTGTTCAAATTATGGATTACTGGAATTGTAGGCCAGAGCGAGTGGTAACGGTGGTTTGGGGAACCCGTTTCGGGTGCGTAACTGATGTAAGTAGATAGAGCTGGAGCGCAATTTACTAACCTATCGAGTTGGAGCTGCCATCGAAGACGGCGCCTTAATCGGGGGCCCCGGATCGTATTGCAGAGCTCCCTATTCAGCTGAATGAATTCGAAGAAAATCGGTGTGTATATATTATCGTGCCTTTATTCAGCTCATTGACCTGCGTTACAGTGCATCCCGGTGCTCTGGCATACTCGACTACAGACTACACAGCGCGACACATGATGCGTGCGAACGAGGCGGCCAGCAGACATGCGGGAAGTCTGGGACGACAAGTGCGTGGTGCACGCTTACAGTCAATGGACTTTCATTTTTTGTTGGCGATCTTTCTCTAAATTTGGATACGAATCAGCGGACAGACAACACGGACAACTGGTGAATATCTTGGGGGCGTCTGCATGATGCTTCCGCTTTGTAAATCCTTCCGCTTACCAAAATGATATTGATACGACATATGCAATGTAGGAAGCTGTCGCTCACGGTGTGCGCGAGTGTGCGCATACTGCTACAGAGCACCCAAGGGATAAAATGCTTATGCAGTCACCAAGGTATTGAAATAGACATGTCTTGTGCCCAAACCGGAAATCTCGTCCTCATTCGGGTACCCTTCGGCGGACAGGCTGTTAATGTCGCAGAAGCGCGACGGCAACTCGAAAAAATGTCTGCGATACAAAGGAATGTCCCAAAAAGGAAGTTAGTTTGTCTGTCGCTCTCAGTACCTGCTCTTAAAGGTCTGCCCTCTCTCTATTATCTTCGCCAAAAGCAGATAGTCCTCTATTGACTATTACCAAGGAACTTCTATTGTTATTCGCCATGCAGTGCAGAATCATCGTCGCCTTTGTGCTCTCTTGCAGTATGTGGCCCGTTCTCGCGGATATTTATAATCGCTAACTACATCCGCCAGTCGCTCTCTCTGCATCAGGTGCTCCTGTGCCTGATTTCAGCAAGAGACTGGACATCCTCCCCCGCGAACCCGTACGTGGTGGCCGAACACACATCTGCCCTTCTTTCTTTCTAACTTTCGGTAGGAAAACGCAGGAGTTGCCCGAGCACCCGAGCCCGAACCGGGCTGCAAGCTGTACCTGTGCATCTAGCGCGTCCTCCGCCATCGCTCCCGGAGTTCCAACTACTTTACCCTCCTTTAGATTCCCACTTCAGTATTTTTACTCGACATCGCTCTCGACGTACTGGAGCATCTTGTTCGTGCCACTAGACCTGTATTTCTACCACTCTTCAATTCCGCATATATACCCAGAAATACATACAGACAAACGTTTCGACAAATTTAAAGACAATCAATTTACGACTGAGGGTTCCTGTACTTGCGCAGAGGAAAATAATCATGAATCTGGTCATAAGGTCGAAATTTCGTGGTTCTCAAATTTTTATGAGTGCGATTGTAAGCACTGCCAAAGAGAAAAAATATCGGAGAGAAAAGATAGAGTTCAAAAAACAATAAACCTTTTGAGAATTGACAGGATTGCAAGTCTTCTCTGCCGCATTCACGAAAAAATTACATTGACCGTGTGGAGACTGGTTCGAAATGGTTAATGGGTAAGTACAAATTCTTCCTAGAAGAAATTCGCCAGGAGCAGTACATATGTGGCTGGGAAGGGATCCGTCAGATTAGCGGGGAATAAGGAGAGCCGGCGGCGACGGTATCGAGAATCAGCAGTTCCAGATGCATTTTACGCAATAAAAAGTTCAATCCGAACAGATAGACTCTCTATTTACTGGTAGGAAGGGAAGTCGCGATACGGGGCAGGTGTAGTAGGGGGAAGGATGGTGTGACAGAGGAGAGGCGGCATGCGCTGCCGGGTCGAAAGGATGCAATGTGGCAGCACAAGGGGAGGGAGCATGAGAGGCGAGGTTAAAGGATGAAAGTGGCCAGGGAGGGATGGCGAGATAAAGAATAGGAAAACCAATGAGGGGTCGCTCGCATAGTATGGATGTGGGATGGAATCGGAGGCGTAGCATGGATGGTTGAGGTGCGGAGAGGAGCAGCACGGACAAGGCAAACACGCACGGGAAGGACGTCAGGAGAGCAGTAGAGGAAAAGGATGGGATTAACGGGGACGGGGACAAGAATGAATAGCTGATAACAGGTAAGATAATGACGGCGAACAGGAAAAGAAAGGGAAAAATCGGTCGAAGGGATAGAGGAAAAACGAGGTCGGCGGACAAAGGATCAAATGTAACCCTCTGCGAACAGAAATAATAACGAAAGAGTAAACTTGCACGATAGGTATGAAAGTGACGCAGGAGCGCAACCGCAAGGACAGGATGGGTGGGAGAAAAGAAAATACACCAAACCCGAGCGGGAATGTGAGCGGATGACACGCGAAAGGAAATATGCCAATTTACATCGAAACGGAGTGAATAAAGGCCTAAGAAAAAGAGAATTGGGGTGGGAAGATGAGGAAAAGAAGTTGAGGGAAGGTAAATGAGGAAAGAAGTACGATGATGACAAGAAATGCGAATAGAGCCGCAGACGGTGGCGTCAAAATGAATAAATAATGGGTAGATAAAGGAGAAATAACGACGGAAACAAGAGGAGAGAAACTGAGCGTGGTATGTAGTTCCAGCGCAAGGGAAGGGATGATACAAAAGGGAAACAAAGTAATTGCGACAGAGGAGAGAAACGGAAATAAAAGACGAATATGTTAGCGAACAGAAGAAAAATGGAGGTAGGGATGAAGGTGAACACGCCGCCGCCAGTGTGATAAGCGAACAGGAATGGAGGCCGAATATGCGAGTTGAAAGGAGAGTAAGCGGAAAGAAGCGAAATCAAAATTTAAAAGCAAAAAGTAAAATAGGACGAACCGGGCATGACGGATGGAAAAAGGAGGAGAATAGTGGGATGGACAATCAAAGCCCAACGCGCAAGCGAAGTAAAAGAAAGTGAAGGGGAGAGAAGATCCCATTCAAAGAGAATATGATACAGGGTCGATTGCGAAGTGCAAGGAAAAGAAAAGGAATCACTTGAAAAAGGACGTACACCAATATACCCGGAACGGACGCTCTGGACGACGCCTAGTCCCCGTTCAATAGCGGAACGACGGTGTCGACGTGGTTGATGCCGGGGGAGACGCTCGCGGCGATAAAGTTGTATTTTTGGGGAGCGCGGGGTACGACGGGAAGCGGAAGAAAAGGCGGAGGTGGGGAGTCGAGGATGCGCTGAAGGTGGTGCGCTAGGATGGTGGTGGATTGTGGTGCGGATCGCGCGCGCGGCTTCGGAGAGGAAGGGCGCTGTCAGGGCCGGTGTGTATAATGCGGGGGAGAGAGAAACGAAAACGACGAAAACAGGGCGGGGGACACAGGTGCGGGAACGCAGAAGCAGTGAACGTCTGTCACGGTGAGTAGCCCGCAATTGCGGTTTACCTATTACCCCCCCTGCGGGTGGGTTTGTGATGGGCACGATGGCACACACAGCGTTGACGGCTTGACGACGGCCATGGGGGCGGAGAGGATGCACACGGATGGTTCAGCGGCAGCGATGCGCCATGGATCCGTTCAGACGGAATGAAAAAGGAAAGGAATGACGCGTGTCTTGTGATTGCGCTATCTATCCGAACAGAGAACCTGGGCCCAGGTTCTCGGATAGGATGCAGTACGCCATTTCCGTTGAAGTGCAAGCGTGTTTGCGCATGCTTGCCATCAACATCTTCGGCTTGTATTGCCGCACCACCACCTGGCTCTCCCGCCGCATCTCGTTCGCGCTACCTCAGGCTCGCGGCCTCGCGGTTTCCTCACATACATCGCTCATCAGCCACCCCTTGTTTATTCTCTTCACTGCTGCCCGGACTCTGCGATCCCGGATGTGCTAAAGTCCCGACCGACTTCAGCAGACTTCAATTCATTTCCCCATCCTCCGACATGGTATCCTATGGACCTCAAATCATTATGGCGCCGACTTACGCGTAATCTACCTCATTCCTCACCTCATTCATGTCCCCGCACTCGCCATTACGCACGTTAGGCGCGGTGTCACTTCGCATTCGACCGCCGCTTTCCCCGCCACCAGCTGTCCTGGAGCGGATATCGCTTCCTCAGACGCTTCCGGTCGCATCCCTGGAAGACTCTACTGTCCGAAAATGCGCTCTCCCCACCGAACACACAGTCCCAGGTGCATCCTCATCCGGCCGTGTGCGCGCTTCGCTACCATTCAATCACAACCGCGTACTTCGTGCCATCGACGATCTGGATGGATGGGGAGGATGGATTGGTGATTATTGGCGATGGAATTCCATGTACGAGGTCCCCGGTACACTATATTGCGATTTTTCGTCATTTTTTTGCCGCTAATTCCGAGACCGCACTCGAATCCAGTCCAAATACGGTCCACAACGCCGCGCACAAGTCCTAGGCGTCCCCCCACGTACTGCTGACACCAGTCGCACGCTGGGCGCGACGCCATTCCCTCGCCACGCCGCGCGCTCGACCCTCCCCTACCACATCACACCGCCGTTTGAATTATCACCGCCAAAAGAACTGCGAATTCCGATATGTTTTGCGTTTTTGGACCAATGATGCTCACGAATTCTTGTAGCGCCATATATCTACAAGGTGCGGAATTAACTATTTAGGCATTCTTAATGGCATCCTAACTCCCAGTTTCAGATCCGCTCTTCGCCACACCGCCAAACTCGGACGACTCGCGATTCTCCAAGATCACCCGGGAGCCCTTCTCGCGACAAGGTCCCGTCCTTCTGGACGTATCCGCGGGCACGCTCATTCCGTAGCGCCTCGCTTACCATCCCCGCGCACCGTCGGTGAGTCTGCGACTCCGCCAAATCGCGTGCTTGCGCTAATCCTACCGACAATTATATTCACTGATCGCGTTCTTGCTGTCCTGGATTGACGCCATCAATGCAGGATAGTACTGCTGGATCTCATTTCGAGTCCTGCAGCCTAAGCTGCCTTGAACGCGCTCGATCGGCGCGTCTTTCCCTTCCCTTTAGTTGGCCATTTCCCCCAGCCTTATCCGCTGTAGATTCCTCGTTAACGGCGCTCCCCGCCAATGTATTGAATTTGCTCGGACCAACTTGTAGTGTGATCTATCCATCTTTCAGCTGTGCAAGTCTCATCTTGACAGCCGCGCGTCGGCAGCAGACAGCCAACGCATCGGGAGCCGAGGAATTCAGGGCATGCGCTGGATGCAGGTGTTATTCGTACATGCTTCAGTGAGCCTTTGTTCCTCATTATTTTTCTTACCATCCCGGGTTCTGTTCGAAGCAATCTCCGTCTTGTATCTGGAGCGCAAGCCGGCAGTGCTTCGGCGGAAGTTTCCAACGAATTGAAGTGTCTCATGGAAGCCCTTTTAATCGGAGTCCACTGGCCTATAGCGACCATGTTGACTCCATCTTTTCTCCATTCTCCATCATTCGGATCCAAACGAGACACGGTGAATCCCGCCGCAGACATTCTACATCTCGGGCATTTCCTTTACTACATCTGTGCTGCTGCTCTCCTAGTTGTTGTCCGAGCGAACGACTGGCCACGCTTGCTTTCTCTGTATCTTGCAACAGGGCTTCTGATCTACGTAAATCTGTAAGGTACTCGCTGTTTTCGCACGTTCTCCTGTCTTCCGAGCACAGATATCGTGCTGCTTATATCATTATATGTGGACCACTCAAATCCCCGTAGTTCTTGCTTCATCGCAGTCCCCACGTCGCCCGCCGCGAAATGCGGCTTTACGCGCTGCCAATACTATTTACATCTCCACTTCCTCGTTGAATGCAAATCGGGCCGTCCAACGTACTGCGGCATTATCTGCCCTAGGATACAATACCCCGAGCTTGTTTCTCAGCGGCCGCGAATCTGTAACTGAAGGCAAGAGGCATATCGGCATATTGAATGCGGGAGGGAACGCATCAGGAGACGCCTGCCGACAGCACTTACGCTCCAGCAAGACTATATAGCACTATTCCAGTTTTTTAAACAACCCTTCGTTGCACAGACACGCTGACTAGGTTATAATGTCGGAAAGGCCTCTCTCTACATTAGTAATGCGGGTTACACCCTAAAATGCACATTTCGTTCTCTCAAAGTTTTACCCCAGGCTGCCCCTTACGATTCAGGATGACAAAAAAACAGGCACAAATTTCACGCTGACTTGACGCTGACTGACTCCCACATGCGAAACCAGCCAACTTGTACCAGCTTACACGCCATGTTCCTGGCGTGTCCCCTATTAATTCACCACACTGCATAACCTGTGGCTGTTTGGGGCATAACCACCCATTTTGTATCACAGAACGGAGCGCCAAAAGGACAGTGAAGCCATGTGACCTCGGATCGACCAACGAAAAATAGATCCGAGATCAAGGGATTTTGGGGGATTTTCCTGTACGGGTGCCTCCGGGTGCCTTCAGGACTCTGTAACTGGCCCCGGCCAATGGGGAGAATTTCATCATAGGAATTTTCCGGTAAGCCCTGCAAGTTCCAATCTCCGTGGTCGCAGGGATCTGGCCCTCGCTCTCTCCTTGCGCCGTGCATATAACCAGTATTCCCATGATTTCATGCTTTGCAGCTTCGATGACTTCCGAACTATGAAGTGAGCTAATTCGGTTGGCGCCCTTGAAGTTTTGGGGCTGCGTGTGTTGACCAAGCCTACATGCACAATTATCAGTGTTGGCACTATGTTCTACAGACAGAATGCTTTAGCACAGATCTGAATTGAACATAAAAATTTCACTCACGATCAGATGCGTCGCAAAAACCCAGTGGATACGTGACGATGAAAGATATGGTGCCGGATTCGATTCTGATCAAGTTAAGTGGTGGTAGGATTATATTGGATATATGTCTTTGCACGTACAGTTGAAATTTTTATATGGAATACAGTTGGGAAGGGCCCAAAGCCCATTCATATGACCTGATACTCCATATGACTTAATATTCCACAAAAATTTTCCCGGTGGGTCGCCTCGCGACCCACCACCTCGATTGACCTGTGGATGTGATTTGGCCCTTATTCTGGCGCCTATGCGCCATACAAAGGCGTGTGTCGGCAACAAAGCATAAATGTGATATTCCTGTCGTTCGGACCCACTGGCCCAAAAGCGGAGTTCCAAATGCCTTCAGACGGACACGCGTAATCTTATAAAGAGGGTAAAGTAATGTTCTCGTCGTTGGGAGCCAATGGCCCAAAAGCGGAGTACGAAATGGCTTCGGACGGACAGGCGTAATTTTATAAAAAGAGTAAGGACATATACTCAACTGTACATCAATGCTAAAACCCTACTGTAGCGAATTTTCAACGCAGTTATACCAATGTGCAAGAGGGAGACTCCTTGCCATATAAGAACATTGCCATCTAGCCCAGGCGTTAATGGAAGCTGCGCATCGATTTTCATGATGTTCTCCACCTACCACGACCGTTGCTGAACCTGCCGCCATGTCATCCCAGTATACATTGAAAGCAGTTGAATTGAGCATGCATTGCGTCTGCCTGTTGGATTCCATGGAGATGGTGGGAGAAAGGATGGGGTGATGATGGGGTGAGAGACTAGGAAGAAAATCACTGCCGCAAGAACCCATATGACAGGAACTCCATGATAATCATTCAAGTCGCCAGCAAAAGATCTCCCACGGTCCTGCTGTTTGTCGGGGATCTCGGTGTTGTACGGACTTTGAGGGTCCAATGTGCGTTCTATTTTTGTGAGTATGCGAGGAGGGACCACTAGTTAGGCGGATACTTAGGGACTGTTGATTCTGTCTGCTCATGGTGTTTTTCTGTTCGCTGGTATTTAAGTTCACTTTGTATGCTCTGCTTGGATTGTAGCGGCATAATATGTGAGTGGGTGTTTCGACATCTCAAACTGCATTCTCTGGATCCTGCCACAATTAGTTGGCGTCTATTCAAAGCCCCCTTAAATTTTATAGCCTAAGATCTACCAACATGCCAAGGTAGGTATCAAGGCTGCTCGGCTCGTCGCAGATTCCCCAAACCGCGAAACTCAAGTAAAGACTAATAATGATGATTCATCTGCGTGCACAGAGTGAGCCGGCTAATAATTTTATTATTTATCGAGGACTTTGAGGAGCTCTGTGCCGGAGGGCCGAAAACAAAGGGTCGGAAAGACTTTGGACGGACAGGCCCAATCTTATGAAGAGGTAATGGTAGATACTGTGGGAAGACGGGGATAAGATGAGTACATCTTGTTCAACAGTTCAATGAACCTGATATCAAACCGAAATCGCGCTCTTTCCAGAGTTATTGGCAATGCGGTTAACGGCTCAAAACTGTCGGAGTCCTCTCCTGGGTCATCTCCGGCCGGATTTGCGATCTCGATGCCTCCCCAGCTTCAAGATGGAAGTGAGCCGAATGATTCGTCCAGTCGACGGCGGCTCGGCCTTCTAGGTTTTTGCGCGTGGGCTGCGTGTGTTTACCCAGTCCGACCCACACAATAATGAGCGTCGGCACTATGTTCTACGGACAGGATACGTTAGCACAGGCCTGAATTGAAGATCAAGCTTTGCTGACGACCCCGTGCATCGCAATAGCTTGCAAGACGGCGAATGAGAAGCCCAGCGGATAGGTGATAATGAGCAATATTGTGAAGACGCAGTATATGGCGCCGGATTCAAGTCTTACAGTGGTCGTTAGATGAGAGTTCACAAGACTCTTTGCACATACATTATTGCTATGATTTTGCTGTAGCGATCTTTCAGTGCGGTGGTACAAATGTGCCGGGCGTCTCTCCGGATCCACCATATGCGGCCGGCTGTATGTACTTTCAGTGGGGACAAATTGAACAAAGCCCAGCAGAACTGTCTCACCAGTGAGAAGTAGGAGAAAGAGATTTGTTATGGCAGCCATGATGTATGGTGTTTGTTGAAAAAGTTGAACATTTGGACCTGTAACACATCCTGCAACTGTATTTCAGAGCACCCATGTCACTGTGCTGCATGCCATGCCGAAATGGTGGAGCAACTCACCAAAGGTAGACACGACGAGCAACCCCGGGAACACAATAACTTTCCATTGAGATCCCCATATCATATAGCAGCGATACAACTGTAGAACCCGGTCAGCTGGTTCAAGTTGTTGTTCAACAAAAGAAAAACTCAACAAAGAGCGAATCCGTGACTAAGCTGACATTCAATGTAGATGATTATTTAGAATAAAACAAGTGCTAAATAACAAACTTGTTGATCCCAAAGATCGCACCCTGGGCTAGGTGCAGCGAATTGAGAGTCCCCTTGATTGATGGTGAAAATGTTGAGGCAGTATCGGGGCCCATGCTATGTCGGATGACTCGGAGGAACAAATGTGCCTCCATGACATTCGTTACGAGTCGCAAAACCATCTGCGTCGTGTCGAAGACGGCCATCGCCCAGGAGAAAGCAAGAAGAACTCGCCTTCCTGCTATTTTGCGATGAAAGAGGGTATAGATGGCGACCATGAAGAGAGTGAGGTAGAAGCCTTCGGGCCAACGCTCAGGGTTTAGCTGTACAGGACGCAGACTGCTTGCCATAGAAAAATATTTCGATCTGGCCCAGGTGTTAACAGACATCGCACATTGATTATCACACTGCTTGCCACCTACCACGAGCAAGGCGGAACCTTGAGCCAATTGATCCCAGTATAAATTAAATTCAGTGGAGTTGAGGATGAACTGCGTCTGCATGCGGGAGTACGTGGATGTGGGGGGAGGGGATGATGGAAAGATGATGAGTTTTCGGGATTGAAGTGGGATTATAAGGGAATCACCGCCTGACAACCGATGGCAAGTGGTGGGATGATCCATCCATTTTAGAATTGAGAAAGGGCTAGAAGAATTGTCACCTATGTCCAACTGCCACTCTGTCCAACTGTCGGTTGGGCAGACACAGTGCACAATATCCCACACCCCAAGGAAGTTTCTACCAGCGAATATTTAACGTGGTCGACCGGAAAGCGGTCTAAAATGATGTTTGCGAGAAAGAATGTGGCTAACCGACAGGTTCACAAGTGCGATATTAGCTCCAGTTCATGGAGCCTGGCGAGAAGGAAGGTTCATTCATAAAATCTGCAGATGCAGCACGAAGTTAACAAGCATACGGCGACGGAAGGCGGTGAAAAATATCTCCTGGTGTGAGTCCGACCGCAATTCGGATCTGAGAAAGGTGTCCAAGCAGGAGTACATGGCCTAAAGATCATGTTGAGAACCAACGACCGTTCTTTTAGGGGGCGCACAAGACAGACTGATTGTCGCTAGTCTCGGAACCAGCCGTTGGGGTGACGCCCGCCGGACCGGCGGAGTTTGAAAAATGTAGTGCAGAAGAGTCACCCCAACCGGATCTCTGCACTTCATTTTTCAAGCTCCGACGGTCCGGCGGCCCGCAGGGCAGATCCGGGAAGAACGTCTGGAAGTTGGTTGCAAGCTGTCAGCTACTGGCCTGATTGGGCGCCGCGCTTCGGCCAAGCGTATCTGCCAAAATCTAGGCGTGCGTAGGGCTGTTCGCCGCGCCCGTCGCGACGGTTCTACGGGTCCCGTGCGACGGGTAGGCGTCCCGTTCCGTCGGCCTTTTTGACTTTATTTCAACGGCGCGGCGACGGGACGGTGAGCTGACCCAACGGCCGGCGGAACAACGGCCGTCGACGGGTCGACGGAGTTCAACGGATTGGGTTATAAAGCGCGTGAAAGCGCGAGCTCATCCTAGTGCAGAAGGGTGCATATCGATCAATATTTATTTAACGGAAATCATCTTGAGCGGCAATCTAAATATAATTCCACGAACCACTCAACTACTTCCTCGCGCGTTCAGCCTGTTCCCCGACGCGTTCAACGCGCTCAGAACGCATCAAACACCAAAGCTACCCTACCCACAGCTCCCACCGGCCGCTGAGCATCCAGGCGGCTCCACAATCACAATAAAAGATCGCCCATCAACATCTCTCCGGAGGGCGAGTTTAAAGCTGGACACCATTCGAAGCCTGATCATAGTGAAGTAGTATTCGACTTTCTCGCAATGCGATAAAAGATCGCATGTTCATTTCGTTCCGTCATTGTTCGAGTTTTTTGTACATAATCAATAGCGGGGCTCCAATAGTAATCTCTCCTAGACAGCCACCTCAACAAATGAAGCTCGTACTTCGCCTGCTAACCTCCAACATCGTATTAAGTGTTCAAAATTATCATCCAATGCTGGAAGCTATATCTATTGTGCCTGTACCCGCACTGGTGAGAAAAGGGAACTGGCGTACCACCGTCGACCGTGACGGCTGTTCCGTCACCCATCCCGTCCCGTAGAGATATTTTCAACTTTCATGACGCCACGGGACCGGGACGGATGTACCCGTTCACCACCCGTTGAAACGACGGCCGTGCCCGTCACGGGCACGGCGCACAGCCCTAGGCGTGCGTTCTGTTGACTACCCTTCAATTGAGCGTGACACTGGGGGCAAATCCGGCAGAAATACGATTTGTACTTCCAAAAGAGCACCCGTCCGGCAGCACACACCCACCATTTCTCACGGGGACCGGGCTTAGATCCTTGCCTGTCGACATGCAGTCTTCCAGGGGTCTATGATGGGTTCCTTTGTTCTCGTGCTGCCTCTGTGCCGCCGGGATGCCTTCCAGCCGTACTTCTGCCAGCACTTCCAGCAACTTTCTCTTCCGGAAGTATGCACCGTACTTCCATGGGGTTTGCCCCCGGTGTAATTCGGTCCGGTCACTCCGGTCGAGGCCACAACCATCAAATACCTTTTGACGTCATCCTCCGCACATTTCCTCCACTCCCGCCGTCTTCGCGCCCTTCCCGACACAGTCCCGCTCTCCCTCAATAAAAGTTCAGAAATTTGGGACAAGGTAGGTGGCGATACGCAGTCAAACTTGAGAAATGAAGGAAGGGAGAGAAGGTAAAGATGGAGTGGGGGGAAGGGTGTGTATGAGGTACAAGACAGATAAACTAATCGTCATCGTCGAACTGAGGCAAAGCATCGATATCATGTGGATCTCCATGTGCGCGACATCAGGAAGAAAAAAATTGACTCGTAGCTGCAAGCCAAGGTCTGGAGAGGTGAGAGCTCTGGCAGTTCTTAGGCTCGATCGAGTAGCTGTCCAGTAGTTGTCCGGCCGGATCAGTAGTTCGCGGTAGCCATCAGTCCCGGATCAGTAGCTGCCGATAACTGAAGAAATATTAAGACTATGTAAGAGGCTCGGAAACTCTTCCAATACCATCCCTAATGTAATGTACATTGTTCTCAGCCGTCAATCGACACTGCTAATTGTGGGAAGAG
This sequence comes from Mycena rebaudengoi, assembly GCA_029282285.1. Classification (NCBI taxonomy): domain Eukaryota; kingdom Fungi; phylum Basidiomycota; class Agaricomycetes; order Agaricales; family Mycenaceae; genus Mycena; species Mycena rebaudengoi. Next base: position 134,597 of record JARJCX010000260.1, read on the forward strand.
TCTATACCACCTTCGTCACTTCGTCAGTTCGGCTAATTTTGAGAAAGTTCCTCACGACATATAAATTTAGCACATTTGGGGATTGTTCGTCACTTGGGACTCCTGGTTGTGATGTTTGTCAGTTCACATTCCCGTTGTGAAGTTCGTCAGTTCAACATTTTTATCACACGAAGCACGTGGACGTGGACGTGGCTGTTCATTGCCACTGCCGTCACCCGCTTGCTTTGTTCTCCGACCATCATGTTCCCTCGAATAACCTCCACGCTCCCTCAACTAACCGCCCCGTTCCTTCGATTAACCGCTACACCGCGTTCGTGACATTAGTGTACTCCAATAATATCTGGGTGGAGAATCAGGCGCTCGAGGGGCAGCTGTGGATGCAACAGGGTGCCGACGGCAAGTGAGTGTGTTGCGAAATGTGCTGGCACAGGTGTCGTACTGACAATATTGCCAGTTTTTTGGATATTGATGAAAACTTCGAACCTACCGCCGCCTGGGTCCCAACGACATCGACTGACTGTGCCCCCACGTTCCCCTTCAATGGTTTCCATATTTTATATCCAATCCCCAGTGCGCTGACTAGCTCTCTGCGACATCGAGCATCACTCCCGACACCGTTTATTCGATACGACTCTCCTTTTTACCCCCCAAGAAGACGGCTTGACCATCTCCTCAAACACGATCTTCTCGGAACAGGTATTTTCGTCATCAGTCTGTGGTTATCCAATGGAGTGACATACATTTCCCAGCTCCGGTTTTATGATGAATTATGTCCGGGCGCTGACAGCACGTCGAAGGTAACGGAGGTTGCGATGACTGGGAGAAATTCTTCGACTCGCTCACTTATATCGACGGCGCGTCGCAATGGGCCCCTCAACCGGGTCTCTCGCCTCCCACGCCCGACAACCTCATCTCACGCGCCACTTCATATTCGTTGCCGCTCGATTTCAATTCTGCCGAGATGTCGGGGCCCTCTCATATTCCTTCCAGTGAAATGGAGAGCTCGCCTGACTCGTCGTGCCCTCGGTTTTCAGATGATTCCGAAAATTGTGAGCCTGCCATTGATTTGAGCACGTATGAGCTGTCGGAAGGCGAGGGTCGCGACGGCCATGGGATGAGAATGGACGAAATCAGATACAGTCTGGCTGGAGGACAATGTCTCTTCCGAAATCACACACTTCCGGCAGGATTCTGGGTGTACACTCGTACGAAAATCTTCCACCTTGAACGTGTAACTGGCTTGCCATCGCAATTTCCGATCACTGTCGAACCGACCGGTTTCCTCATCAATCTCACGGGTATCGCAAACCTGGGCAACGAAACGGTTGACGCAATCTTGAAAGATGAAGTATGCCTGTCGCTTAAGGATATGCAATGTTAATCTGACAATTTTTGATCATCCTCACTCGTGGGGTGGTTCTACAGGGTCACGCTCGGTCGTAGATGCCCAAGTTTCGGCCATTCTCTTCGGATGCAATAAACCGAAATCTATTGACTGCCGCCGTTCTCGCCCGAAATGCCGAGGCTGTTATGCCTGTGAATCTCTTGCTCCCGAGTTCCTCAACATTCAACGCCGCGGACTTGATCCTCACTCTCGGGAATCGCTCGTTCAAGCTCAACTGCGCACCCGTGAGAGAGAGGATAACACCCGTGTCGGCCAAGTTCTTGTGTACGCACTCTCCTTTGTCCCAATTGTGATTCTCATGATAAGTCCAGATTTTTGAGTTTCATTCGTGATCGGAAGTGTTCCGCTGTCGATTCCACGGACCCGAAGATTACTTGCAAAGGCAGCCACGCTGTGTTCAAAAAGCTCGAAAAGGTAATCCATATTTTACAGGTTTTAACGGGCTTCTAACAACCCGGCAGCGTCTTCGAAACAAAGATTTCATCTTGCTATGTTCAAATCGCAACATGTTCCATTCTACCGCTGGGCATCGCAATCTAATGATTCCCGACCATATTGACCAAAATCTCCTCGTTCGAGCGATGACTGGCGAGAAGATTGTCGAGGACGAAGACCAGGAGGATCAGTGCTGTCGTATTTCTTCGGCGCGTCAAAGCAAGAAAGGGAAGATGCAGTGCCGTCAGTTGTTTCGCTATATCACATGTGTTCAGTTTGCTCAGAGAACGTGAATTAGCCTTCAACCATATCAAGGAGGGTTGCTCATTTGCGGCAGGAGTAATTCATTTTAGCTGCGGCGCGAATTTGATGGTTTACATCCCGCACGAGGACAAGTACCCCGAGCTCGCACGCATGTGTATTGTTGTTCCTGATCACACCGTCTCCCACCACCAACCAAGGTTACGCAGGCTGTTGCAAAGAAGTACAAGCAATGTGTCCGTAAATATGGCCTTGGATCGACAGTGGGGAAGGTTGAGAAGGGTGCGTGTTTCAGTTCCGCCACGGATTCTATTGACGACTCCCTTTGCTCTTTCAACGAAGGAGATTCTCGGGACGACACCATCTCTCTATCATCCAGCCCTTATGAATCGCGATACGAAGCAGAAGCTTATCAACCAGGTCAAGGACGAGGGGAGCGACGCACTGCAAGAGACGCAAAGTATGTTTCCAGCGTTGAACCATAGTTCGTGCATCGAACCTCACACTTATTTATAGCAGTGGCGACATATATCGCGAAGCAACAAGCACGTCCTCCGGAGGAACGATACATTCACAGCATTTATCAGCGCGACGGGAAGACAATTATATTCGGACTTCGAAAAGGCGTTGTGAAGCACACCCACAATGTGCGGACTCTTGACTGTGACACAAAGTTACAGTGCATGTTTGATCCGGCTACCAAAAGCTTAATATGTTCACACAGAGTAGAAAAGACTTCAATATTTGTAGATATGATATGCGGGCAAACACAGACACTAGAGGTCATTAAATTCAGGACAAGTGTCGGTATTATGGCTCAGGTGATATTGTTCCTCTAATGCTGCTTATGTTAGCAGTCGTAACGAGTGTGCAAGTTCGAACCAAGGTCTAAAATGCTTGTTTGGACGTTTAAACCGGCCTATGAACGGCGCTGGTCCGCCTAATGTGCGCTAAACCTGTTGAGATTAAACAGCGGTTTAAACAGCAATTCCTGTCTCAACAGGAATTGCTTAAACAAAGCTGATATGGTTACTGCTTTTCTTTGGACGGGCTGCTACATTGTGCTTGCCAATTACAAAGTGTATCTACCCATAGACTTAGTGTTGGATGGGCCCAGCCAACAAAAAGTTTCGAGAAGCGCTCCCTAAAAATGCGGACAATTACAAACATATTAAATAAAAAATAATGCCCTCTTCAGTTTTTCTCTGATGGGGCATCAGCCGCCGCAGGCGGCAATTTCCATTTTTGGACCATTTCGCGTCTCACAAGGTCAGCAGGGTTCGGATACCTTCAAGAACCGTCCATCAGGACCGTATATACATGTAGGTCATGTTCCGCCAGTCATCGGTGCTTCCAACGCCCCCATTGCACAGAAATCACCCGATTTGTCGCAGCCTGTGGATATGCACACCGCCACCGTCGAGAAAAGCGCTACGGCTACATTTACCCTACTACCTGTGCCTTAATCAAGTGGTGGAAAGGCGAGGAAAAGTTAATCAGCAATATTGCAGACATTTTTAAAAAGAAATGGCTGCTAGGATTCGGCCCATGTCTGAAAACAGTGGCTGTGCCACCGAAGAAAATAATCGTAAGTGCCGCAGGATTAGGCTGTCGGGAGGTAAAGTGGCTCCACTGTGTTCTCTTTAGATGTCCTAATGGATCCACATTGCCCAGCGGCTCCAATGGCATGGTGGAGTACAATATCCCCGGCCAAGGGTTAGCCGAGGGTGAAAAGTGCGACCATGAGAATGGCAGGGTTCAAGCATTTTTGACGGCCCTCAAAATAGTGTCATTGTATATTCCTATCAAGTTTCTGAGCTGCTGGAGACAATACTGGTGCCACTGGAGCTGATGAGGGTGTTTTGATGGGTTTTGAAGGGCAAAGAATTCATTGGGGAAGTTCCTTTACTCTGAAACTGGCACGGGGTAGAAAGTTGGCGGAGCTATACCTGTGAGCGGATGTATCCCGAGTTTCAGGATGTGGCGCCACCCTTGGCTCTCGCTGTGCCCGGCCGAAGTCATTTGATGGCAGTTAGCCTAGAGTAGAAATACACAGTGGCAGTCTTCGAGCCCATTTCATTAAGCGAAGTGATCTCCTCTCGCGGTGATACATAGGATCATTCAAATACGAGATTTTGGGGTGCTGGCCTACTGGTGGCTGCCGCTGTGCCCGGCCGAAGTCCTTTGATGGGCGTTAGCCTAGAATAGAAAATACACAGCACCAGTCTTCAAGCCCATTGCATTAAGCGGAGTGCTCTACTCTGGTGGTGATACATAGGGGGAAACGATGGTTGGAACGAGAGAGAAGCGAAAAGTCACTCAAACGAGGAAAGCCAAGGAAATGGCCGAAGACAGTGCTAAGGAGTCGGAGCCGGAAGGAGGTGAAGATTCAGATGAGAATTGGTATTTTGGCTCGGATAGCGACTACTCCGAGGGGAATTGAGGGCCGCAATAATATGGAATACAGCATACTGAATATATGTCGGACATATTCTATCCACGTGGTTGACAGCGGCTGTCCAGGTGGTTGACAGCTGGAGCGATTTAGCTGGCTACCAGGTAGAAGCAAACCAAAAGCCAGCTTTCCAGATCACTGGCTCCCACCTGAGCACTCCAGCTGGAGACAACATGCGGGCACTTTGGCGGTGATAACTTCCACTACCCATGAAACAGAACGTTCCGTGACCGAACAACCACCTGCGAAGTCGCGACTTGGGATGGAATTCCCCTCTCACCTACCTGCAGAGCGGTGACGGGCCACAGCTTCTTTACCTGTGCCACCCACATCATTGGCCCAGCCCTATCAAGAACGAGGGAGAAGAGGGAGAACGGCGGAGAAGCAAGCAGGTGCATGATTCTGTCTCTTTGTGGACTCCTTTAAACTAACTTGCACCCTCATGCTCCGCAGTTCCGTCGGTCCACCTCGTCCCATTTACGTGATTGTATTGCCCATCATGCACGTCAACGCTTAAGTCAAGTTGTACGAGACTCAAGTGCATTCTGGGGTGGAACTTAAGTACAATATACCCCAGCCAATCTTAAGTGGTACAGAACTTCAGTGGGATGGAACTTGAGTGTGAGTATCTCAAGTTCCTGAATGGAACTTCAGTTCCAGACATGGGAAGGGGAGGGGGAGGAGCCGGGTGGTGTGCATTTTGGCACACATGAAGCCAAACTCAAGTTCGGCCACAACTTAAGTTCGAAAAATGGTCTGGAGCACGAAAACTTAAGTAAAGCTAATTTTATTTCATCATCTTAAGCATGGAGTGAGCGCAACGGCTTCTAACTTTGGGTATGGGCTCAGATAAGTAAGCGACAGTAATATTTTTCAGGCATTCTGACGCAATCAATTCATGGTAAGTCCTGATTTAGATCGATAACCTTCGCTTTGACCGAGCCTTCCATATATGGGGTATGTAAGCTGAAATTGCGAAACATCGAAAAGAAAGATCGTGTGACTCTAAACTCGGTCACGTAGCCAAAGCCAATGCACTATCTATTGCTTCCCTCATTTTTTACCTGGCTCCGCTGAGTCAACTCGAATTCTTTTGAAAGAAACTCAGCCCGCAACAATCTTTCACCATTAGTTTAATATTAGCCTATTCTTTTGCCGCCCCGTTCTGAGGGTCAAGACAGATGGCACTGGTGGCTGTGGCACAGACGATTTAATCCTCAGAACAGAGCAGCAAACATATAGGGTTAGGCATCTGAAGCCCCGGTACGTCGTTGTAATTTTAATTTACTTTTGCGCTAATTGTGCCGACTTTTGGGGCTTCCCATTAATACAGTGCCCTTATAGCGGGAGCGGACCGCGTCGGCATCCCAGCCATCTATCCCATTCGAGACTCGCTCTCAGGGAAATCCCCGACAGCCCACCGTCGAGTACAACAGCACCATATTCGAATTGCACAACCGCTTAACCAGTAGATAGACTACCGACAGGTGGTACGCCCCACACGCTTTTATTCAGATTTCCGGGACTGATTCTCTCGATTAATTTTCTCCAACCTACATCGTTTGTCTTAACGATGTCTACTATTGTTTTCATCCTCCCACCTACGTGTATACCCGCCACTCCCAGTCCTTTGCATCACCCAGTCAACGGATCGAATCCGCGATGTTCCGGCAGTGGCGTTTCGAAGTCAGCGGCGACTACGCGTCTTAGTTTAAAGTCACAGCGCGCCGCGCTCATGCATCCGCGCCGTATTCCAATACCGAACCGTACATTGTTCCTTGTCGTTTGTTCTCCTTTTCGGCCTGGGGTTCCTCACTCATATGTACGTACTTGTACATTCGAACTTGACGAAAACCACCCATACATTCTTGGCCATTGCCCGGCTCGCGTCATCGATTTATTCTCTCAACTCTCTTGCACCTTGTTCTACTTCTCGGGTTCCAAAATTTAATTCCTATCCGTGTGGTGACACAGGGGCAAAAGCCAGTGCGGGTGAAATTCACCTGCCAGAGAAGCAGGTGCCACCGTGCATGCAGGCTGCCACGATACAGATTAGACTGATAGTACAGATTAGACTGATAACCTTGATTGCGCAATTTTAATATCTAATCGGTATCATAAATTGTCAAACACGATCACATGTCAACGGGGTCTTCCGCAGCACAAAATTTCAATTATAATGTTCAAGGACTCCGGCGGTGCACATCAAATTTCTTGAGTCAGAAAAATCTGATTTATCTGACACAACATGATCATACATTATTTCTGAGCTCATGAGGAGCCTTCTTGTAAGCACGTTCTGAGTGGCATCAGGCTCAGGGAATTGGGATTTTTTCGACATAATTTTTCCTCCCTCGTATATATATATGTTTGACAATATTAATATTGTCACAGCGCCAACATGGATCATTGGTTCATGCGCCCGTCCTGGTGACACCCTCCAAATAGGCAAAAGAAAAGGCACAGCCTGGATTTCCGTTGGGTTTCCGCGGAAGGAATCGAACCCCTGGCGCTCTTGGCCCCACCCAAAAAATTATGGACAGCACGACGAGCACGTTGCATGAACATGTGAATATATATCGGGCTGAAAACCGATGCACATATTTAATTCTTTGGGACAGGGATCTCGAAATGGGTCAGTATTCAATACGGCATAGGCTTAGAGTGCCTTTGTCTCTAGGGATATTAATGGAGAGCGGATAAAGGAACTTTTTTACCTTACTTGTAGCTTTACTTGCGTCCCATTTTGACCGAGTCAAACTTTACGTGACTTTACTTGACTTTTCCCACGCGTCGACATTTTAACTTATTGTAACTTGTACTGGCGCGGTTAATCCAAGCTTGCATGGATGGCCTGGGCAGCCCTAAGGAACGTGCTGGAGGACCATATAAGCCTCCAATTCATGTTCCTAGACACTTTACTCCCCTATAGGTATTTGTTTATACATCTCAAGTACGGGTAGTGGCGAAGAAATATCAAATTGGCTGATGCCTCATCGTCGTTTCCTACCACGGCCTTTCTCGTGCCGATCTTGGTGACTCAATTGTGCAAGGCGCATAGGTTACCGAGGAGTATACCGTGACTACTCGTCACACTTCCAACGTCTCCTATGCCGGACAGCCATCCTTGTGCCAATGTCAAAGATCGTTGGTACTCGGGTACCCAGTCTAGTTCATCAGGAGCACTGACTTTAGACGGTCGAAAGCCATCAGCAGCCTGCTTTTCCCGTAATCATGAAGACTGGTCCTGTTTAAAAGTTCAGTTGAACTTCGCTGTCCAACTCTGCACCTGGGTGGAGCTTTACTTAGCTTGATCTAAATTTGCTTGGCTGTCCGTGCAAGCACCTCAAGGCGACTAATCTACATCGGACAAGCGAACTTATTTCATCCCATCTGCCAACGAGGAAGACCCTTCGCCGGCAAGGCGAACAGCGGCGCTGCCTGGACCCAGGGCCGACAATATCACCATGATCACCTCAAGTGAACTAATCAGCGGGCCACAAACCTCTCCATGATCTTCAAGATAGGGGGACACGCCATCTTGTTAGCTTGGGAACTTCCAGTGGCTTAACTTGACACCATATCACAATGAACTTTATATCTGAAATCAATCATGTCGCCGTAATTTACACCCACATCGCAAGTTGAGTTGAACTTTCAGTATGCATTTAACTTTGCATTGAGGTGGAGCTTCACTTAGCTTGCTGTAAATTTAGTTCGCTGTGCGCGCAAGGATGTCCAGCACACTAATCCAGGTTGCATCCAGTTGAACTTTCAGTGTTTCACTTTGCCCGTTTACTTGAGTAGCTTGTTGTGAATCTGTGTCGCAGCGCGTGAAGGAGACCCTGCGTATCGCACCGCAGTTCTCCCCGCTGCGGCGCAGGGGTCTGCAAGGGATAGGAGTCAGGCTCATGGAGATGATTGGGGGCGAAAACTAGCAACAGGCACCTCAAGAAAATTGGACCAGGGCACTTCTGCAGCCGGAATTACCCGAAATCGTGAAGCAGGTGTACCGCGCTGAGCTCCAGCCGCGGTGGCTCTAAATGCACCACCATGATTTTTTATGCACATGTGACATTAATCGCCAAAGTACCGCGGTAGCTAATATTTTCAGTGCGGCGTCAAGTGTGGTGAACCGTGAGCGTTGCATCATATTTTGAACATGCCACCCACACGTTGACGCGCCGCATCTCCCGGCATGACGCGGCCGTGTCGGAGCGGCCGATTCCATTGCCGCGGCGAAGTTACATTGCACTACGCCGCGTCCCGCTGCAGACCGCCGTGTCCCGCCGTATTATCGCCCAACGCTCGCATCCAAGCGTTTCTCCGTGGAATCAACGACAAGATGGGTGCAATTATTCAGCCTGTGTCTTCGTCATCCTTTCCTACTGCTGTGTGTGTAGCCTCTCTGCCGATAATGGTGCCTTGGAACGCATGAACGGCGCTGAGTAATTTTTGAACCACTGCGCCTAGCTCACGCGGCGAAATATTTTTGGTGCCCTCCATTTACGGGTACTTCCTATGGTCCCGAGTCAAAGAGCAGCCTTAAGAGTGAGCCTATTCTTCGTTAAATCACTTCAATTTTTGATTCCGTACTCGTCCGTGTCGCTGCACCCTGAAAATGGCTCTACTCGGATTTACTTACTATTACTTTACGGTACTTTACTGTTACTTTGATGTACGTTGCTTTACTTAACGGGTACTTTTACTTTACTTTACTTGAGAAAAGTACTTAGCCTGCCAAAAGTAAAGTAAAGTAAAATTTGTGGGGCTAAGTTAATTTCCCAAGTAACTTAGTGAAGTCTCCTGTTCTGCTGGTCATTTAAGCTGTTCCTGAAGCTTGAAGGCTTTACCCCCCAGTATGTATTTGTTTTCACCTCTTAAGCAAGTACGTGCAAAGGGATGGGCCATTCGCTGTATCTGAAGATCACCTCGGGCCTTTTCTCATAACGCATGGGCGTGACTGAGGAGCGCAATGAGCGGTGAAATGTGTCGCTTTTATCATCAAAGCTGAATCACAGGAATTATTCAACCTGAGCACACCGGGAAATAACCTCACGCTACTGCCACCAAAGTTCCTGGCACCCCATTCTAGTTCACAAAACACACCTATCTATCTAATCCCAGAAAGTGGTGCCACTTTCCAGTGTTGGCATTGACTGGGTCAAGCAAATAGTAAACTGGCAGTAAGAGCCCATAAACCTCTTGAATCCATATATATTCAAGTAGTTTGGTGAAGAGTAGAAAGGTTGAAAACTGTTTAGTCAGTCACTGACACTGCGTTCGAGGTCTGACCCGGGGGTCAAGTTGCTTTGACGCCCCTTTGACCCCGGTAAATGCCAACACTGCCACTTTCCAAAATATAAGCGTTTTTGGGCCTATGTACACCACCAACATGTCTTGTCTTCAGTGCGAACCGGCGCATTATGTTGAAGTGATCTCACTGGCTGAGATCAATCTGGTCTCATTTCGACAGCTTGTGAGGTTCAGTAGCACGTAGTCGATTGTTTCCTAGCAGGTTCCTTCTAGTGAGCGAGTAATGTGATATTGATCCTATAATATACAGTCCAGCCTCACAAACACAGGTGTGGGTAGAATATCCACTCGTCCAAATGTGTTCTGAGCTCTTTGATATTCATAAGCTGCTCAAGGCCAGATATCCGTCGTATGCTAAGTACGTGATCGATTAGAAGAGCTAATGACAGATAGTGAGCTACTAGATATAATGCGAAAGCTTAGCGTTCGGGTATCCTCAAGTCGCCTGTTGCCTAGTTGCCTATCTCGGAGCGTCTCTACGAGGTACTGTACTTCAGCGATCAATTCGACAGGGGGGGTGACGCATGACCACAAATTCCAGTTCGACAATTCGACAACCACAAAATTTTGCGTGACTGACCGGATAATTTCGACAAATGGAGCCGAAAATTCGTCGAAATCGAGCTTTTTTGCACGACCGCGGCCGATTTTGGTGTGATGAACCAAAAATTTAATTCGACAGAGCCCTGGGTGATGCGTGACAAGCACCAAATTTCTACTAGTTTGCCGCCCCATTTGAAGGGTCAAAACGGATGAACATAGCCACTGTTTTGACCCTCTAAACCGGACAGCAAACTAGTAGGATGCTTCGATAATACAGTAGATGTAGTCTGCCGCCCAATCCATTGGAAGTATCGCTTGATGGGAGGGTTTCATAAAATGGTGAAAAGAATACACTGGACGTCGGTGGACATCTGATCTGATGTGAAATCCAGCGGACTTCCACTGGGTTCAATGAATGAACTTGAGCAACCAGTGGATCAGACAGGTATTAAATAAACTCCAATTCAAAGTAAGTGCCTGTGGATCTAGATGGCTTTCTTGTTCTTAAACCAGTATTTTAATGTTGATTTATATACGAATGCGGCGACGAATATCTTGAGGACATGTTGAAACGGTCGACGGCCCAGGGGCAGCTGTAAATCGCGTCCCGTTCCTAAACGATATGACCGTCTTCAGTTGACGACACGAATCGTTTTGTGAAAGCGGGAATTTTCAGGAGCGCCTTCATCTCCTTTCCCAGCAAAACCGGCATAAGGCGCTTCGTCTCCGCGGTTGTCGAATACGGCGTCCATCAAGGAGGTGATATTGACGTGTTCGTCCGGTTCTCAGCACGGTTCAATAATCACTCGCCAGCCACGGTGAGCTTCACTTTGAAGAATAAAACCCGTGCCTTCAACCTCAACAGAGGAGGAATGAAGGCTGCCCGGACTCCGGAGAGCTATTGTATTTACTTTTCCTCGGCGGGCATATCATAAACTCACCCAGGTGCTCAAAACCGCCCCGCACCGAGAGCGTCACCGCGATTAACCCGCGATCAGTGCCTACGCCCACCGGACACGACGCCCCGCTCTATTGTATTCCGAATTTTTTGGTCTACGGCAGCCTATTGAGCATATAAACACAGCCAAATTCATATAGCGACGTAAAACGAACTTTCCAGACTGTAGGTCTTATAGACAACTAGGAATTGAAGAGGGCATTATTTTTTGTTTAATATGCTTGTAATTGTCCGAATTTCTCCTCCAAACTTTTGCTTGTCTGCTCCCCCCAGCCAACACTAAGTATATGGGTATGGGGCCCGAGGAGGCGCACGCACACACATCATTTTTGATGTCTTGTATATCCTCCGCAGGAAAGAAGCACTTCTATTTTTGCCCCGGTTGCGCTGTCCAAGCCCTGTTATTGCATAATTCTGGTCGTTCCTCAATACGTAAGATAATAACAGGTCAAATGAAGGCCTAAAAAATTATAGGAAAACCAACTTGTTTATTGCCATCCCATTCCCTCCTCGCGCGTCGGGTATACGGAAATCTTCTGCGCCACGGAGGGCAACCAACCCCGCAGCAGTGCCAATTTGGGCGGTATACGTCCGGCTCTGTCCGTATGTGCATATATCTCGACCTCTTTCAGCGTATCACGGGCTTGCGCAAGGACCTCATCAAGGTCCGCCCACCCTCTGTCGGTCATTTGGTAGTCGTCACCATCAAATGGGCCGTCAAAACGGAGGGAAACCGTCTGGAGCGCTATTAAATGACGAAGATTCCCGAACGCTTGCAGGCTATCGGCCATGTCACATTCGCTTTGAGTGATATCAATATGGCGCAGACTCGTGTTGTTTTCCAAAAGGTCCGGGTCAATGAGCTCCCCTGTGCTTCCATACATCAGGATTTGAATTTAGCCCAAGAGGGGGATATGGACTAACTTATTCTATGTCGCTGGAAATATTGGATTCTCTGAAGCGTCCGTGCATTCGCCCTCAAAAGTGCGAGCAAGGGGACAGCGTGCGCCACATGCAGTGATCGAAGGTGCCTGATGTCAAGCTTGCTGAATGTTGATAGCATCGCATCTACAACATCCTCGGCCGCCTGGTGGTGGCCGTAGGAGTGCAACTGGAAGGAATCGAGGACGACGAGGGTTTCGTGAGAAGCGAGATCAGCAGGACGAGATAAATTATCGAAGGTGATCTCTTCGAGAATAAGCTCTTTCAAGCCATATGCGTGGCTAAGGAGAGACTCGAGCTCCATCGGATCTGTGAAAGTGTACCTGTCGAGAGATAGACCATGAAGATGAGGGAGCCGAAGTGCTTCATGGAAGGCATTTTTAAAAATGGCCGGCTGGGTATTCCACCGCAGTTCGGGAGGAAAGAAGTCCGAGGAGATGGCCAGATGTGCCAATTTTGGTACCAGACCAAGAATTCGAGAGGCCAGTGTGAAGTCAGCAGTCCTAGTGGACGTGTCATAGTCCAGAATGCAAAGGACATATTTCACATATGACGTGAGAATATGTGGGGATTCCGAAACGAGCGCCTCGAGCTTGGATGGAGCCTTCGTGTCCAAAACGACTGCATCAAACAGATGCTCTCGGCTCCGCGGCAAAAAGCTGCGAGAGGTGAGTGCGCAAGCCATGAGCGCTTCTTGATCCGATTCGCGGGCGTGGTAGGTGTCGGGCACGGCGGCCCATTCACCCTGCGGGGCGAATTGGTCGATGATGGCGTCGATAAGTTCCTGAGGGAGGCGTCCCATTTCGGCAGCCGGCATCCTCAAGGTATCTTGTTAATGAATGGAGGGGAAAGACGTTTGCAATGCACCCACTCCGTTTCGGATCTATGATACAGCGTCTTTGGTGGTGACCGTTGCGGGATGGCCGTCGCTTCGGTTAGGCGGCACAGCTTTGATGAAATTGACGTCGGTTCGGCGTCCATCAGGACAAACAAGTGTCACCTCAGTTGCTTTAACTGTGAAATTCGAGGCGCTGTTGACAAGTATCTTCTGGTTTGCGCTGGACCACGGTGATGCACCACGGATACAGCATCTGTTCGCGCCCTTAAGGAATAAGCCTACAACAAAAGGTATATATGTACGACTCTATACAAGCATCTGTAGAGGCCTTCGTTGCCTGTTACTATGACACCCGAGTTCGATCGAGGTACGGGGTTCGATTCTCCCCGAATGTATCTTGACAAATCCTGTTTCGCTTTTTCTGATGTGAGGATATACGAGATATGTTGGGTGAACGCCGTTTATCCATTGTCTATAATCGTTTCAAGTGGTAAGGTCGTGACCCATGGTGCATCCTCACCTGCCAGTGAACGATACCTATTTTTGACACTTCCAATTCATCCGCCATCCGCACTGCTCCATTTCGACGCGTTATTTCGCGCGAGCTTCCGGAGACTGGCGCGTTCATGGACTATTTCGTTCAGACTTCATTATATAGAGCAGTCGCAGCCAAAACGGTTCTGCAGCATCTCATTGACACGACTGACGGTACGCATCACGCCGTAAAATATGTATTGAACAGATTCCGTCCTTATCCGCGATTAGCTCCTTAGCATCTGATTGGCGTCGAGAGATACGGTGCGTCCGTCTTTGCCATGTCAAACTGGGATTGAGCCTGACGGACATGCAGACCGCATGCCTGTTGAAATTTGTCACTGATTTACAGTTATTTATTGACATTGCAAAGAGGCTGCGAACGGAATCAACAGAATTTTTCAAAGAAAATATGATGCAGGGTCTCAAGACTAATCAATCGCCGGACTGCCTTCCACTTCCCATCCTCGCAGTTTGCACTGTCCTCCGACCGACAGCCTGTTCCCCACTGCTCATCTGCGCGGTCTGCACTGACCTCCGACCGATAGCCTTTTCCCCACTGCTCATCTTCGCGCTCTGCACCGTCCGGGGTTTTGCACCACTGTAAAACTTGTCAGCAAAATATTGTGGAGCAGAGAATTGGTACAAACCTGTCTGGGTGGACTCCCTCATGCGGGTGAGAGTCTTCCACAAGTAAATTGTTCTTCGCATCCGCATGAAATCAGACGAGTGTTGAAATTAACCAAGTAGCCACCGTACCTCCAGGTGTTAATTCGTGCTGTTCCTCTGCTGCGGTGTCCTCAATACCCTGTAGACCTGCATTCTACAGAGGAGTCTGCTCGATCCGCGAGGTGGGTGCATCTGGAGCAGAGGTCTGTGGTGCATCCATTGAGAAGTGTGGTGGTGGTTATCAGTGGATATCTCCTTTGTTTGCGCCTGTTGCATGCACACGGTAGACGGCGGATTAATGTCCAAATCGGGCAAGTAGCGAGAAAGAAATGAAATTTGGGGAGCAATTGCGCTTTTTACAGCCACGGATATCTCTGGGGGTTTGCTAGTTTCTTTTAGTTTACTAGTCAATGTCGGTGAGCAATCCATCCATACCCGTCGTCATTCCATTTGCAGGAATATCACTCCTTCCTCGTGTAATTTTTCTTTGAGCCGGGTGACGACCAAGGACGCTGAATTTATCCATGCAGCCATTATTGGGGAGTGTAAATTATGTGAGTATTGTTCTTCATTCAACCGTTACTTCTCATTAGTTTAAGGCACAACCATCCACCTTTCATATCGGACTACACAAGTTCGGGGCGTTCAACGTACTGTACTATTTCGCTCAATTCTCCTGTCACGCGTCACAGGGGCCAAAATTTTCGAAGATTTTGGGTCGTCACAGGTCACCGAGGCGATTTTCGAATGTGCCCCAAAAGTCACAAAATCTCTCCGACAACGCCCCCAAAATGCAATTTTTGCGTGCGCGAGCGCGCAAAGTGCTTCTGACCCCATATTGAGCTGAAAGTCCAGTTATTTACACATTGAAATCAAGTGAGATCACTCGTATTTTAGTTAGACCACTTACAGTAATACAGTCCAGAAGTGGCACCAATGAGCCTCAAAATTTTGCTCAAATTTGCATCAAATATTTCTCCGGATTTGCCGAGTATGTCGATTTTTAGTTTCTTTACTGCATTGTAAGGCACAAGAAAGCCGTCTGAATGCGTGGTGGATGTTCCCGCTACAGTTGGCCAGATTTTCGAAAAAAAAAAATGATGTCACGGCCTGCGCGGTGGATTTTCGAAATCTAAAGTTCGAATCGGCGGGTCACAGGTCACAGCCCGGGAGAATTGAGCGAAATAGTACAGTAGGTTGTATTGAGTGTTTTCCCAATTCTTTTAACTAACTATTTGTCGTGGATGGTCTCGGTCGGGATACCGTTGGAACATCACGAGGCTGCTGATTTATTCACTACTTGGGGAGTCTTGTCCGCAATCTACTTGTTACTTACTTTCATGTTAATTAGGAGGAGGGTTACAAAATCAAAGAGATCAGTATATTAATGCTGCAATTCATCCTGAGAGTCGATTTGAGTCAGACCTGGTCTTCACCATGATCCAGTAAACATGTTGGCGCAATGGTATGTGTTTGAAAAATGGTGGTGTATATTTTGTATTCTCGACTAACCTTCATCAGATATCGCAATTCCAATAGAAAACTCCGCTGAATGAAATGGGGTTGAAGAGTGGTGCTGTGTATTTTCTCTTGGCGGGCCCCCATCGGATGACTTCGGCCGGGCACAGCGAGAGCCACCGGTGGCCCAGCATCCCAAGACCTCGTATTTGAGCGATTCTATTTATCGTCAATACCCGAGTAGAAACTTCTGCTGAAAAAAATGGGCTCGAAGAGTGGCGCTGTGTATTTTGTATTCTCGGCTAACCGCCATCAAATGATTTCGGCCGGGCACAGCGACAGCCACCAGTAGCCCAGCACCCCAAGATCTCGTATTTGAACGATCCTATTTATCTTGGGCTCAGTTCTGTGGGCAAACTGGTGGCTGTACACTCTGGACTAAAAAATGTACAGCCACCCAGCTTTCTCCAGAGCATACAGCCACCAGTCTGCCCACAGAACTGAGCCCAAGATAAATAGGGAGGGGAGCTCGACCTTGACGATGACGGTCTGGCTTATTTTATTCCGTCAGAGGGGAAGTGATACAATTGTGAGCAGATGTGTTCGAAAAATTCCAGACCAAGACAAGGGTTGATGCAGCACTTCGGTTCGAAGGTAACCGTCGCGCAGGTGGCCAGAAAACACAGAAATCCATGATGAAATCCTGGAATATGAGTTGCTTTCTCGCCCATACTTTTTTTTGTCGACATTCAATATTTGTTTCCCCTTAGATGTGGTTAGTTGAGGCTCTCGCAAGCGGGGAAGTCAAGGACAACATAGTAGATGAACATTCAATGCTTTTATTTATGAAGTGGAGCTCGGAGAGACCTCAGTTTAGCCGAAACGGGAATCCGAACCAGGAACACGAATTGGAGCGGTACGAAGCTTTAAATAATCTAAAGAGTATTCGCTAAGACCAGAGAAATTTAGTCTCAGATTAAAAAGATGTTCTTTGGGGCTTTGCGCATTCGAAAGACACAAGAGGCCACAAATCCCAAACTCAAGCTTACTCGACCATGCGCCACCGTTTTAGTTTACGACGAAACCAAGACTAGAATGGACGAAGCTCTAGAACGACTGCGAAAGTACGTGCCGGTCTGACTGTTTAATTCCTCTCTGATATCACTCCTCAGCAGGTTACGACTTGCACCAGAGGAGGATGCGCCTGACATTATTGCGAATACCTATGGTACAACAGGATTGGCACCAAACAGAAGACGAACCTATATTTAGTGGGCACGGCGTTCAGAAATGGATATAAACGGACACATACATTTCGCCAGCTTTTGTTACTCTCCCACTCGATAGACATTTTCTTTGGCAACTCCATGCCCACTAAATATAGGCTCGTCTTCTGTTTGGTGCCAATCCTGTTGTACCATACAACGAGAGCAGCCTTTACAGCCTGTATTATATGGCCTACAAGAAGTCGAATTTCGAGTCGCAAATCAAACAGCATCTTCCCCGCCACATGCTTGGCTATCTTCAAGAAAGAATGGGGCTAGCTTCCATTGCCATCCAGCTCTTCCGTACTGACCTCTTTATTTTTTAGGGTTAACAGTTCCGATACAGCCAACCTGGGCTGGTCTCGAGGGACCTACATGGACACCTACGCTCCCGCGCTTCCGAAAACTGTAAGATGGAATTATTGTACCATGTCTGCGATATTTTAATTTCAATGGTTCAACAGGCAATTCTTGAAACACACGGCTACAAGGTCCACGAAAATTATGATCCCATCTGGCGCCATGTCCGCGTCCCCGAACCCTTCCTCTCCCTCATGTGTCCGGATGCAGAGCGTATTCTTGAAAAGATCGAAGGTAGGCACTATTTAACAATTTTGTGGTTGAAATTGAACTCACGCTATTTATTCAAGGTACTGGCAAATGGTTATTGAGCTTCGTCCAGACATGTTTCAGGTAAGCCGGCCTCTCCATTTTAGTTTTCATTCTTATCGTTTAATCTTTCAGTGTGCGGCGGCAATCTATCAAGTCCAGCCCAAGTCCGCATTATTCAAACCTCCTGCGCTTCAAAACACCGATGTGCGCAAGTGGATGTCGGAGGTATTGCCTGTGGACTTGAAACGACTTTAGGACAGCGAACAAGAACCGCTTGACCTCGCAAGAATTTAACGAAGCGCTGCGTCTACCTCTTGAAGAGGTCCGAGTTCAGCTCATGGAACAAACTCGGATTCTCGAACGAATGGAGCAGAAGCTCGAACGAAGAATAGCACTTTATTCTCCGGCCAAAGGTTATTCCAACGACGCTTATGCACGTTCAGGTGAAGCCTTTCCTTCTGATATTGGCCGATTCAGGCTTATTTCCTGCCAGCCGAAATTTCAAACGCTCAAATATTTTCCTTCTCACAAGCTGATGATAATCCATTCATTGTTCACACTCATGGGCAAATTCCGGACTCCACAGTAACCAATGACACAGAAACACGGGGGACGACCACTCTCTCAGGGCCTTCTTCTGTGCCTCATCTGCCCGAAAGGATGCTCCGAGGCCATGAACTCAAATAGATTAGTGCTTCCTCCGCTGACGGCCTTTCATAAACCTGGTTTGTGTTTTCTACAGCATTTTTCAATTTCTTTTGATGAATCTGACTCGTAATAGGAGCTGTAAATCCTGTCTGGCCACCGATTTTTGGCCAGAAATCTGTTGCATGGCCCGAGATCTTCCCGCTCATCTATGACCCTCACTCATTGTTCGATATATGGAAGCTGTCGAAGTCGATGAATGAAATGACTCTCGCTGAAGTCTGGAAGGCATGGAGTGTAGGTGAAGGCCCAGTTCCAGGACAGAAGCCTCCTCTATGACTTGTTGAACAATACTTCAAAGCTAAATGGCGGTCAACTTCGAAGGTACGAAACTATTTGACTCAGATCACATCAAGCTAACTTACTCCAGTCATGGAAATTTTGGGAGCGCTTTCGAAAAATCCCCGAATGGATTGAGACCGAAACGAATCTTGGATCAAAGTCTCCGGAGGCTTCAATTGCCGAGTTGGAGGCACTCAGATATAGTCTTGCAAAACGGAGTGCGGTGGGTGATGAAATACTCCTAATCCCTTTGGGGATGAACACGCTCCCTAAACACTTGACCGAGCAGCGCAAGGTGACTGCACGTTCTTTATGAATATGATTAGACTCAGCCATTTTTATAGGCAGCAGCTGGGACCATGGTTGTCACAACAAATCCAGTCGAGAGTAATGAGAATTTGACCTCGGTATGTGCGCTATTCCATACACTCATTGAATACTCACATTTTATCGAAGGGAATTGGCGAAGCTGCCGAGGCAACATCAAGTAGCATACCAGCCAAGCGAAAGGCGCCAGTTGCGAGCAGAGTAAAGCCCGCCAAGCTCCAGAAGAAGACTAAATGAAGAGGGGAGTGTAAAATTCGCCAGGTCTGTATTCGCCGCATCTCTCATTATTATATTACTGATAAGCTTGATGTGTTCTGATCAAATTCATATGTTTAACAAAGATGACCGAAATAAAGATGGTGTGTCCCCTGCCTAGCTCTCGCACTTCGAGTAAAATTCTTTCGTGATTCAGGCGTGTTTTAGAAGAATAATACAACGTTCCTGTGTGGTTGTACCATGTGGGGAAAGTAGGAAACAGTCCGTTCAGCAAGTGCTCACTCCTGAAATAAAAACAACCTCAACGGTACAATTTCTCTGTTGTGGGGGAAAATTCAGCAAGAAATTTGAATTGACGAAGTCGGTAGTTTAGCTCCTCTGCTACTCATTTCCTTTTTTTCCAGCTAACCCAGGTTAGCTTCCATCGCTTACGGGGCCTTGCAACCCGTGGGACAAACTTAATACATAAGTATCTCCGGATGTTGAACGGTCCGTTGATGTCCATTAAGCCTATTGAACAATGGACTGATGATCTGCCGTATTGCAATGTGATTCTAGGACATCCGAGCGCTTGTTTGCACTTGTTACTTTCCATCAAATGCACTACGCCCGAGTCCAAATATAGTAATTATATTTTTGACTTGCTCATGGACAGAATATCGCTTCAATCACAAAGGCAGGGTCTCAAAAACAAATTATACGCGATATATGTTGATCCATGGGTGTAATTGAGCTGTGAACCATGCAGGTAGTCATGCAGAAGTGCCATGAAATGAGACTGCATAATTGCGGGTGCCAGTGGGTGACTTTCCATAACGATAAAATAGTCCTGAGCAATATCCGAGCTTGTTTGAGAGTGCCATTGATGGAATCAAATCAGTTAGTCATAATATTCTTGTGGGAAGCACAACAGAAATATTATTTGCCTCATCCACCCATATCTATTGCTTTCTTGTCTGGTTCCATGAGCACCACATCTTCACGTCGTCATACTCTGCTGGAGAATAATCACTGGGGGCTTCGTGGCTTAGACGTCACAAGACACGTAAATACGCGTTGGAGACACGTAACGGACGCGTCGCGGGCGTACATGAACGCGTGGTTTTTGATGCCCCCCGCAGTGCGGAAGTGTTTTTGGACGTTTCAGACTCGCAAAGGCATACTCCACGTTACTCACGCCCCAATTGTGGAAGGATTTGACCTATTCAGGAAATTCTGCGTCTATTGGAATCTGTTCGGGGGGTCGGTACCCCCTGGACAGATTTCTACAGATTCAAAAAGATTCACAATAAATCGTGTACGTTAAAAGTGATGGGGTCCTGACAGCTGTCTCGGCATCGCGGCGGAAATTGCTCAAATACTCCCCAGGAATTTTTTATTGTTATGGAAAGTCACCCAGTTTCCAGAAAGACGTGATAATTGTTTAAGAGCTGCTGTATATTTAATTGAATTATCCACAACCTCTGTTTACAGTACCCCAGACGTGATAGTACCGATTTTTTTTATGCTTTCATAACAAATTTTCTAATTTCTACTCTGCTAGACCGTTGACATCAGTGCATGATGACCTCAAATACGTTGCCGGCTTTGCTCTTGCCATCCAATAGACACTAGAATTAAATCTTCCTACACCAATTTACGGACATTTGAATTTATAATTCCCTCATTACCTGCTGAGTGGGCCTGCAATACGGCAAAAATTAATATATAATACTGACCTTACGGACATCGTTTCTTTCACAATGGGGCCATTTCCCTCTTTGGTGTTGTGCAGAAAAAATGATTGCCTGGGGCAGAAAACAGTAAAAATCAAGGAATCAGAAGCACTTGAAGCTCAGATCAAAGTCAACATATATTTATATAGCATTTAGTGCGCATGAATTATTCAAAATACAGTCCAAGGTAAACAGAGACGGTCGCGTTTGAATGCCGCGACGCCTACCGGAAATTGCCGTGATTTGAAACTCCGACGGTTTTCAAAGTCCGAAGTAGGTTCGAACGGTGACCGCTCCAGCCAATCGAGCTGTGACTCAGGGTGGCCGGAGCGTGACGATCCGGGCGATCGGGAGCCCAGAGAGCGCACAGAGTGCGGTCACTGCGCGAACCGATCGGTGACCCGCGACCAAAGACCCGGTGACACTTGCCTAACCGGGACAGCGGTCACAACGAATTCGATAGAGAACTTGTATGATGTATCCCTCCCACGATCGAAGTTCTGTGGGAACTGGCCCGCGACGGCCCACCCCGCAGCAATTTTGTCACGGTGCTGACAGGTTGTCAGACTTATCCCGCTGTTGATTGGCCTGTCTCAATTCTACTTGAAAAGCGGGTCAGCTTCAAGCCATGCGCAGAGCTGCAAGAATGGCCCCAACTAACTTAGGATTTTCGCCGTACGGGTACACGCCCACCGAGTATGTCTGCATCCTCTTCGTCGCACTCTTCGGTTTCTCCACCTGTGCGTTGCGTTCCCAGCCGAAATACTGGCACTCCGACATCCCTTTCGACAGTCCTGCACATTGGGCAGGCTATCCACTACCGCATGTGGTGGCTATCTTTGTCAGTAATTCTTGCTGGTATCTTGGAGACGGTGGGCTGGGGCGGCCGCCTCTGGTCTTCCAAATCACCACCAATTTTTAAGAATCTATAGGACGATTGTTTAAACAATTTGCGTCTAAACGCAAATTGCCGTTTAAACGCGTGTTTAATCTAAACACGTTTAACGCAGGCGGCGCACGGGACCGTGTTTAAACGGGGGCGGTTTAAACACTGTTTAAACCGACAAAAAACCCAATTACACACCATGGTTCGAACTTGCGACCTCATGTAAGCAGGGTAGTTCAAGCAGTGAACAGTGTAACCAACTGGCCCAACAGGTCCTTTGGATATTCTAATTTAGGATGCCTTTTATGTTGGCCGCGGAGAGTTTAGATATGGCAATAAAAATAGTCATGATGGAACACAGAGCGTTAAATATCAGCTTCCCTGAATGATATTCAGGCAGACTCTTGGATTAAACAGATGCTCAATCCGCTCTTAATGAACCCCTTGAGTATTTATTCTTCCAAAATACAAGTTCTCATATAAAAAGGAGACTCTAGCCATACCGGGCTAGACTCTGCTGTTGGATAAATATCTATATCTGTGATACCGTGATACCGTGCCAGTTGAATATAACCAATGCTCACAAAATGAATTGGAGTCACAATTATAGGAGGGTCGTTGTTTTGCCAGTTTGAGCGACCTTGGAAGCAGGTGCAGGTAGACTTGCTGGAAACCAATGACTCAGTGCAGTTGTAGGCAATATCTCCCGAAGCCATTGTAGATTCGAGTTGCTTCATTCAGCTTTGCGGGACTACAAAGTTGAGTTACACTAGACACAATTCAACTTCAATGTAGCTCAACTGCAGATAATGCAATATAAAGGCAACGGCACAGTCCAGTTTTTCAGAGCATGTCTGAGAACTCTGTGTTCGCCATCTGAAGCCCTGGGCATTAAAGGTGCTCAGTACCTGTGTTGCTTTATGGGACCACCGTGATTATACATCTTTTCCATTCTTCTTTCCTTCCCCTATAGAGCCACATAACAGTAGCTGGACAGTTATGTTACAGCATATTAAGATACTCAGTTTGATGGTTTAACACGTCTGTAGGTAAGTTTGAAAACATTAAAGCCGAAGTAAAGTGAAATTAATTCAGGCCCAACAGCCCAGGTGGTTGAAGTTGAACTAGTTGGCCCCTGTACGCTCCATGGTGCAACATAAATTCAGGATATTGATTGAACCGTGTTCTGAGTTTGAACATCTACCGTCAAAACCCAGCAACATACTCGCAATCAGTCAATTGCAAGGTTGGCTCACTGTACTAAACAACGGTTTTCCTGTCATTGGGTCCATATGAATCTGAATTTTCAAACCCCAGTGAACAGTTTGAATGGCCGCTTTTTAGGAAGCTTGTGACTTCCAAAATCACGGCCTCGGTAATATTTTGACTCAAGCTCAAACTGAAAGTGGTGTAAACTAAAATAGTCTTCAAGTACCTTCATTGAATGCCGGTTTGGTTAACTGGGAGTGGTGCTTCAGCAGGTGTCAATTATTCATCTTGTCGCTCCATCATTACTATTTTTATTGCCAGATCTAAACCCTCCGCAGCCAACATAAAGGGCATCCCAACTTAGAATATCCAAAGGACCTGCTGGGCCAGTTGGTTACACTGTTCACTGCTTGCACTACCCTGCTTACATGAGGTCTCAAGTTCGAACCACGGTGTGCAATTGGGTTTTTGTCGGTTTAAACAGTGTTTAAACCGCCCCCGTTTAAACACGGTCCCGTGCGCCGCCTGCGTTAAACGTGTTTAGATTAAACAGGCGTTTAAACGGCAATTTGCGTCTAGACGCAAATTGTTTAAACAATCGTGCTATGGTTACTGAATTTTTGAGGCCTATGAAATTCAGTGCGTGCATTGTCCTTTCGCTTCTCGCACCCACTCATTTGCTCTAATACAGAATCGTGTGCACCGTCATGGGGGTGAGCACTATACTGTATAGTGGAGCAATTCTTCAACGAGTGCCTGACTGGAATGCGATGTCCCAGCCAACCCCACTGGCCGCTGCCAACTTTATCGTCCTCGGACGCATCATCAACCGTCTAGGTCCGGTCTACAGCCGTCTCTCGCCCAAACTCTGTGCGTCACGTGCTGCTCTCACCTTGCGCGTCCTTAACTAACCTTCATCACGTTGCCCAGACACGATTCTCTTCCTATGGTGCGTGCGCCGGCTACCTCCCCATTGATTGCGCGCAGCTCACCATACCTCACTTGCAGGACATCGTATCGCTCGTCGTGCAGGCGGTCGGTGGCGGAATGGCCGCAACCGCCGTCAACGAGAACCGGGACCCCACGAGGGGCGGGAACATCATCCTCGGGGGGATCGTATTCCAGATGGGTGAGTGCACGCCTTTCTTTCCCAACCCTACCCCCACCGCATGCATACTGACGTTCTTGCCTTGCCCAGTCACGATAACGGTGTACGTCCTTTGCGCAACCGAGTTCCTCCTGCGCTACCTTAGGAACCGGCCCATTGGCCATGGGTCGGAGCAGGCGCCTAGCACGACGGTACCGCTGGGCCGGAAGATGAAACTCCTCGTCTATGCGCTCGCGTTCAACACGGCGTGTCTCTTCATCCGCGCGGTCTACCGTGTGATCGAGCTGAGCGACGGCTGGTCGGGAAGGATTATCACCACGCAGGTGTACTTCAGTGCGTTGCGTTTGATTCTCTTTGGATTCTATTGGTTCTATCCTATCCCTCCTCTTCTGTTTATGTTTTTCTATCTTTATCATCGCCTCACTCTCGAGTTCGATTGCAGAGGTTCGCTCGCCGATTCGTTTGCGCCGGCCCTCCCAACCAAACATATTCCCCGCAGGCTCGTACTCCCGTCCCATTCTTTTCAAATCCCTCGCTCCATGCAATCTTCGCTTCCTTCCATGTTTATCCCTCATCTAAATTCCTCCGGGACTACGACACCTTCATTTTGCTTTCACTCCCTTCCATTGATACTTTTTTGGAACGCTGTCTTTTTAGCAACGCACACTAAGTATACCCACCCACTTGTAGACGTCCTCGACGGCACGATGATCACACTCGCGATCCTTACGCTCAACGTCGCGCATCCCAGTCATCTGCTGGCCGCGCCTACCCCCGACGCGCGTGTTAGCAAGGATGGAGGGATCCAGGACGAGGACGAGGTGCCGGGGATGGGGAAGACGTAGAATGGGATTACTTTTCGTGCTGTAACGGTGGTGACCGTTTCCCACGCTGCGTGAGCACTATTCTTCCTTCTATTTCTTTTCTTATTCCATTCCTTACCCAATCTTCCTTTTCCTCCATCCCCCGTTACTTCTATATTTTAGACACTCACGTCGGCCCCGCTTGTTATTTATCTTGGCAGTTTCTCTGTTTCATATATAGCACTGCCACCATCTGTTAGTATAGATAATGAAATAAAATTAGGTTTACTTAAGTTTTGGCGGTTAAGACCGTATTTCGGACTTAAGTTATGGCGGAACTTAAGTTTCGCATACCTCACCCCCACCCGGTTCCTCCCCCCTACCCCCCATTGCTTGAACTTAAGTTCTGCCCCACTTAAGTCCCATACGACTTGAGATTCATTGACTAGGAGTATATTTTACTTAAGGAGATATAATTATTGTATTCAAGTTCAGTAGTCCCGCTCCACTTAAGTCAGGGCAACTTAAGATAGTCCATCACTTTGTCCCACTTAAGTTTCGTACAACTTGAGCATTAACGTGCATGATCTGTGACACGAAGAGAACACGTACTTGGGCGCGCCGTGGACGAAGTGCAGGCAACGGAGCTGCGGGGTAAGTTAGTTGAAACAGTAAAGAGGCAAGGCATTGTGCACCTGGTATTCCATTCTGTTGCCTCTCTCATTCTTCCTCGTTCAATGTCGCACTGATGACTCGGACGTCGGCAGGTGGCATAAGTTTCCAATGGCCAAGAAAAATGTCACCACCCTAGGTAGAAGCAGCACCTTGTCCCCGGCCCCAGCTTCGCAGGTAGTTGGTCGGTCACGGCACATTTGGTCGGTTCGTGGGTGGTGGTCAGAAGAGAGAAGTGAATGAGTAACGCGTGACGTTACTGAATCACAATGGGCGACTGAGATCGCCAAACACATCACTTCGACTTCGCTCTAACTTCCAAGACCTCTTTTCTCTTCTCCTCGACACTTTATCCCATTATTTGCTTTGTGTAAGCAGTTGTGCTGACCTTTGACAGACCTCTGACGTCAATGGATTTCTGCCATCTGGTGGCATTCTGGTATGCCACTCATTGTGTTTATAAAGTCAGAAGCTAATGATGCGACCCAATAGGTCCACAGTATTATTTATCCATACCAGAGATGAGTTCTCTGTGGTTTTATTCACCTTTCCTCAATATTAATATCATTAGCCAATTCAGGAATTCATGCCACCTTCCGGAACTCAAGTTCGCCGCGAACTGAAGACGGACTTCAGTTCGGTCAAAAACTTAAGTCTTCCATTAATTGAAAATTAGCTTTGACTGTTTGATACACAGAACTGAAGTCCTCTTCTGCGACTTAAGTAGGTTATTATATGTATATTTTAGACTCCTAAGTGATCTTAAGTTTATCACCAGAACTTGAGTGAGGAACTTAAGTTTGTGATGACCCCCGATGAGATGTGATAGTGTATGTAGGTAGGGTACAGTAGGTACGGTATTACATTGCAGAACTTAAGATGTAGTACAACTCAAGTTCGAAAAACGGTCTTTACCGGCTACAACTTAAGTGGAGCTAATTAAGTATTTGATAGATAGGCTGCCTGTTGTAGATAACTTCTTCGG
Organism: Mycena rebaudengoi; assembly: GCA_029282285.1. NCBI lineage: Eukaryota > Fungi > Basidiomycota > Agaricomycetes > Agaricales > Mycenaceae > Mycena > Mycena rebaudengoi. The sequence continues at coordinate 161,196 of JARJCX010000260.1, forward strand.
TCAATCTACAGCTCACACCAGTCAAGTTCTTGGATTAATTCTTGCCTTCGTGTGCCGGAACTCATGCAAAACTCACACTTCCGTGCGTTTGGCATTGGTGTTTGGTTTGTATTGGGCAGTTTACAGAGCCAAGTACTGTATATCTCCCTCTTTATAAAAGTACGTGTGTCCGAAGCCTTTTTAAATCTCGCAATCTCCGCTCCTCGGCTTCACTTGCCGAGAGACTTGGGTAACTTATTTATTGTCTCGCTCTTTGTACGAGGTGCATGGCCATCAATCCTTAATTATTTGTTTCAATTCTACTGCATCGCAGTTCACCATTGCAGTTTCAAACCAGCCACGGAACGAACTCGGCCACGGTTTCGGCTGAGGCCACAATCTGCCGCATCCGCACAACCACCTTGCATCACTAATCCTTCAGATAAACTCGTGTCATAAGGCATGTTAGTCAACCCTCAGATTTAACATTCACAGCTAATGAAAGAGGATGCTGTGTTGCTTCGCGGCCCAGCAGCCGCTTGTAGACAATAAGAAAATGTATACGTATACAGTCGCAAACCATGAAGAGCAACGCTCAGGCTGTTTGGTGAATATCATACCCAAAATAAACCCAAATCGCTCGGTCCAAGCTGTCAACTGGGTCATCTCGATCTACACAGAACCTTCTCAGCTTTACACTGGTTGAGCATTTCAAGTTTTTCAGCAGAAATATTGGTGAAAAATGTTCATTATTTTTCACACTTTTTTTCACTGAAAACATATCTGAAAAATTTAGAACTTTTCAGTATTTTTGTGAAAATTTCAAAAGTTTTTCAGTCAAGTCACAAAAGTACCGTAAAAGTTATATAAATTTCAGGCATGTTTCCAGTGAAGAAAAGTGTGAAAAATAATGGACATTTTTCACCAATATTTCCACTGAATACCTTAAAATGCTCAACCAGTGTAAAGCTCAGAAGGTTCTGTGTAGATCGCGACGCGAACACCAATTCCATAGAGCCAGCGGGTGGGCATTCGAGCCCACCCGCGTAAACTGGTCCCCGTAGATCTACGGACACCACCATCTTTACCATTCTTTGCAATGCCGCAGCCCGGCGGCGATGCTGCGGCCACGTATTGTTTCGTGGCTTGCCGCGGTATAAAACAGCACGCTTTCTGGGATCCCGTCAGCTCATCTGCCCGTATTTCCCGCCCCAATCTCCCCCCTGACTCTTCCCTGGCACTCAAACTGTTTTTCTATTAATATGCTGTAAGCACTGAAGGCCTCAACGACTTTCTCTTCAAATTACCAGCACGGATGCACATTCGAAACATGACACACAATCCCTCATTAAACCCACCCCAAAACTGTTATTTTTCGTCTCTCTTCTTTGTGCTCCCTCGCGTCGACTGACGTACATTGTTTCAGAACGAAACACTATGGTCCGAGGCTTCAACCTGAACAAGGGATCCCGACTCTCTCTGGCTGTCTTCAAAGTGTGCCGCGTCCCGACATACCGTGGGATCGGAATTCATCAGACGCAGACTTCATCAACAGAATGCCTATCTCTCAGGAAAGCAGTTAGGTCGCCAAATTACCTCTCCATCTTTTTTTACCACCCAGATTTCTCGCAAATTTTGCTTATTCTGGCGAATACTCCGCACTTTTGACCGTTATTTGCTCGTACTCGGTCTAGAGAAGTCCAGGCTACTTGAACGATGTTATGGCGGCTTCATTTCTTTTTCGTAGCCAAGTTCAATTTAATGTTACCTGACCGCTCTAATATTACGAATAAAATGCCTGAGATTAAATAAAAGGTTCTAACAATCCGACCGAAAGACGCACGCATGCCCTGGGCCTGCGAAGGCATATCTTGTTTTATCTAACGGGCACTGCGTTGAGGCCCTATGTAGTCACAAGGTAGGCGACGTTGGTCTACCTTGGTCTACCCCCGGTAGACACACGTAGACCAGGTGTGACTACGTGCGCCTACCGGGGGTAAACCAAGGTAGACCAACATCGCCTACCCTGTGACTACATAGGGCCTCAACGCAGTGAGGTACTTCAATATACAGTTGTTCACTCTACCGCGCCCAACTGAGCCATTTCATCTAACATACATGGGCCCCAAAATCCCAATTTTTTTGCACCTTATAGGAACCCGTTCAAAAGAAAACCCTAGCTGGCTGGGACATCTGCCTGCCAAAGTCTCACAGATAGTGCCTCCAAAAAGCCCAATTTATATGTGGTCAGAGTACACCAATGTTTGGTGAGAATACATTAAAGTGTGGTTAGAGTACACCAATGAGAGGTTAGAGTATGGCAATCAGCCTTAGAGTACATCTATGCGTGTTAATGCGGGAAAAAGACAACCCTAAGCAAAATCCAAGTTCCTTTCTTTAGCACAGCGAACCCGTTAAAGAAAGATAAATTTAACCCAAATCAGAATAGAAGCCAGGTTTGACCTGATTTCCCCTAAAAGCCCAAGTTGGACGGAGAAAAAGTCGTTTTCAGCCAATTTCCCAGGAAATTTCATTCCTTTAAGGCTGATTACTATCTGATCCGACAACCTGGGGCCAGGTTGCCGCTCCCGGAGGCTGTTCGGGCCTCTTGTCGGCGGATCCCCCCGGATCGCCTGCCACCTGACATTTTGGTTGCTGTGAGGTCGAAATCGGGCCCAACCTGGGTTTTTGGGGCCAATTTGGCCTTTTCCTCGAATTGGGCCCGATTCAGGTTTCTTTAAGGGGCCTGTCGCCTAAAAGAAAACTGCCCCACCCCGAATCGGGGGTTTTTTGCGTACCCTAGGAATATCGGCAATCGAAATTTGGAGCTTGTGTAAAATAATGTTTGTACATACTAGGTTATTCTCTAAAAAAACCCGGCTCTGAATTCGCGGCTGCGTAGTTGCGGTTAAACGTAAAAATTTGATATACCCCATTTCGAAATTGTATCCATCCCTCAGACACTCAGACAGACATTCCCCCCCCCATAACCTCACCCTCAACAAAATTCCCCACTCCAATATTGCCCAGATCAGGAACACCACATTTCCGTTGCGTAGCGATTTCGTCGCATAGAACCAGCCCACCACGCAGACCCCGATCAATACCATCCGCTGTTATGGGCCAACTATGCAGCCACGAATTCAAAGCCAGAATTTTTTGGAGAATAAGCTAGTCTGCGTCGGTTTGATTTGAACCCAGGAAAACGTCTACAATCCGCTCTTCTCCGCCGGGTACTCCAGGTATACAAATAGTGACGAGGCCTCGGGCTACAGGGCACCAGCACCGTGTTCCATCCACGCCCTGATCCTAAGCGCCGTAGCAATAGCTGCACACAGCTCTTGTTGTAAAGCCACTCTCCTCATACTAGCGGTTTTCCGGGCATGGAGAATTCTTGCTCCCTCTATTCCTGTGCTGTGTGGGCCGCCCTCGACGTATGCACTCCGGCGCGTCGACATATGTGGTACATACGTACGAGGTATGTACTAGAATAAATGAAGTATTTACAGTAAACGAGTGAAGGACACCTATTAATATTAAGGATCGAAACGGAACAGACTTTGTGGTGCCATAAGCGAGGGAAGAGGTGGACTCTAGGCCATCCGGTCGATAGAGTCGTCGCTATTGTTTCCGGACTGATTCTGATTCTTCTCATTCGACCCACTGGATGTGGGGCTGTCGTGGTACTCCTCGTACTTTTGAAGAACCTCGTCGCGAAGTTCATCCCCGCCCCAGCCCAAGGCCTTCTTGGCTTCCGACAGAAAGTGCTTGATAGGCGGGACCAGGGACGTCGCCGAGAGGAAGATGGAGAAGAGCTATAGGCAAAGAACGCGTTAATGAATGAGAGTCAAGTCGAAATGACAGTGGCATTAACTAGCCTGAGACGGTGTGATTTTGTCGACCAAGTCCTTGTTGAGGATCGTGACGGTGGAGATGTTCATATACGAGCGGATGAAAAGGACCACCAGGAGAATCCAGACCAGGTCGATGATGACAATGAACAACGACCACAGGATACGGGCTTTGACCACCGCTCTGTGGCTAGAAAATTTTCTCTCAAGTCAACATCTATATATCGGATTAACTGAAGACAGACGTACCCGAACGAGGGCATCTTGCCAACCAGTCTGGCAAACAGGGTCATCTTGGAGCAGATAACGCTTATGAGACAGATAGTAGTGAGGAAAGCGAGAGGTATGTAGAAGAGTTTGTTGAAGGTGAAGGTGCATGCAGGCTGAGAGCCTCGAACACCTTTCAACTCTTGACCCACCAAAGCCGCGGCCTTGACAGCCTCATTTTGGATCCAATTGTGATTAGGACTGGCGAGTGTGGCGAGGACAATGACAAGGATTATGCTAAACAAGGGCTTCAGCACGCCGAGATGGTATGGATATTCGACGATATGGAGAAGGGATGCCGCGCCAACAAATGCTAATGAGCTCACATGAGATAGACCTCAGTCGGTGGTAAGGGGAGGACGTGCCTATGGTCTCAGATCCGAGGACAAGTAAAACAATGAGGTAGACATCGTACGTGTTGATCTTCCGCTGGACAAGGAACACAAAAGCCGAGGTGATACGAGAGAAACTCTGGATGTAGTGCAAATAAAATTGGTGGCGGCGGTCAGTCGGATTGGGGAGCCAGACCATCGCGAGGCCTACACATATCCTAAGTCAATTTGGTTATTAAACACTTTTAATTCCGTACCAGTAACAACCGAAGCCGCAATGAACGAAATGACAGCTGGATATCCGCTAACATCTTTACGAAGACATATTCGCTCAGACTCGAAACATCCACGACGATGGCACCCTCACCAGGGTTAACGCAAATCCCAGGACATTGATCGAGAGGAAGGATCGAGGTGTCGAGACAGTACAATTGAGTATTAAAGCTCAAGGGCACACTGCTGAGATTCGACGTCATGACAGGGAAAAGAGCGTGGGACTACTTGACAGCAGTAGGAAAGAAACTGGAGGATCAAATGAAAATTTCTAGATTATATATTGTACGCCGATTCGAAACATTCGATGTAGCGTCTGTTGGGAGCCTAGGGTTCCCCGGAGATCAATCTGTCACGGGATTCTTGATTCTGTCATGACTTGTGGCTAGCGCCCAGTGAGAAGATGTGGATAGCCCTCTCCAACGCCGCGCTTTATAATGAATCCCATTCAGCACTTGAAACGTTGGGGGTACCTGGAAATCTTCTACAGCTCTTAAGGACCGATCCTTAAGCAACACAGGAGTTGAAAGAAGCGGCAGACAAAAAAAGCTTGATTAAGTAGACCAGAATGTAGCGCTCAAGGTCTTATTTGAAGTTGCCGTTAACGACCGTCAGAAGTCCACTCAAATTGAGCACCAAATTACCACGCACCTGGAATCTCGATCTTGGGTCAAAAATAAAATAAAGACCTATGGGCCCGGAAGTTCTGGTTGAAGAAAAAGAGACCGACTTTAAGACACGCGTGGAGTGCAGTGAGTACATCAGTTGGTTCAGCGAGATCTCATAACTAAGTTTGTCGGATAGTTGGTTCCCCGGTCCATTAATACCACTCTCCGAGACGTGCAGCATGGTTGCCGTTTCCCTTCGACCAACTTATCAGATGTTGGAGTAGGAAGTAGGAAGTTGTCGGCTCCAATCTCTGGACGGAGTAAACTCGCAATAAACGGGGAGACTTTCCCTCTCCACCATATCGGACAAGCCACATTCGATCCCCGTAGCTGCCGCTATTCTCCTCAAGCCAACAAAATACCTTCAACAAGATATCCAAGAAACCCAGAACTACGGTCGTGTGGCGCAGCTGCTGTGCGAGCGGCATTATAGGGGATTAATTCTGGCCATCCCACATGGTCCGCGCAATCCAGCGCTAATAGCCAGAAATACCGACCATCATATATGTGAACGAGCAAGGGTATCCGTTGCCGTGGGGCCAGCTATCACAACAGCGGCGACACAAGACCGCCCAGCTATCAAGGTCACCAAGAGAGCGACACGATTGGGCTTGAGATCGAGGAAGATGACACAAAATGTAGGAATCACTATCGCAAGCGCCCAGAATGCGGTGACTGATAGATGATCAGGATGATCAAGAACTCGGTGTAGATATCTGAGAAGAATGTCATGCCTGACGCTGAAGCAGATGCAGATACGCCACAGGGCTGTGCCTCTAGAGCTAAGGGAGCGACGTGTCAAGTGCGAGTCTCTCACTGACACATCCGCGGTTTCTTCCTTGAACCCCACGTCTAACCGCGATGATGCGCAGTCTGCTAACTCGAGCTCTAACCCCGAACACCTATGCCTTTGCCGTTACGTTTTGTCCCACAAACCGGATGGCTGTGGGATGGCATAGCCACCTGTTCTGTGGTACAGAACGGCGCAGTAACCTAGTAGGTAAAAGTTCAAGCATCTCTGTTTGAACCCGGGATCGGGAAGAAGATGCTACCTGAAGAAGGGCCAAAATAAATTATTAAAGGTCTAGATCTATCTGTGAATAACTTACCGGCGCTCCAGGATATGCGACCAAACTAGGCTGATGCATAAGTGAGTTGGGGCAGGTGTCAATTCAAATGTCTGTTCATTTTGTCTCTCTGATGAAGATGCTGCCTGTAGAAGGATTAGAAAAAATTACGGGAAGACTAGATATGCTTACCAAAATTCTAGCATGAGGAATAGACTTATCTTGCATGGCCTTTGGCTTCTCCGATGCAGGGAAAACTGGAATTGCAGGGAGAACATGTGCAACATGTGTAGTTGATTGAATACATTGTTCATTTGGTTGATGCTGAGCTCGTGTGGCAACCATGGTTTCCCTTTGGACCTGCCTAGTCTTCCATGTTTTGTACTGGGATGCAAGATGCTCTGGTAGTTTGTAGAAAATGTTTTTCCCATTTGATTGACTGGACCACCAAGCTGCCATGTTTGCTTCCCTATAGACCTGAACCATGTTCCACCTAGCTTGACCAATTTGTCAAAAAGCACAAGTTCCTCTTGGGTATGAATTGGAACAACATCATATTTTGTGTGTTGTGATGCAGCTAGGTACTCATAGATATTTGTTCATTTACCACTGAGTGTTCCGAGCTGTAATTTAAGTGGAAACACACGGGAAAGGGTGTGGCTGTATCTTCCATTGCAACCGGGTCTAGAACAGGTGCACCACTGCGACAATGGAAGCGAGGCAACCCATTCTCATCTGTATATCAGGTGAGTCATCAATGAGTGTGAGCATGAACTAGCCAGAAAGGGATGAGTGGAGTGGAGGGCTTCAACCGAGATAGACAAACAGTCATTTGTTCTGATGAGAGTATAGGGGTATGACCAGTGTGAGACCGGTCACAGCAGACCTCGCCGATTTCCTTCCAAGTCATTAGAACATGCTGGACAACATGCAGAGACATATTGAGGTCAATGGCAATCTGGGTGGTTTCCTTTTCAAGAGTAAAAACCTGATAGATGACTTGTTGCTTGAGATCCTTCGAGTACTGAGTGCGCTTCAGGTGTGGGTTTAGCTTGCACAGAATTGTGGCAAGACGCAAGAAGCAGAGTAATGAGACATGTGAGTGTGACTGATCAAAGCTGATGCGGCACGTCTCAGTGCTGGAACATAGCCTCGCAGCTAAAAATTGAGCTGCCCTTCATAATATCCAAGGGTATACCTTAGAGCCATAATATTTGTTTATGCTCCAAAGAGTAGCTCCGTAAACGAATCCTGGGCAAGTTGTCCTAAGACTGCATATTTTAAGATTCAATCACGTCGTTTATTGCAATGGAGGGGTATAAAGGTATTCGGAGTACATGGTGCCTTTGGAGTAACTGGGTAGTAACTTCCTACCATATTTGAGGGCTCCCAGGTCCATACTTCTCCTTCAGAAATAGATTTTCGCTAAAACAGCATATTTTGTAATAGGAGTGACTAGAGGCACAATAAAAATATTCTGAATAGGACATGCCATGTGGAATCCCAAGGTGAGCACGGAGATATAATTTATATGCGGATAGCCCACGAACTGCGACCGCAACAAGCATTTTGGTAAATACGATCAAAAACCGCTCGGGGAAAGTTCCGCAAATGGCTGTAAACTGGTAGTCATCGGCAATTCTAGACTAAAATTGATGCTGGGAATGCTTTGTCACTAATAGTCCGAATCGGGCACTAAATGTGTTCCAGGCACTGCACGACGGCCAGATTATCCGTTCTCTTAACGAAATCTCTCGAATTCGTTTGTACATGTTTGGGCTTTTCCCCATATGTCTTTCTCCTTTACTTTTTCTCTGCTCGTCCTCTGTCCGTATCTGAATCTCTACAGCTTCTCCTGCTATTTTGGGCCTTGATCTAGCTAAAATGAATCTATTGATTAATATCTATCCCCATCTCCCCGAAATTGTGGTGCCTCGTGTTAAACTAGGCGCTGCGGCGGCTGCGCTGCCTGCGTATTTTCACTCAGACTTCTTTTGCACTGCCATATTGTCCCAAGTCGGCTGGATCTGCGCGCTGAGCTGCAGAAATGCTGTTCAAGATCCGGCCGCAGCTTCTTCATTTATATCCAGCATTTGATAACCCTTCGACCCTGTCTCCCCTTTACTTTCTCCCCACATGCTCACATCGTTTCGACAAGTGAACCTCGCTGAATGGTTTCAACTGGTTCCTACTTTCCAGTTACTCTCCAATGGCTCACTGACACAATTTTATAGACAAATGGGTGAGCCCATGCCGAATCCCGACATCCTTTGACCAAACCTCCGATGCCTGGTGCGCATTCACTTCACGATTCACGCCGTCATTCCTAATTGATCCAGCAGGAAAGTAGACAGTCCGACGTCGAACACCGACGAATTTCTCCCCCGCCGTACCCATCCCTCTGTGCAACGGCAACCTGACGCCTCTTACCCCGCTCCATCACTTCCTCTTCCCTCGCTCACAGCGCTGGACGGCGCTTCTCCGCTCGTCATCCCACAGCTCCATGCCGAGTTATACCCGCAGTTTAGAGTCGCATCCAGATTCGGTGTCGGACCAATGAGTTATCTATGAATTAAATCAGGTGAGCAAAGCCTTTAGAAAGCACTGGGATTTTCAGACTGATTGCTATTTCCTTTAAATGGATGACTGCAGATGAGCCCAGAATGCAAAGTTAAACTTTACCGTGCCGCTTTCATCGTGATTTCCCCCACTTACTCTCCATGTCTGTATTCGGTTCCCATGCTCTTCAGCACGTCTGAAATCCCCAACACCGACTATTCAGTACGTCGTATTTGTCTCTGTGTGATACAAACTCCCATTACTCCTGCAGTCGATTCCCATCGATAATCGAATAATCGAACGCTCCTCGCATAACCAATTCAACTCCTTGGAACCGCATCGGCTCCTCACCTCTCACCAGCGCCCCATGTGCAGCCCGCGGATATAATACGTACCAATAATGTGCCATAATCTGTAGCTAATAGTTGCAACTTTACCTTTCATCTTTTTCAATTTTTCGTCGGTCTTAATCTTCTCAAACAAATAAAAGTGCGTCTGTCTCATTGATTCATACACATCATGTCTCTCTGCCAAATATAAGTACCACTGACCATAACTTAATGAATGAAGTGAGGAAGCACAATGTCCAGACAGCTGCCCGGATGAGTCAGTCAGGAGTCAGGCTGGATCCAATGCCAGCTCCACACGTTGAAAGGTTCAATTCCTTTAATTTCCAAACACGATACCAGCTGACCGCCTCCTTTCACTGCGCATAACGCAGCCCGGATCTCGATGTTCTTTCGCACTGCCTCATGAATCATTGACATCTCGTGTTCACGCAGCCTCAATCTAAAATACACTCTTGATTTGTCTGCAGACTATCTCGGACCATGAATCCACACCCAAATCCGAGTTCGCAGATCGCCCAGTGTTAGAAGATCTCACGGCGTACAAACTGATTTCTCCCCCTCGAATTCAATCCCAATCTAAATGTAGAATCATTTGCCGGAGCGAAGCGAAGGCATTTCTTGTTTCGTGATAATTATTTTGATCGTCGGAGTTTGAATGACTTAGCGAATTCTTCCGTTCTGCACCTAGCCGACGGGATATTTCTGGCTCAGTTCTGATCAAAGTTCTGGCGCGTCTGGCGTTCTGGCGCCAGCCGAACCAGACGTGCCAGACCAACCAAACGCGCCAAACACGTTCCCTTTTACTGATGTGGCATGATTGATGGGGGTGATGTAACGGCGAATTTGGCGTGCAGCGAGATGAGGACCAGAGAGCTTGGTATGGAACATTGAGGGATCGTGTCAATACATCGTCAGAACATAATGAGAATGCGCGCGGCGAAATCAAGAGCCTAAAAAACGCGCGCGCCGTAATACAGACTAACATGATTGAGGGGGGTGATAACACGGCGGATTCAGACGGTAGGGCGGGGAATATGGGCGCAAACGCTACGAAAAATAGGCGCGGTGAGGCCCGAATGTCCTGGTTAGCTGCCCGCGCCTGGATGATGCTTTTGGGCAGCAAAATGGTTTCAGACTTCGGAGATGATTCTCAAAAAGGAAATTGTGCCACCTGCCATTGTTACAAGGAAACCGGGGACATGACAGGCTCCTACCCACCGCACATTACGGGGTTGGGGAGACAGCGTAGTTACTCGTAGTTACAAGTAAAATCACTTGTAGTCATACAAAATGCCAAATCATTGTTAGCCGACACAATAGCTTCCGAACTTCCAAGGCCCCAACCCCTTCATGGTGGCTGGCATTTAACAACTGTAAACAACATAGCCACCCGCTTAGTGGGGCCGCCCATTACTTCCACTTTTGGTCGCGCCCCGCCGGTGTCTTTGATGTCGACGTACACCTCGCAATCCCAGGTCGAGCGGCTCACCAATGTCTTCGGCATCGAGAGTGTCACTGCCTCTGACTTTGTTCTCACCCTCCTCAAGCGAGACTCCCTCCAAGCTAATCCCTGTACCCAAAGCTTGCTGGATAACACGGAGCGCATCATCGAAGACTTCTCCAAAAATTCTGGTTCTGCATCGTCTACCTACACATGGGCCCGTAGAGCAATTCAGAAAAGCACTACACAGGCGATCAGAATCTTGACAGCAAATGATGATTGGCACTTCAATGCGGAGCACGCCTCGGCCGCAGATCTCGAAGACTTCAAAATCGAGGAGATGGCAGCCACGATGAAGAAATTAGCTCCAGATCTGTGGACCCTGCTCCAGATTCTACTGTCACGGGACCAGATTGACGTTAATGGAGATCAAGTCATGGATGATCTCAGCGACGCAGATGAATTTGACGAGAGTGGGGAATTTGCGAGTATGGGGAAGAATGCTAAAGAGAAACGTCGTGACACAATACGGAATATTGTTTGTACCCTAGTCATTTCAGAAATCTTATTGCTCAACTCTTGTAGAAAACCGCTGTAATTATCAGTATAATGATGCAGAGCCGCAATTCCAAATGCAATGCACTGGAAAGTGTCTTCGGGATTTTTCTTCATTCAACAAATACACCTGAAAAGGTCATCCAGGCCCTTTCACACATGGGCATTTCCATCTCACAAACTGCCATTCTCCGAGCCATCCATTCCTTGTCTACCGAAACCGTCGAAACTCTCCGTGACCTGGGCCAGACACTCCTTGTCAGCTACGCATACGACAATTTCGACATTAATTTCCCCACTTTAGTTCCCACCGTGGAGAAGGCGGCAGATCCCCTCACCCATCTCACATCTGGTGTGGTTATCTGCCTAGAACATGGACGACAACAGTCTCATGGCTTATGTTGCACAGAGTCGTCCTCGGGAGACTGGGAAAATCGGGTCAAATCCTGGTTTTCGTCGGATGCATGAGGTGATTCAACACACCGGAATCGTCCCTCGGCTGGATGCCTGGCGTGTCGAGGCACAACGGCGGAACCCTGCCTGGACATCCCTCGAACTATTCGCTAAATCGGAGCCTTCAGAACAGTTAATCGAGGACATGGCCAATCATCTTGCGGAACAGTATGTCGCCGGTGGAGATGTGGATCTGTATGTGACACGGAGCAAGCCGGCTGCATCGCGCGATGAGCAACACGAGAATATCCTCCTGCTGCACCAATATTTGTTGCTATATGCGGAGACTTTGTTTGCGATGAATCGAGGTGACATTGGTCGCCTCGAAACTGTCTTCCCACTGTCAAATATTCGGCACACATGACGAAGTACCTCACCGATGTCCATTTTGTCTATCCACCCCGACTCAGGTAGGTCTATTTATTTTGCCGAAATTTCTGTGGCAACTGACAATTCTGTAGACATGCTGTACGATACAATTCACTTGTCAATCCAACAGCAACGATAGATGGATTTCGAGGTGTGGATTGGGTCGAGGAATCAATGATAAATCTCTACACAAAGGTTGCCTTCAATCCAATTCTTCCATTCACTGTCTCATCTTTGGTCAGCACACATTCGGCGGGAGTGGTTCCAACTATACGAAAAAACGAGTCATCGAGGAGTCGACTCTCATCAAAATCTACCATAGTTGTCACCGGAATATTGAGCGCAATTTTTGCCTCACCAATCTCTCTCGATGGCATGCACCCCCCAACATGAAGAAGACATTTGAAATGATGTCGAGTTACCTCCAAGATCATCACCCAAATGAACACTGGGCAGGACAAACTTCAACATACAATATCCCTGATATGTTGGACAGGGGAGAACACCTTGTATACAATATTTCCGGGAAGGCTTCAGTCCCAGAGGATGATAGTGTGGATCAGGTAATTGAAGAGGAGGACTTCAGTGTCGAGTATACAGAATAAAATACAATTGAAGTAAACTAACGGTAACCGTAAAAGTGAGATGGCGGCAGAACAGACGTAATAAGAGGGAAAGGAGACTCTTCTCCGGGTAAAATAGCAGGTGGTACGCAGACAGGGGTGTGAATTGGGAAGTGAGGCAGGTCACCGTGAGTGGGAGGTAAGGGATGAGATTCCCGTGCCGGTGTCTGAACTGATTGCCCCAACCAATCAATGCTGGGCAGAGGTGTCGAAACGGGGGCGGAAAACGAAACAGCTGATTGTGGGGCAGAGGGGGTATAGATTGATGTGGAGGGAACCGGAGTGTACCCAAATGCATCTGCAGTCGGATGGCGCAGCTGGAACAGAGGTCGCGGAAGAGGTCGTGGTGTTGGGTTTGGTTCAGGAGATAAAGGTACATCGGATCCGGGGAGGGGTGCAATATTTTCGTCCTGGGCAGCAGCGGAGGACAAGCTGGGCATTTGGTTCTGTGGATGGTGCGGACATTTTCGGTTTGAAGCTACCGAGGCGTGTTAACAACGAATGAATAGAATAGGGTAAAACTTACAAATATGATCGAGTGCGCCGCATTTCGAGTATTTGCGAGACTTGACCACCCGACTCGATGAAGAGGCGTCGCCCTCGTTGAACTCGTCTGCCGTGGGAGGGGGTTTCGGGCGGTGTTTGCCGATTAAATCAACAATCTCATCGCCAAATTCTCCAGCTCCTGCCCAGCGAGTTTCACGCTCTAGCTGCTCCCGGGACTCCATCTTGTGGAAATGAGCACAATCCACGATACGCTGCAAGATCTCGTTGGACATGACGACCCCCGGCCCGCTGTTTTTGAGTACGGCACGACTAAACTTCTTGACAGTTGCATCGCGGCGAAACTCGTGAAGCGCGTCGCGTAAAGTCATGTCCAGCGCGTCCGCTTTGTACGCAGCAATGCGTGATCTAGAAGGAATCTGCGCAGCCTTTGGAAGGTCCACAACAGCGAAAGACTCGAAATATGCGGGGGTACAGAGCTCACAACAAATTGCCGGTGGTTTCACAACGCAACGAGGACAGCCCTCGGGGAGGTCTGTTCTGCATTCCCTATGATCGGAAGCTACTTAAAAAATTGAGCGCGGCCTACAACAAGGTAGAGAAACACACCTGTCCTGTCGCTGCCAAAATACAGCCGCCCAGGAACTCAAAAACATTTAATGCAGCGGTGCTCAGACCCAGCATTGATCATGTCGTCCATTTCAGGCGACAATTCGTTACCGTCCTTGCGCTTGCGAGTTTTCTTTGTCGGCAACACCACCTTGTCCTTCAGATAGGCCTGCCTACGCTCCTCCAACGTTTCCGCGTTGTCAGCCTCCGACTCGGCGTCCGAATCCGCGTCCGAGTCCGGTTCTGGTGCGTTCGCAGTTGTGGAAGATTGGTTAATAAATACAGCCGCCGTGGACTGAGCGATTATGGAAACAGGTGCTGGTTGGACTCGAGACCGTGGGGGCGATGCAATGAAGCGCGCGGTGAGGTCGGAGAGCGGAGTAGAGGTGGTTGCGCCCACGGTCCGTGATATTCCATCAGAACGCGTCTTCTTCGAAGCTGGCTGGCCGGCCAATTCCTCCCGAGCTTTCCGTTTATTTTTGGCCTTCTCTTCTCTCTTTGCCTTTCGTGCCGCCTTCTCCTCCTTCGTCTCATCGAAATACATGGGTTCAACCAACCAAAGAGCAATGGCCTCGCAATTCGGATCGCGTGCACCCCGTCCGAAGCGCTGCCAGAGTGTGCACATATCACACGTTGCCCGCCACTGAATTATCAAAGTGATGTTCGGCATGTCGATTCCCTGGGTAAAGCCATTAGTTCATGCTTTTGCACAACAATTTGGCTCAAATACCATGCCGAACGACTCAGTACAGCAGAGGCCATAATTAACTCCATTATTGAATTCATCGGACTCGTCGACACGGAATTCGGGGGACATTTCCGAATTGAACCATTTAATTTTCTCCCGGAACTCGAGCGGTACAAGACCGCGGAGATATTGAGCGGCGGCGATGGATTCAGTGATGCTGTCGAAAAAAATCACGAATTTCCAGGGGAGTGGGGTGGTCCCATCCCAATTCGGAGGGATTAAGAATCTAAGGTCCTTGAAGCTATTGATGGGATATTTCATTTTGCGGACTGTAAGATGTATGTTAGACCGGTCATTCAAACGAGTGAATATTTCGGTCTTGCTCTCAGTCATGCCGAGAATTGCCATTATATCTTGTAGGACATCGGGAGGGAGTGTCGCCGAGGTAATGTAGAATGGGATGTCCTTGGGGAGGAGGTGGCGTAGTGATCCAGCGTTCTTATACTCGGGACGAAAGGTTCCCCATTTGCTAACACACTGGGCTTCGTCCCAGACAATACTGATGACTTTGGAAGCAAACACCTTGTTGGCCCAGAGGCTTTCCCAGTCTCCGCCGGGCTTCATGATGGTCTCGATATTGGTAACGATCGCACGATGACGCCCCTCGGCAATGGCCTCCATGTAAGAAGGTTAGAAACTGAAGAAGAGTACGCCAAAGCACGACGCACTCGAAAGTTCTCTGCTGTGGCCGTGTCCGCAGTGATGGTAATTGCGGATATGCCAACTTTGGCCAAAGAATCGACATTCTGCTTGCCAAGGATATTCAGTGGGGTTACGACAATCTGGATCCCATCGGGAATGAAGAGAAGGGGCATCCAAAATGTCAAGGTTTTGCCAGACCCAGTAGCAGCAATGGACACGACATCCCGGTCGCGCTTGAGGATCGCGCGCACAACCTTGATCTGCCATAGGCAAGGCCTATAGCCAAAAACGGCTTCAATTTTGTCGCGAATTTCGCTGAGGAAGAGGTTGTCGGGGTTATACTGAGCCATGGGCTGAATTTAAACGAGAACGACGCGTCAGGCGGGAAGGAATCGACGCGACGAGGTTTGTTGATGAGAGAGCGCGGGAGAGTTGACCGGTGATGGCGGCCCCGCTAAGCGGGTGGCTATGTTGTTTACGGTTGTTAAATGCCAGCCGCCATGAAGGGGTTGGGGCCTTGAAAGTTCGGAAGCTATTATGTCGGCTAACAGTGATTTGACATTTCGTATGACTACGAGTGATTTCGTTTGTAACTACGCCTACTCTGTCTCCCCAACCCCGTAATGTGCGGTGGGTAGGAGCCTGGGGACATGAGAGCTCCCTGGGCCCAGAGAGCAGTTGGACTGTGGGTAGGGTACTCCGAGATCAACGGAGTTCTAACTATTCACGACGCACCCCAGTTGAACATCTGCCAACGCCAACGCCACTGTGCTGTGTAATATTTTGCTCCGTGACAACCATCTGTCAATTACCTGTGCTCTGATATACGTCGTTCGTCCCCATAAAAGCTGTGCTACCTGTTACCTGCTGCCAACTTTCCCCGCCACCTAATGTCTCTCAATGCTCCAGAGAATTCACAGCCCATCGGTTCCTTGGATTCTTCCAAGGTGCGTTCACAAATCCCCGATGTCTGTAAACGTATGAATTGAGCACACGGCTATAGTTACTGAAAGATGAACTGGGCCAAGAAATGTCTGAAGAGGCAACTATATGGCAAGAATATACTAGGGCAGCTGATGCACACGATGAGCAACTACTTCGGCAGTGGAACCAAAATCTGGATACCATGCTTATTGTTGTGCGTGTCATTTCATCCCCCTCCGTCGTGTTTTCCACCCTTTGTAAAGGCTACTTTGTTCTCCGCAGTGGTCACCGCCTTCGTCATTGAGACATTTCAGGATTTAAAGCCTAGTGCACAAGACCTGACGAACAACTTGTTATTGGATGTGGTGCATGCCATCAAAAATCCCCAGATGAACAACTCCCAGCCAACTCCCGAGCCTCCGAAATTTATTCCGTCCTCAAAAAATGTCTGGGTCAATGGCTTGTGGTTCACCTCCTTGGCTTGTTCCCTGGGAGATGCTGCAATAGCTATGCTGATCAAGCAATGGTTAAATGCATACTCTGCAGGGCTTCCTTCATCACATCAGTTACGGTCTCGCATGAGGCAGCACAGATTCAATGCACTTGTTAAATGGAAAACAGCCCAAATTATTGGTTTTCTGCCTTTTGCATTGTCTGTCTGTGTAATGATGTTCCTCGCTGGGCTCTCGATTTTGCTCTTTTCACTCAACAACACAATTGCAATAACAACAACCACATGCATAGGGGCTATCTTTATATTTCATGTGGCTAGCCTACTACTTCCAGGACTATGCAACTCTCCGTGGAAAACTGCAGTTTCACCGTGGATCTATTGGAGCCTGTTTCCTCTCCGGGAAATCCTCCGCAGTGGAGGGTTTCATAATTTCTTAAACCAAATTACCGATGGTTGGAAAAGAATTCCCAATCTATGGAAGCAAATGATAGCCCCAGTGTCGAGCTTGAGTCTACAACTGAGGAAGATCGGCCAGTTATTATTCAATGTCGTGGTGGCAAAAGTTTTGGGGCCTTTTGTAAGGTTGATAGGCATAGGACAGAGGATATGGACTTCGCTAGTGAAGATTGGCCAGTTCTTAGCGAATACTGGCCAGTTCTTAGCGAAGTTCTTATTCTACGTCATGGTGGCAATTGTCTTTGGGCCTTTTTTAGGGTTGCTGGCCCTTGTAAAGTGGATATGGGCCTCACTACCACTTTACTTGCGTACCCTGTTGGCTTTACCCATCACCTGGCTGTGCTACCTCAAAAGCAGATATGAGTACTATTCCGCACGATATTGTCTTGTTTATCCCCCATATCTTCCCTCCCCAGAATCGGTGGGCAGAAGATGCAAAAGAGTCTCTTCCAAGGTTCTTCGGTTCAGAAACAGTGTGGTACTGCGGTGGAAGGCAACATCAGAGCATGGAGACGAGATGGGACTTATCAGCGAACCAAAAGCCTTCCATTGGCTCGACGGGCAGGCCATCTTTTGGATGGTGGCCACATCCACGGACAAATCACTCACTCAGTGCGGTATCCAGTCTTTAGCTGGACTTTCAGCAGATTTCGAACACATTGACATACTTGAAGCACTCCTCCTACCAGTGCGAATGAGTTTACTTTCCGGGCTGAGGGCAGAGCATTTGGAATATGATAAAGTCGAGAAGTATGCGCGCGCTCTGTGGCATATTGAAGCCAATCTTGCCATGAGAACTGGGAGACATGACAGGGGGTCTCAAACATCAGATCTTGTCCACTCAGAGGTTAAAATGGCAGAAAGAGGCTTACGGCGAAATTCAATGGCTTTTGTTGCTTGCATCTGTGCCTGCAGATCCCTCAACGAAATCACCAGTTTTCTGGAAGTCATCTGTGATAGAAATAGTGTGGAGGCAGCATATACCCCAGTGCACATGAGAATGATGGTTGAAACACTGGCTCAGGAAATATCACGAAGAAAGAGAACTGACATCAGCGTCTGGACTACAACGCGGTCGGAGAATGCTCTTGATACTGTCGTTGTACCGCTTCTTGTTAAACTTTTGAGCTTCAAAACGGGTCTCCCAGTTGTAGTGCAGGCCACATTCAGCACTAGTTTGCCCGATGAGCTCGTAATTCTGAGTGGAGAAATCCTACATGTCCTTCACGAATATGCTGATGGATGGGTATTATGCCAAAATGACAAGGGGGAACAGGGAATGGTGCCTTCGAGATGTCTAGGGAAAATACCAGCCAGTGAATTGAACACCTCTGTCGCAGTTGCTTTGGCCATATTCAGCCAAGCTGTTCCAGACATGGATTTCCTTAAATACTCAACCGAAATGCAACGGGTTCATGACTTTTACTACCTGCTGTGCGCCTCGTTATCAATGCTTTTGAGGTTTCCGGAACACTTCCAGTCTCAGGAGATCATTGACATGATTTATGACAGACTTGTAGCTGCTGGTTTGAGCCTGCTCTCTGAACCACCTCGTGATGATGGTCACTATCGCATTGTTCTCGCAGAAATTTTCAAATTCGCTTTTGCCGGGGAACGATTGCTTAGCCATGACTTGGTCATTGCACTCTCAAAGATGGATCGGCGAGTTTACCTCCATCTCTCACCGGGGGCAATCCCTGACCCCAGAAGATACTTCGTCCCAACTACACCAGTTGAGGTCCAGATTGCAATTAGTATCTGCCTTGAGAATTTGAAAGCTCCTACTCAAAATGTGGTTGGAATCTTGGCCGGTGATCAAGATTCGGAACTTCTCCGTTATGTACTATCATTGCGGAGGTCAACGGAGGATAGAACACAAGCATTCAAACTATTGCTGAGGAAGGTTCATCAAACTCAACGGAACAATGACCCAATTCAGTGGAAAAAGTTCAAGGCGCAGGGATTCCTAGATGCTGTCCAAGTTTTCTTCAGCTCTATTGGTTCTCTCACTCAGTCAGAGCTCGATGACTGGATGGACACTCTTTCTACACTTTGTGAAAGTGAGGGACAGGCGTTGCGTGACAGTGGGGCAATGAAAGCATTTATCATTTGGGCATACCAAGATTGGCGAGGTCGCCCGCTCATGGGTGACCACATGGAGGATTTACATGACATGGCCAAATCAATCTCGCTCAGCGTTGAAGATATAAATGACACGTCTTGGTTCACAGACTTGGCAATCTCAAGATCATATAGAGCAAGAATCTAGCTGAACGGGCATTAATTGGTGAAAGGATGACTGCGGCCGCCCATGTACTTCACTCTTGTAATTCTATCCGTAATTCAAAACATTGCGCTGGGAATAAAGTAACTCAAAGCACGCACTTGAGAAGTGGGGGTTTGACTGTAGCTCAATCGTTCACTTGTAAGTTGACAACAGTTCGGCGTTGGTGGAAACCTTTTTCTGGACGTAGGGTTAGTTAATTACATGCAAGTTCTCGGGCCACAAACTGATCACTCGGCCACTGAGGGCATTACGGAATATTCATCGGAAGTCCAAACAAGATGAGTGGGAAGTGCCAAAGCATTATGTGTGGGGGTATTTATATCGAGTACGGCTCGTGATCATATTTCGTCGTCTTTTCCAGCGCTTGCAACCGCATGAAACTGTAATAATCCCCGTTCCTCCTAAGCAGTTCATCATGCGTCCCCGCCTCGCTGGTGACACCCTCCTTGATAAAGTAACTGCAAGGAGGAAAAATTGAGGTTCATCGGGACGGGCTCGGAAATGAAAGAGCAAAGGAACATACATCCGATCTACATCCTGGATACTCGATAGCCTATGTGCAATCGCAATTGTGGTGCGTCCTGCTGCTGCCGTATCCAAGGCTTGCTGCACGACCTTCTCTGATGCGGAGTCGAGTGCAGATGTTGCCTGGGCGGATTATAAGCATCGAAGAGTCAATTTCTTTCACTGAAATTACTGACCTCATCGAGTAGCAAGACTTTCGGATCCCGCATTAGAGCCCGTGCAATAGCAATTCTTTCTGAAAGATACGGATAAGAAGAACCAACAAGGCGCAGTACGCCGTCTCAGGTTACACTGCCGTGTCTTTCAGGGTCGATCGTTCGACTACAGTGGATGCGCACAATTTTACACTCGGCACTGTGAAATCGGACAAGGACTTTCTGTCGACAGAGCATAGCCACTAGTCAGTTACGGAATCCACGAACCCCTAGCGATATCCTGCCTCGTGAATTTCAGTTATCGTCAGATGTATTGGGGAAAATATCAGTATTTTCGTATCTTGGGCGAAAATGATCACAGCCGCGGCTGACTGAAATCTATTTTACATTTGTCAGGTCACCGAGGATTTTCAATTTGTTGGTTATTTGGTGTCCGCAAGACCACCAAAATTAACTTGTCTCCACTCTCTCTGCAGTTGCAGTGATGGGTTCGTGAACAACACAAGTCAAATTAATGGTATTCATTTGGGTACCCAAATGACATGGGTATATAAGTAGGGTCGATGCGATTGCAAGGCTGCAGATTATATTAATGTGTCACCAACAAGATTGAGAAGCGCCGAGAATTTTGTCATCAACCTTCGAAATAATCTTTTATCCCAGAGGCACACGTAGCGAGCGTGTCTACCTGTCCGAAGCACACGGCCAAAACACCTCCGAACACCAACAAATGTGCAGACACTGAAACTATGCAGTGGGTGCCCAGTCTCCGGTGAGAAGCGGGTTGTTCGTTGATACAGTCGCCTGCTTGAGTGCTGGCAGGAGTGCGCACATGCTCTTCCATGTCCTGATGGTAAGATTCGCTTCCCTCGCGTCCAGGTGCGTGATCGTCTGCGGGAAGGCCTTGAGCACTTTCGTGATTATCTGGCGCTGCGCGGGGGCGGTGGCGGGGTGTGAGGTGATAAGGACAAGGGCCTCGTGCTCGAATCCTACGTTGGAAAACGCCTCGGCGTAGATTGCGATCCATAAGCTCTTCCCAGCGGGCGGCGCTTCTAATACAAGTGTCAAGGGGATGGGTGCGCCACGTGCGCGTACATGTTTGCGGACGGGGACGAGGATGTCGCGGATGGTTGCGCCGTTGGCGACGCCCTGGGGAAAGAGTTTGAGGCGGGTGGTGGGTGGGAAAATGATATTGGTTAACAGATCCTCGCACTGCTTCACCAAATCCCAAAGGTGGAGGAGCTCGAGATGCGGGAGCGTGACTGGTTGGGGACGGGCGGGGGCTCCGGGAGCAACTACCGTGTCCAATTTCAGAGTGTGTAGATCAGGAGAGGATTGCAGTAGCACGAGAAGTTCATCCAAAGCAAGGAGAGTTACGGGGGCTCTAAGGCTCAAGGATAGAAGCGGAGGCAAAGACTGCCACGGCGCATCAATGCGGGACAACGCAAGCTCACGGAGGCGAGGCATGCGCCCTTCGAGGAGCTCGCGGGGCAAGCGTGCATCCATTGACGATGTCTCCTCTTGAACGAGAGTGGGATCGGGTGTGAGAATCAGCGACTGCAGCAGAGGGAATTCAAAATCACACATATTGTGCATGAAATCGAGCACGTGAAAGGTAGTGCCGTGCAGGTCGAGGTATCGAAGACGGTTTGCATTGGCCAAGATCAGGGGTGCAAAAGTCGGAGAGTTGAATGGCATAATTTTGATTTTCAATGAGGCAGATCCCGACCGAGTGAGTCGAGCACTCAGGGTTCGCTCGGAAATTTGGGGGCCAGCGATGTTGCTCCATAACGCCGGGGCAAAAAAGTATAACGTCGTACCACTGTTGGCAGACCAGCATCAGCTTCGTGAGAGGTACAAAGAATCCTGTCAGAGGCTGGCCTTCCGATACTAGGACCCATGATAATGGGTGGGAAGGCCAGGTCCCAAACTCGGCCGATTGGCCGATTTTGTCCGCCTAGGTTTTGCGCAGATTGCCCGGATTTTTGTCCGTCTCGGACCTAGCCTACCCCTAGAAATTCCATTTTTTTCGGCCCTGCGGGGCTGAATATAGGTTATTGCGGACACAATAAAGTGCATTAGGACGTTTTCCGCCCCGCCTTTTGTCATTTTGAGCTATCAGAGTATGAAAGGGGGCGTAATAAGCCAATAACAAGCGGTTGATCCTTGGTTGAGCCATGCATAAGAATATTGTTGCTGGGGTTCTCAGCTCTAGCCCCAGAAAATTTGTCCGCCACTGACCTGGGCTTCCTGTCCCCAAGACACCATTTTTGTCCGTCCCGGACCTGGTTTTGGGCCCAAATTCTCAAATTTTTGTCCGCCAGCGGACCTGGCCTTCCCACCTATTATCATGGGTCCTCCGATACTTCGCTGAATACCTGAACAAGGACCTCGGGTGGGAGAGAAAAAATTGGAGCAATCGAATTGTGTTTCGCCTTGAGCAGGGCTATTCGCTCGTAAAGAGAGGTGAGCTCATCGTCGATAGCAATCCGCATGGCGTCATTTTGCGTGGTTTTATCGGATGTCTTCTTGGTTAATTGCCTGTGGAATTGAATCAACAATTGCCAGGAGAAACCGTGAGTCAAAACGCGCATGGATGAGTTGAGCAAGGATGACGGTATGACAGGTCCCACCGCTTTCACTCCGCCAGAGATGACCGTTCCAGGACGTCTGTAACAGAGACAACCTCCCAAAATTGTTTCGTGGCGTCAAATTGACAAAACAGAAACGAGCGAATCTGGCGTGATGAAGGCAAAAGACAAGATTGATTTGCTGTTGTTTGGGGTTCGGAGATGGCCGATATGCTCCCACGCACGGACCATCTGGCATTATCATTTTGTCTCTGTGCTGAGCAAAAAATTCGAGTGGAAAAGCGCACTTTAAATTCCCTCCAAGCAGACTAAAAGTCTTTTAGTCTGATGGCCGAGCGTGATCCCAAATATTTTCGAATTGTGGATGCGCTTAGGTTGTGACGGGTGGAGTATTTTATTTGCAGAGGGTGTGGCTTTCGGAGTTGAGTCCTGAAATTTTGATACATTAGGCCCATCGATATTCTGATGGGGTTAAAAAGTCAAAATCCGAGGGGACGCAGCGGGAACATGGTGCATTAGTCTTGGGAAGTGGGCCAGTTTTGGGTCCTGGATCAAGTCAGCAGCCATTTTGTGCCGTATTTTGGAGGTACTGGTTTGGGACAAATACACACCGTGGGAAAAACTTTGGGTGGGAGAAATGTGCATTGGAAGGTGGGCAACCGACCCTACCAATAAGTCAAATTATAATTCTGATCTTCTACCCTAGTCAGCACATGTGTGCAACGAAGGCTGTTTTTTTTCGTGGAATAATGCTAGGTTATAGTTGGGATGCTGTTACCCTCCATTGATTTGCAGTTGGGCCAAGTGTCACGGTCAAATCAGATGCTGAATGGTATAAATATGGGAATCCGGGATGCTGTCACTTTTAAATACGCGCTCAAACTTTTCAAATATGGGTTCACCCACCGGTGAAAGTGAATGTTTTGGGGACCAGCCTATAAAATTTGGGACATGAATATTTTTACACTCTGAGCAGCATACACACTGACCAACACAATTTGAATCAGAAAACCGTAAAATATGGCAGGAATATCTGGATAATTCTATTTGGAACCCGGTTTCCAGTAGGACCCCTCCAAATCGGGTCTCCATCATCGATGCCAGAGAGCCCTTCCGTACAACCGCTCTTTTCGACATATTCCGGCACTAGAAATGATCAGGACGGTGTTTAACCTCTCTTGTAGACATGTGTAAGCTTTTAGGGAAATTTATTAGAACAGAATGGGCAACAGGAAACTGACCAATGCAATTTGAATCATAAAACTGAAAGTTTGTGTCTGAAGCATATATCATGCAAGGATATTTGTTATAGTGTCAGGCAAGACTCATTAAACTTTCTTCTATGAAGTAGAATAAGCCTCAGAATATTTCAATCCATCGGGTGAGTATAGTTAACGTGCCGAGGTATGTTGAACTTGTTTGATCCCATCAAACATATGGTTCACCGTGTTTTTTGCACCATAAAAAGCATTCAGAAGGAGATGGAAACATTTCAAAAAGATTTATACTATACCTATATGCATTGTATTTTTTTAGACCCGACGGATGGCATATAAAAGGAGCTTTCTGAATTTTAAAGTACACCGGAGTTCAGTGGCGGCATTGCCTACATGGCTAGCCCGGATGACATAGGAATCCGTGTGGATTGATGGCCCGTTGACATATCAATGTGATTCCGTTCGCGTTTCGGCCATTATCCCATTGGAATTCGCTGGTTTGGCAGCTCGTCGAATTCCGACGGTCTCACCATCAACTTCAGAACATCCAGCCATCGGGGCCGAAACCTCCCAAGAAGTCTTACTCGAGGATTTGCACTGTTCCATTAACACATACCGAGTACTCTCTCAATGCGTAAGTTGTGTAAGCAGAGCTCTAATGCAATTATTATGCAGTGGCTAAAGCATTCCTTTAAAGCTTCTCTCCAATTACTGCCCGTTCTGTATAAATAAAATAAAATAAAAGTTGCAACTTGGCATGTCTCGGTCCGGGTCCGGGGGTCTACTCTTGCAGCAGGGACTTGAAGGTGTGCTATTGCAGCTATATAAGTGAAAGAGATTATCATTTTACATAAATTGCGTCAAGGTACGCATATGCTGCCGACAAAAAATTGCCTTGTGCCAGCCTTGGCATTATAAATGGTGGGAGTGCCTCATTTGGCTGCCTCGTTGTATCATATCCTCTTCCAAATCAAACCTCAGTATCTTTTTGTGGCGAAGTGGTAATGATGTCAATGGAGTCCTTACTTGCGGTCACTCGTTTGAATCTTATTTGGTTCTTTTTCCATTTATTTTGAAACAAAATTCCCTCTTTCTTGCCTTCAAATTTGGCCTCTGACTTGTCTTTCGATTTACTGTGGCCTGGCCATCGAATTCCGACGAGCTGGTTAAACAAAGGCATCCATGAGACCGCCCATCGAAATCCGATGGCCATCAATCCCCTTGGATTTCTATGTCATCCGGGCTAGCCGTGTAATTTGGAGGGGTTTTTGGAAACCGGGTTTCCAAATAGAATTATTTGGAATATCTACTCTGCTGTCAGGAAACACTCATTGAACTCTCTTCTTTGTCAGGGAATAGGCCTCAGAATACTCACCTCTGTAGTGATGCACCGAGGTACATTGAAGTTGTTTTGATCCAACAAGCATATGGTTCAACAGGCCATAACAGGCACTTAGCTGAAGGCTGGAACATTCAAAGAGGGTTTACTTTACTTGTAAGTAAGCCTTGTAATTCTTTTGGCCCCAAGGATGGAATGAATATGAAAGGATCCCTCTCTAGCTCAATTAAAAAATGTGGCCTCATCACCAAGCCTGGCAGCAACTTTGCCCAATTTTCAACTAGAGCTATCCGTATTGTAGACCCCCTGGGACTGGACTCGTATTGCCATGCGATGCAGTGGCCCACAAGCCAACTAATCAGTGTGATATGATGGACGTGATAGATAAGATAATACGGATCAGTGATCCCCACTGTACTTCCACAGTGATCCATCAACATCCAATGGATTTATCAATACATCCAGTGTATGGCACTGAATTCAGTGAATTCCGGTGGATTTTCACAATTGAAATTCAGAACAGATCAAACAGGGAATATGGATTTCAGTGGATATCTCGTCAGATCCAGTGGATTTCGGCTCGGGGTACAGTGGAAGTCAGTAAATATGCCGTGAAATCTAATGGGATCTGATGCATTTATACAATTAAAAGTCCACGAGAACGGGTGAGATCCATGTATTCATTCAAGGGATACAGTAAAATCCAGTACATATCCCACGAACTCCGGTGTATTTCTGTGAGAAGCTACTGGATTTCTAGTGGACATCGACGAGGTTCGGTGGAAATCCTGTGATATACAATGGGTTCAACATGAGGCGGATATAACATAATTTAAGGAAATTCTGTGGATATTTATTCAAAAATGCAGTGGATACGGTTGAACAAGACAGTGGATTGCTCCGCTGAATTCACTGGATTTCACTACATATTGGCTGAAATCCGCCGTTTGTGGAGCATGGTAAATGCAGGGGAACAATATATTATAAATGTATGTAGAAGTTGTGTAGAAGTGGTTACGGGGATGGATACAGTGCACTTCAGTGGATCTGTAAACATCCAGTGAACGTGACTGGATGTGAGACCCATCCACTGAAGTCCACTGGATGCGCCGTGGAAATCCAGTGGAGTTCAGTAGCGCGGACCGGCTTTGCCGGTCCGGGCATATTACTGGACAGAATACCCTTAGACTCAAACCAGTCGCGACTGTAAAATGAGCAAAGATAATTGTTTGATCAAAGATGTAGCTATTTTAATCAGGGATTGATTGACTGTCATCAATCTTAGGAAAAAATCGCTACTGGCTCGAGTCTAGCATACCCTTTAATCTCTGTTTAATCTCATTTGGAACAAAACCTTGATTGAACACTGCTTTTCATGCAAGGTTGAAGCCCCCTTTCCCCAACTGTTCCAGAGACGTGCCTTTAAGTAAAGCGGTGCTTGAACACTGTTTAAAATCACAACGTGGATTGTTCAATCAAACTTGGTATGAATTTATCCCGGCAACTCACCACATTCGGCAAAATCCTTGCGCTGATCGTTGCAGTTCTCACGCGATGGGTCTCTCAATACTGTTCTCTTCGACGTTTGAAGAAGCTCGAAAAAGCGATCCGTGCTTGTGTCATTACCCACGAGGAAAAACTTCGCCTCTGTGCAGGACGCACAGACGAACAGATTGCGGCAGCCGAACGTGTCATCGACATCTGCAAAGATAACAGCTTTTGGATGAACGTTGAGCAGTAGCTTTTTCATTTTCATTTTTTTTGGTCAGTCAAGCCGCTCATACTTAATATCAGTATTGCCAATCACATTGAGCCATTAGCAATTGCATCTAATATTCTCCAATCGCCTACTTGCCGACTCGACACGGTTCTGCTTGTCCTGGGCAACCTCTTCCGCATCTTCCAGAATCTTCCTGCCAGTGATTTACTTGTTACGCAGACGGTACATGCCAGCCTGGAGCGCAAATGGGCGAAGACAGATCAAGAGTTGATGATTCTCGGTGTTTTCTTCAACCCCTACATCCGTTCCCGCTGTTTTAATTCCCGACTCTCTCCCGTGCATGACTATGTTCCACCTCATCCACCGTGCATATGAACGCCTTTTCCGCCAAAGCGTTGATAACGACGTCGAATTTTTACTTGCTTTTCAGCCATATTTTGATGACCAAGACTTCTTCTCGTCCGAGTCTATGTGGATCGAGGGGCATAAATCCTACGAAGCATCCGTAAGTAATTGTTTGCGAACTCTCGTCATCACTAATACCCTCAATGACTTTTCAGAAGAAGCCCATCGACCTTGTACCGCTGTGGAAACGTTTGGATGGTGCATCCACCGCTAGGTCTGGCCGAGGCGGCTTTGTCAAGCTCGCAATCCGAATTCTAAGCATGCTGCCAAACTCTGCCGGTCCCGAGCGCACATTCAGCTTCTTCGGCTTAACACACAGGAAACATCGCAATCGTCTCGATCCCGGTAAGGTGCATAACACTGCGATAGTCCGGAACGACTGTCAGAAGCGCCACATTGCACTTAGTTTGGTATCGCCTCGGCAACAGCGCCATTTCAGTCTTGCTGACGACGAGGCGGAGGCTAACAGGGGGGAGAATGCTGATGAGAATGGCTCAACCACAGATGCCGGTGCGGTGATTGGCGAGCGCGAAAATCTTGATTTCAGCACACTGGCCGAGATGCTAGTCGATCTGGCTGAGAACGAAGATATCGCAGACGATGATTCCGAACTCGAAACGGCGACCATGACTTCATCTTCTGCATCTCGCGTGTCCGCCTCGGCTACGGTAACTGATCCGCGTATGCGAATCCTGGCTTACAAGAAGATCCGGTTTGAGCACCTGTTTCTGTACCCATCCGCCGGTAGCCCTGCCGAAGAATTGGAGTTTTTTTGGAAGGGAGGAAGGGATAGATAGCCTGGACGACGACGAGGAGACTCTAGGCGCTGCAATGGAGGGTGGTGCAGCTGAGGCAACTAGTTCTGTATGAGCAACCATTATTATTATTTCCCATTAGTTCTACCCTACTTTTTTGTTGTGATTCAAATTTTTGCGACTTCCGGTGTTCGATCGCAAGGAGCCCAAACACTGCGTTCCCTGGCCGCCGAGGCAAAGGTTATGCCGCGATAGGGCGGCACACGTCGGCACAGATGGACGCACAGGTCTGCCAATCCAATGGCGACAGGGTCTGCCTTTTACAGCTAAATGCAAAATACTAGACCATCTCGATCTCGTGGGCGGTGGAGCCATGGCATCATGTGAAGTGACGACATAAGATCAAACACCAACAACCCTCATTCTTTCATCGACGACCTATACGGGTTATAGCAGCAATGTCGTTATTGTTGGGAACGGCCCTCTTGATAGTGGGCAGCGGTGTCTTTTGCTACGGGTGGATGTATCGAAAAGGCATGGTTGTATTGACAGGAAGAGAGAGCGGAGAGATTGCAGGGTAAATATGATGATTTCAAGATGATTTGATGACGTTTGCAGGCTGCACGTGCAGCCGGATCGTCCCGGCTCCACAGCTCTCAAAAGTCCAAACGGCCTACAATTTTGCTTTTAGCTGTAAATACCCACATACAGTAACATGGTAGATGCCGGACAGTGTATAGTTTGACAGCAAATAAGTATTGCGCGTCTTGTTGTGCATGTTTGGCTACGTATACGTTCCCATCAATTATGTCAGATGATCCGCAGCTGAGCCGATAGTAGTACCGCTTCATCGCCGCCTGCAGATTCCCCCATGGCCACCCTCTCCTCGACACCCATCGTCATCGATAGCAAGGGTCATCTCCTTGGTCGGCTGGCCCTACCAGATGCCCGACTATACCCGCCAGCATTACAAGGGATCGCAAAGTGCAGGGTCAGCGGCAGCGAAGCCACGATAATCAAATTTAAAGTTTTGGAATGAAGCTAATATGATATTAGCCGTAATATACAGAGCATAGTGGCCTAGTAGTAATTCCAGATGAAGTTGAGGCGGCGCTGAGCTTTGGGCTCTGCCGTGGTGCGTGGTGGGAGGGAGGCAGAGTCTGTGGCCATCGCCGCCACAGGGGTTCAGCACAGGGCGGCACAGCTATGCAGCCCTGTGCCGACGTGATGGCCACAGGGTCTGCCTCCGGCTCTCGGAACAACTCGGCACGGGGACACAGCCTCTGCCTCGGCGCCCAGGGAACGCAGTGAAATGACCCGTCGATCAATGACCTTCCGAAAATGGACATCTGACCGTGACCCCTCAAATGACCCCGTCAGACGGGGTCAGTGACAACACTGCCATGATGTGCCTACGCAAGAAAAAGGAAGTAATAACAGTTTTCATCGTGGTACAGTACTACAGACCTGAATTGACTGGGTGGCCAAAATGTATTGGTAGGAAAACACAAAACCATCCTCTGACAGTGCCTTGCTTCCACTCTGCGACTTATTTCCTGCCACATGACCGGATAGAAAACTATGATATGAATCCACTGACTCCCAAGGTTGATTTCATTCCTCACCATGGTCAACTGCGGCTGTGGGTGTCACCAAATTGGCTGAAGCACAGTGGTATAATAAATTAATAAATACACAATACTACATACTGGACAAAATGCTATGACCTGGAAATGACATGTCCCGCATGATCTAAGACAGGTAGGTATGTATTTGTCCGAAAACTCGTGGAAGAGTTGAAGAGAATGAACAACACAACTTGAATACAAACCCTGACAATCAGAGATCCAGACTGCAAATCAAACCAAAACTCCTTGCCTCCCCTTGTCCCTGAAATCAATTGTTTGAGCCGGTTTATTCTCTTCCTCTTCCTCATCCTCTATAACATATTTCTCATCTGGGGTACTACCAGCACATGCAATTCTGAAAGATGTTGGAGTTTCTCCTCATACTCGACCAAAACAGCGGAGTCAACCTCTGCTAGCTTTTCATCAAGCTTGGTTACATCCTTCATCTGGGAAGATCTTTTGAACAGAGGCCTTGCTGACTTCCACAATCCAACTGCTTTCATGACCTCTCCATGACTATTCAATATATCAGCAATTCGAACCATGCAATCTGCCCTCCAGCGATGGACGTCCATGAATGTGAATCCATCAAGAGCAACATGAAATAGGCTGAGGGCTGTTTCATCATCACCTTCAGCTGAAAAGATCTGGCCAAGGCAGCGGAATGCTTGCATTGTCTAGTGCTTGTCTTTGCACTTCAAAGCCAGGCTAAGAAATACCCCCGCCCATCGGAGTGTAGTTGAAATGCCATTCATGCTAGTGGAAGGATCTCCAAGCCTTTCAGCAGATAAGAGTGCCAGCTGTGTATTCAGAGAGGGATCAAAACATTTTTCAAACATTGCAGTTGCAGGATCAATAGCCCCATCTCGAAGATGGAGTTCAGCAGCTGCAAGATCCGCTGTGAGACATGCCAGTTTGCCAGGATACCCATATACTGCTTTCAAATGGGACTGAGTGACGTCTAGATTTTGGCAAATGATTTTCGAGTCAGCACCAATAGCAATATCAATGAGAGCAATGTTCAAGTTGGCTAGGATGGCTTTATATGAAGTTGGATGGCAGCTGGATGCAATGGCTACTTGAAGTTGGCGAGATTTCCTATACTCCGATTTCAACAGGTGGAACTCAGCCTGATAATTGAGGATGTTAAGCCCCAAAGAATTCTGTTGTTGACCACAAGCAGATAACATGTCTCTACAATTTTGCAGAAGATGTCGAGAATGCTGATAGTGTGCCAGTGTTGTGTGACATCTTGCTTGATTATAGAGAGACCATGCTTGTCCATAGATGTCCCCTATGTGCTCAGTGGATTTGTATGCCTCTTTGCATGTCTGAGTGCACTCAAGGGCTTTCCAGTAATAATCAGGATACGGCATATGCCTTGCAATGCATAGGAGCCAACAATGGTGGGTAATCCAATGCTTTCTGCCAGAGAGTATGCTCTTTGAAAATACTTGAGGGCTGAAACAAAATCTGACTTTGCATCCATGCAGTGGACTCCA